>JAJEJO010002090.1:127759-180679 GCA_020662805.1 Glaucomys volans | reverse complement strand
CCAAAAAAAAAAAAAAAAACAACTTGGTAATTCTAACAAAACAGGTGAAAGACCTCTATAATAAAAACTACAGAGCACTAAAGAAAAAAATTGAAGACCCTAGAAGATGCAAAGACCTCCCATGCTCCTGGATAGGCAGAATTAATATTGTCGAAATAGCCATACTACCAAAAGTGTTATACAAGTTTAATGCTATTCCTATTAAAATCCCAATGACATTCTTCATAGGACTAGAAAAAGCAATTGTGAAATTCACTTCGAAAAGAAAGAGACCCCAGAATAACAAAGCAATCCTTAGCAAGAAAAGTGAAGCAAGAGGAGGTATCACAATACCAGATCTAGAACTATACTATAGAGCTATAGTAATAAAACAGCATGGTATTGCAACCAAAACAGACATGTGGACCAATGGTACAGAATTGAAGACACAGAGACAAACCCACATAAATACAGGTATCTCATACTAGACAAAGGTGCCAAAAACATTCACTGGAGAAGAGATAGCCTCTTCAACAACTGGTGCTGGGAAAAATGAAAAGCAACATGTAACAAAATGAAATTAAACCCTTATCTCTCACCCTGCATGAAACTCAAATCACAGTGGATCAAAGACTTAGGCACTAAAACAGAAAGTCTGTGACTACTAGAAGAAAAAGCAGGCCCAAATCTTCACCATGTCGGCCTAGGATCTGACTTCCTTAACAAGACCCACAAAGTGCAGGATGTCAAATCAAGAATCAGTAAATGGGATGGATTTAAACTAAAAAACTTCTTCTTAGCAAAAGAAATGATCCATAATGTGAAGAGAGAGCCTCTCTTCTCATATTGGGAGAAAATCTTTACCACATGCACCTCAGATAAAGCATTAATCTCTAGTATATAAAAAGAATTCAAAAAAATTAATGACAAACAAATAACCCCATCTATAAATGGGCTAAAGGACTGAACAGACACTCCACAGAACATATACAATGGATCAATTAGAGAAATGCAAAAAAAGATTTTATCTCACTCCAATTAGAATGGCTATTATCAACACTACAAGAAACAATAATGTTGGCAAGGATGTGGGGAAAAAAGTACACTCATACATTGCTGGTGGGACTGCAAATTTGTGCAACCACTCTGGAATGTGGTATGGAGAGAGTCCTCAGAAAACTTGGAATGGAACCACCATTTGACCCAGCTATCCCACTCCTCGGTTTATACTCAAAGGACATAAAATCAACATACTACAGTGACACAGCCACATCAATGTTTATAGCAACTAAACTCACAATAGCTAAACTATGCAACCAACCTAGGTGTCCTTCAACAGAAGAATTGATAAAGAAAATGTGGTGTCTATATATGATGGAATATTTCTCAGCTTTAAAGAAGAATGAAATTATGGCATTTGCTGGTTAATGGATGGAGCTGGAGAATATCATGCTAAGTGAAATAAGCCAAACCCCCAAAACAAAGGCCAAATGTTTTCTCTGATATGTGTATGCTAATGCACGATAAAGAGAAGGGGTGCTAGGGAAGAAGAGTTACTCTAGATTAGGTGGAGGGGAGTGAAGGGAGGGGAAGGAAGATAGTAGAGTGAAACAGACATTATTATCTCATGAACATTTATGACTGCATGACTGATGTGATCCTACAATATGTACAATCAGAAAAATGAGAAATTATACTACATTTATGTATGATTTATCAAAATGCATAAATGCATTCTACTGTTATGTATAACATTATAATAAATGAAAAATTAAAAAATAAAGACATAATAGGTAGTAAGAATTTTTTTAAAGTAAAACTATCTCTATTTACAAATGTCATGATATTTATTCAGAAAATTGAAAGGAATACACACACACATACATACATGTGTACACACACACTATTAGAGCTATTGAATGAGGTTAGCAAAGCGGCAGGTTATGTGATATGCAAAAAGCAATCATATCTGTACAATGCTAATAAGTAATCCAAAATGAAATTTAAAAATTTCACTTGCAATAACATTGAAAAGAATAGAAAAAAATAAAATAAAAAAAACATAAAGAAGAATGGAATATTTTGGAATAATCTTAACAATAAAGTACAAAATATGCATAGTGAAAAGTATAAAAAACATTGGAAAAAGTTAAAAAAATCATAAATAAATGGAAAAGTATATTTTTGTGGTCTGGAAGACTTAAGATGGCAGTACTTCCCAATTGACCGACACACTCAACACAATTTCCAACAAAATCCTAGGATGGCTTTTTTGTTCAGAAGATGGCAAATTGAATCCCAAATTTTTGTGAAAGAATAAGGTAACCAAAATAGCCAAAAATTTTCGAAAAAGAAAGGAATTGGGAATCTCATACTTCTCAATATTAACTACAAGTCTACAGTATCCAGACTGTTTGGTAGCCATACATAACAGACCTAGGAAATGTAGTTAGAATTGTGACCCCATCAATACATGCTCACATGTAGGGTCAGTTGATTCCTGTATGGTTGCCAAGAATATTCATAGGTAAATAATAATGTTTTTCAACAAATGGAGCCGTGACTAGACATCTATATGCAAATGATGAAGTTGGACCTTTTTCTCATACCACAAACAAAAATTAATTCAAATTTATCATAGATCTAAACATAAGGACTAAAATTGCAATGCTCTTAGTGGTTTAGGAGTTTATCTTTGAAATCTTGATTTAGGCAAACTCTTTACATATGACTTCAAAAGCACAAAGACAAAAGAAAAATAAATGATGTGGATTTCATCAAAATTAAAAACTGTGCCTCCAATGATGCTATCAAATAAGTGAAAGGCAATAACTAGAATAGAAGAAATTTTTGCAAATTGTATATCAGATAAAGGACTTCATCTAGAAACCATAAAGAGCTCTTCTAATTCAAAAATGTAAAGACACAAATAGTCCAATAAAAAATAGGCAAATAATATTAATGGGCATTTTTTTCTAAGAAAATGTAAAAATCACCGAGAAATGTGTAGAAAGACGTTCAACATCATTAGTCAGTATGGAACTACAAATCAAAATTTCAGTGAGATTAGCACTTCATACCCTCTTAGAAGTCTTCAATATAATACTTAAAAAAAAGATGGGTGATAACTGGTGTCAGTGAGGGTGTAGAGAAATTGGAATCACCCTGTATTGCTGGTGGGACTGTAAATTATACAGCTCTTTTGGAAAATGGTTTTGCAAATTATTGAAGAGTTACCACACAAGTCAACAATTTCATTCCTAGACATATGTCCGAGAGAAATGAAAACATATGTTCACCAGAACTTGGATACGTATGTTTATCACATTCCTTTCCATAATAGCCAAAAAAGGGAAACAACACAAATGCCATCAACAGATAAATGGATAAATAAAGTGGAATATCTACATAATACATTAATATTCAGCCATTAAGAAAGAAGTCATGCATAAACGTAGATGAAACCTGAAAACTTCATGCTAAATGAAAGAAACCAGACACAAGAAGACACATATTCTATGATTCCCTTTATACAAAGTATTCAGAATAGGAAAATCCATAGAGAAAGGAATTGTGTTAGTAGTTTCCTGGGTTGTGGGCTAGGAAAGAAGGGCAGGAGGTGCTAGTGGGCATGGGGTATCTACTAAAGGTGATGGAAATGTCCCCGAGTTGATAGGGGTAGTGCTCATACAATTCCATGGACATGCTGAAACCCACCAAACTGTATGCTTTAAAAGGGTGAATTTCTGGTAGGTGGATATATATAGATAAAACTGCTATTTAGAAAATAAAAATCATATCCTCCCACATCTGTACTTAAACTGTCCTGTAGGTTCTCCTAGTTCTTAAAGTCCAAGGCTTGACCATGGCCGCACTGCCCTGCCCTGCTTGGCACTCTCTTCCTTGGTGTGCTAGTCACCCTGACCTGCGATCTATGCTTTGAATGCATCTAGTTCTTCTCAACAGAAGAATCTGAGCATCTTTCTTTGTTCTGCCTGGAAGGTCCTTCCCCAGCTTTGTCTGTGGTTTCTCCACCTCCTTCTTCTGGTGCACAGTAGTTGCTCCCCTTCCCACACCATTTGTCATATCATGTTGTTTGTTTTCTTTGGACACTTGTACCCCAAGTTGAAATTATCTTGCCTATTCACATAATACTTTTGTATGTTCGCCCTCTGACCTTCTAGGTCCATCTGCCTGTTATTAGACACACGTCTTCCCTAGGGGAGAGATTTCTCTGGCTTATTCTCCACTGAGCTTCCAGTGTTGAGAAGTGTTGTCCAACACTGGAACTGTTCATCTAATCATGGTGCTTGGTACATGCTCCTGGAATAATGAGCACATCTCAAGTCCAGTGACAAATCTGACTCCAGTTCTCTTCTCTCAGGCAATTTGTAGAAATGGCTATTGAGCAACCAGAAGGACAGTCAAGATTTTCCACGGGGTGGGACCAGGGTCTTCGAGATCTCGCCTCTTTTCCTTATTTGGTGCATCAGTCATTGAGCCCCATTCAGGCACCATGCAGCATGAATATGTGGAGGATGCCTTAGAGGGACTCACATCCCAGTGAGGGGAAGGGACCCAAAGAGTTGTGACACAATGAAGTAAATGCTGAGAGCAACAAAGTGCCAGGGAAACCCCACATTGAAGGTGGTTGCTGGTGGTGGCTCTAGGGAGACTTTACTGAAGAGGTTAAATTTTTGGTAGACCCTCCCAAGAAAGGGCTCTAGACTAGCTATTCTCAAACTAGGGAGGAAGCTGGGGAGTGGGGTGAGCTTGCCCTATAGGGCATATTTGTCAATGTCTAGGGACACGTGTTAATTTTTCAAACTAGAGCTAGGGAGTGCTACTGACATCAGAGTATAAGTGAGGGGAACTGCTGATTGTCTTGCAGCGCTCAGGAAAGTTCTTCCAGAGAGTTAGTCATCTTGTCCCTCACGTCAATCACGCTGAAGTTGAGGAGCATGGTTGGGACAATAAGTCATTAATAGCATCCACACTGATAGATCACTTTAAATGGATCTGTCAGACTGACAACATCCAAACCCATACTCCATTTTAGCAACACACCGCACACACACACACACACACACACACACAAAGAGGATACCCAGTTCTGTGTGTGTAGTGTAGTACAGTAGGGACTACATACAAAATATTTCACAAAAGCATCAGATCTGAACCCGATCGTGGCTCTAGTGCAGTGCTGGTCAACAGAAACATGTGAGCCACACATGTGATCATGAATTCTGTCCTAACCACATTAAAAAACGAAAGGATGCTGATAGAAGTTTGTTTTGGTGTTGCTATGGTTTGGATATGGTTTGTCCTCCAAGGGATCCCTCTTATACGTTGGTCTTAGTGGGTAGTGTGAGAGGTAGTGGGACCTTGAAGAAGTGGGAGGCACTGGGGGCATTGTCCCTACAATGGATTGAGAGATTTCTCCTGAGAGCCTGGCTAGTTCTTTGAAAAGATGGTTATAAAGAGAGTGAGCCTGGCTCCTCCTCTCTCTCTGGCTTTCTGCGGGGCATTGTGATCTCTTCCTCTTTTTAAATTTTTTAAAAAATTTTTAATTTGTTTTAATTAGTTATACATGACAGTAGAATGCACTTTGATACATCATATATAAAGGAGTATAATTTCTCATTCTTCTGATTATACATTATCTCTCCCTCTTGCATGTACTCTTTCCAAATGTGTTTCATGATGATGTGACAGCCAAGAAGGCCCTTGCCAGAACTGAGGCACCATGCCCTTGAGCCTCCAGAACTATAAATAAACCTCTTTTATTTTTTCTTTATAAGTAATCTGCCTCAGGTATTGCATTGCAGTAATGAAAAGTGGAGTAAGGGGGAAGGAAATAGGAAAGATAGTAGAATGAATTAGACATACTTTCCTATGTTCATGTATGAATACACAACCAGTATAATATCACATCACATACAACCACAAGAATGGGATCCTAATTAGAATAAATTATACTCCACATATATATAATATGTCAAAATACACTGGCTTATCATGTATATCTAAAAGAATAAATTAAATAATTGATAAATGTGGACTAATACAAATACATTTTATTCAACCCAATATAAGCAAAGTGTTGTTTCAACCTATAATCACTATAAACATGATTGAGGGCTTTTAAAAATCTTTTGACCATGTCTTTGGAGTCTGGTGTACATTTTACACTTTAGCACATCTCAGTACAGACTAGTCACAATTCACAAGCTTGATAGGCACATGGTCCAGTGACCCTATATTAGACAAAAGAGGCATAGAGTTAAATGCTTAACGAACAGAAGAACCTATTTCACACACACTAGAAAGACGCAATCAGAAAACATCAACTACATGGGAAACTTCAGGACAATGACCTGGTTTCTTTCACATAAGTTGCAAGAAAAAGGTGGGGAGAGGAGCTATGAATTAAAAATGATTTATGATGTGTACTAAACAAATGGATTTGGGCTCTTGTTGGGTCTTCATCTGCACAAAATAATGGAAAATTTGTGTTCTTAACATAAAATTATTAATTCACTTGTATGATATTGGTTTGTGATTGAAGTCAGACTCCTTCTAAAGACACATGATGAAATGTTAACAGATAAAATGAGACCGTGTTTGGGGTTATTATTCATTATCCACAGGGGAGGTGAAAGGGCTGTGGGCCACATGACACAAGATGGCCACAGTTGATCATTGTAATGTGGGTCATGGTACTTGGGTCTCATTTCACTGTTCTCTTTGGTTGTGTGAATGTTGGAATTTTCATACTAGTGAGTTTCAAAATGTGCTTGTGTTTGACAAATGCTGGCTGTTGGTGCGTCCTGCTGTCCTTGCTCAGTGGCACAGAGGTGGCTCTGCCACGTGACAGTGGTTCTCCAGAGGGAAATGTCTCCTCTTCCCCAGATTTTCTTACAGTGATCACCTACAGGTGCCCCTTTCCAAAGGAGGAAAGTTGGCGGTTGTCCTACTTATTTCCATTTAGGGACCCTGAGCCTTTCAGAAATAAGATTTTCTGTACAGTAGTGGTTACGAGAGCCTGGGAAGGAAGAGATGAAGGGAGGGCCGTTCACAGGTGCAGGGTGCACCTGGACAGGGGAACAGACTACAGTGTCCTTCAGCACAGTGGGGCAAGTATGGCTGACAATAGTTTATTGCATATTTCAAAAAAGCTAAAGGGGGGATTTTAAATGTTCTTCCCCAAATAAATGATAAATGTCTAAAGTTATAGATATGCCAGTTTTTCTGATCTGATCATTGCATGTTGAATATATATGTTGGGATGCCACGCTGTACCCTACTCACACACACACACACACACACACACACACACATACACAGAATTGTTATGTGTCAATTAAAAATATAGTGAGAGTGTGAAGAAGGAAGGAAGGAAGGAATGAGGGAAAGAAGAAAAAATACACTGGCAATTCTGTTCACTCTGTCCTTGAAATAAGAGCAGCAGTTACAAGTTGGCATTAATGTTTATGTTGGGAGCAAAAGTAAAAAAAAAAGTAAAGGGAATGCTTCTATCCCTAACCTTCCCAGAGAGCATGTTCTCTTCAATATAGGAAGTTGGATTTTTTTCCCCTAAAAAATATGCCCCTAGAATATGATTTGAGATGATACAATGGTTGAAAATGTTTAACTTTGATATTATCTATATATTTTTTTCTGTAATAAGTTAAAGATTATCTAGCCAGCACATCAAAATCATCACAATTGTGTGGATGTTAACAATTGGATCAGATAAATAGAACTTTAAAATAATGTTAGTTCAAATAAAAAATACTAAATATTAGTAGTCTCTGATCTAATTCCTGAGTCCTTGACCCATTTTGAGTTGAGTGTTGTGCAGGGTGAGAGGTAGAAGTTTAATTTCATTTTACTGCATATGGATTTCCAGTTTTTCCAGCACCATTTGTTGAGCACCATGTCTTTTCTCCATTGTATGTTTTTGGATAAAGAAATTGTAGTATATATGCAGAATGGAACATTATTCAGCCATAAAGAAGAATAAAATTATGGCATTTGCAGATAAGTGAATGGAGAACATCATGCTAAGTGAAATAAGCCAAGCCCAAAAAAACAAAGGCCGAATGTTTTCCCTGATAAGTGGATGATGATATATAATTGGGTTGGGGGTGGGGTGGGGAGAGAAGAATGGAGGAACTTTAGATTACGAAGAGGGAAATGAGAGGGGAAGGTGGTGGGGGTATGAAAAATGGTGGAATGAGACAGACATCATTACCCTATGTACTTGTATGATTACACGAATGGTGTGACTACATCATGCACAACCATAGAAATGAAAAGATGTACCCCATTTGTGTACAATGAATCAAAGTGCAGTCTGTATAAAAAATAAAAAATAAATTAGTAGAGGTGGGCTATGGGTATGGCAATAGCCCTAAAAGTGATCCACAGATAGTGAAGTTTGGGAGCTGCTGGATACAGGGCTCTCCTCCCATGCTACCCAGGAGTGGAGGGATGGAAATGTCAGAAAGCACTTGCAGAGAGACCTGGGAAGCAGTGCAGGCTGCGAGGTCATTTAAATCAAGTGTGGTTTTCATTATGAAAGCAGCATATTCCTGGATTAATTTCTCTCTGTGGTGCCAAGGCAGGTTTTCTTGCGTCTCGTGCTTCCTGGAGAACAGACTGTGTAAGAAAATAGGAAAGAAGGATGATGGCCTTTGTTTTCGAGACAACCTGGCTGTTGAAAATCCTGCATAGGGCGGGGGAGACCTGTGCTTGCCCATGCTCAATGGCAGCCACTAACCACATCTTGTTTCTGTTCTTGCTTCCATTGGACGAGGGGAAGATCCTTCATCCCCGACCTCAGGCCCCGACGTCATGGTCTCTGCTCCTCTCCAGCTTCTCCTTACGGGCTCCAGGTTCATGGTCAGTCTTATTTTCCAGCATTCCAGGCGTGTCCTATCTCAGAAGCACTTGCTGCTTTCTCAGTCTGCTCCCCAGAGACCTTTGCTTGGCTGGTTTCTTATCCTGTTGTCTCAGGTGGAATATTGCCTCCTCTCAGGGTCCGTGTGAAGAAGTGCTCACCAGCCACTCCTTAGCACACCATCCTCCTTGCTCTTCCTCATGGAGGCTAGCACTCCCTGGAATCATGCTATTTGTTTACTTGCTCCATGAAAAGAGGCTCCTTGTCTGTTCTGTTCCCAGTGTTTCCCCATCATGTTGAATGGTGCCTGGCATGTGGAAGGAGTTTGGCAAATATTTGTTGAATGAATACATGAATTAGATAAGCTGGGGTTTGGACTAGATCACCTCGGAGGGTCTCCTTCCAGCTATGAAGTACTATGATTTTCAAAATCCATCATAAAAAGCATTTGTCTTTCCAACTGAGAGCTTTTCTCCACATCTCCGCCAAGATAGGATTTCCCAGGGCTTAACTGAAATGGTGGGTAAGCAGGCAGAGGGAAACAGATGCCTTCGGGTGCTGACACATCTTCCTCTGCGTTCAGCAGCAGAGCAAAGAGCAATCGTGGTAATCGGTGCAGAGGTGGGTGAGAGAGCAGCGAGGTCCTCTGCCAAGTTGCCTTTGTGAATATGAGAGTCAGCTTCTCTGCAAACAGCCCTATGTTTAAAACATGACTTTGAGTGGAGCTTGCCCTCCCCTCCCCGCCCCCTCTAACTTGGGCTCCCCAGCCTGTCACATGTGTGTTCAATTGCTTTCTTAACATCAGTTTGGGTGACCCTGATGCGAGGGAGATGAGAGAGTCAGCCACGAGGTCTGTGAAGGTCTGATGAAAGCAACTTGAACACACAGCCATTCGCTTTGGCAGGATTTTGGGCCAAGAGCAAAAGTCCTCTTGATGTGTCAAATTATAGATAAACACAAGTTTCAAAAACATTTGTGATATAACTGCAAATAAATGCTGGTAACTGGCAGGGTGCTCCGTTTACAAATAGTTCCTGTCATCCAAACAGTCAGAGGATAAACTTAAACACGACTGACTTCCCAAACATTTGAAAGCACTTTAATAACAAGGCCCTGGGACTGCGAGTATAGATGAAAAATAATTAGGGCTTAAAATCCAAGCCCGCCAGCCAACAGTGATCTGCCCAGAGCTGTGTCTCGGGATCTGGGTTGTAGGACACTGGCCCCTCCATCCTTGGAGCTTTCTTCTTGGGTTCCAGCCCATCTTTTGAAGACCCTCTGAGTTGCCCATGCATCTATTTTTGGCATAAGATGGCTTGTGCTCTTCAGGTTCAGAATCTGAGCAGTGTGACCTTGGTGCTGGTTGGTAGGTGAAAGCGGAGCTGGGGCTCTCCTTCCCTCTGTGGACAGCTCCAGGTCTTGATAAAACAGGACTGGGCAGACTCTCTGAAGAGAAGTCCACAGGACTCCTGCCCTTTCTGTGAAGCTCTTTGGTGACATGGTGGTGGTGGGAAGAGAGATGGGGCTCTGCCTCCCTCTTCCCATTGGCCACTGCATGCCGGCATACGTCCCTTCACCTATCCGTGACCCACGGCATAGACTGAGTTCCTCTGCTGTGTCCAGCACTGCAGTAGGCATTAAAATACTTCAGTAAGAAAAACTCGGGTTCTGGGGTCCGACCTCTGTGATGCAGCTCTGAACAGGGAAGCCAGAGGTTTGGGTTGAGACCAGATGTCTGGGTTGACACGAAATCTGTCATCCCTGTGGTACATCACGGACTTCAAACTTCCCATCTGGTCAAGTATGACAGTTAATGAATGTGATAGACAGGTCTGGGCCTATGTCACCCTCAAAATTCACTCCCCCTGCAAAGGAGAAGCTGAGCGCCCCCCTCTGGTGGAGTGTTGTCCTGCCAAAAGACGGCACAGGTTTCTGGATTTTCAAGATAAGCAAGAAATCCTGATGTATAAAATGCAAACTCCCTTAGTTTTAAATATTGGTGACTTGTTGCTTTTTTAAAACACTGATAAGAGAAGAGGAAAGGAAAGCCTATTCATCGGGCCAAGGGGGTGCAGGTGGGCATCCAGCCCTGCTCTCCTGCTTGCTCCCAGCAGCTTGACCATACTGTTGGCCCTGTTCTAAAATCATGCTGTGGACATATGTGAACATACCACATATGCCCATATGTCAAAGGTGACTTCCACCTTTATGTATGTGTATGAAGCACTAATTAAAATAAGAAGAAATAGATGGAAGAGCAGTAGAGGAAGAGGAACAAGGGGAGGGAGGAAGGGAGGGAAAGCAGAAGCCCTGAGGACTGAAATGGAGTAAATTATATTCCGTGCTTGTGTGACTATCAAAATGAAGAGAACTATTATAACTATAATGCAATAATAAAAACATTAAAGAAAAGTCAAGGGGGTGGTGGTACCAGATGGCCTGAACGTGGCTCAATATTCAGGTAACATCTTTCCACTGAAGAAGTATTTTCTCTCATAATCTCAGGACACTTCTAGCCTCTTTAATCCATTCCACCTGTAAAATGTCAATCACACAGGTAACACCAATGGAAGACTTCGCTCAGTAAAGAGGAAGTGTTGATCTTCTGTTGCATATTGATGTAGGCTTTGAGCTGGCATAAGCAAACTGAATTCTCAGAGATCTTTCCCTTCTCCAACACAGCAGATAATCCTGTATGTGGAAACCCACATAAAAGCTTTCTAGTTTTTTTTTTAATTTATTTTTTATTTAATTTTTTGATTGATTGAACACAAATGGAGTACAGCTATTGTTTCTCTGGTTGTACACAAAGTAGAGTCACACCATCTATGCATTCATACATGTACACAGGGCAATGATGTCTGCCACACATTCTGTTATTATTCTTACCCCCCTACCCCGACCCCACCCCTCCATTCCCTCTGTGCTATCTACCCTTCCTCCATTCTTGCCTCCCTTCCACCCCACATTATGCATCATCATTCACTTATCAGAGAGATCGTTCGGCCTTTAAAAGCTTTCTCATTTTTGCAAAGCATGCTTACCTCTATTTGAACATTGATAGGAAATAACATGAAAGGTGAAACCTCCAAACACAATCTCAGTTTCAAATCAGCCCTTTGAACGCTGCCCTCCTTGTTGCTATGCACGGATCAGAGGGTAGGAGTTTGATTTTTTTAAAAAGCCATTCAGTTGGTGTCCTGGCATCTGTCAGGTCAGAGGAAGAAGTTGACTTTGGAAACATTATAAAGGAAACACAGCCTATTGTAATTTCAGGAAATAAGTATTGACAAATAAGAGGAACTGGAAAAATGTGTGCAGCATCCATTTCACACAAGTGTGTCTGCCCAGCAGACTTGCTTCAAGTCCCTGTGCCACGGCAACTGGCTTTGCGTGTTTGGGCACAACACGTCCATCTGCCTGATCCACAGCCTGTGTCTCTAACTGGAGCAGTAACGTCTTCCTTGTGAGGCTGTGAGGGTCGGTGGTGCACAAACGATTTCTTCTCCTGGAGTTTTCAACACCTTCCTCTTTTGCATTCTATTCTTGCTTTTCTGGCCCCTTCTCTCCAGTCTCCCTTGTGCCAGATGTGCCTAGAAATCAAGACCACTTGATCCTTTACCCGGATGATCCCAGCCATGCTAGGCCCTTTTCTACTCCAGGGGAATTAGAGGGAGATGGTTTCCCCCATTACTTCATAGGATCTGATACAGGGGAAGGGTATATGGTAACATCTGGGTGCCTCTGTGGTGTTCAGGTTTGAACTTTTCTAGAAGAAACCACTCCAGGTAGGTCAGAGCCTGGGCAGGAGCAGCAGGGAGAGCCTGGATGAGGACATGCTTGGCTAAATACAGAGGCAGAAGGTTTTTTTCTTTTTCTATTTTCTTTGTGGTGCGAGGGGTGGAACCCAGGGATGCTCTTCCAGTGAGCTCCATCTCCAGCCTTTTTTCTTTTCAATTTTGTGACAGGGCCTTGTGAAGTTGCCCAGGCTGGCCCTGAACTTGGGATCTTCCTGCCTCAACCTCCAGAGTAGCTGGGATGAAGCATGTGCCACCAGGCCCAGTTTATAGTAGGTTCTTGGTGCATTTAAATCCTTTCATCTCTCCTCCGTTTGTCGGTATGCCAGAGGGTGGAGGTCTTGTTTAAAACTAATACTTTTTCTTTAATGTTTCTTTGAAGCTCGATGACGATTCCACAGACCTTTTGAGTTTAAGACAATCTTAAAAGGTCAGGTGCTCCAATACGCCAAGAGATTGAAAAAAACTCGCAGATTCAATCAGTATAAAATAAACTACTGAAACATCAAAGGAAACTGGGAATGTCTGAAGGACAAGTGAGGAGCCCATGGCTTCGGGCACCTGATGTGGACTAATTACAACACTTGGTAATACATGTTTGGCAGAAGCTTCCTGGCAACGAAGGCAAAGTGGAAACATGTTGGGTTACTTAATCTTGGTTTTCTGACAATGGAAAATATAGCCATTTTTCTGTAGAGACAAACTTTTTCCTGGAACCAAACTTAGGCATTTATCACATGAGTCATCGTTCAAGGACACTGAGGGACAGAATGGGCACATCTCCTTCCATGTCTTCTTACCCAGCCATGCAGTTTCCATCTAATGCTCTCATCTCAGGCCTTCAGGAGAGCACACACTTTCTAGTAACAAGGAACCCTCTCTTCCAGGCAACAAAAAGTCTGAAATAACCCAAAAGCAGAATCACTTGTGCTGCCCTCTTCATCGCTGACCCATGGAGAGAAACAAATCCATTTGAATAGAATTGAAAGACAATAATGATAATAATACAAATTTTAATTAAAACTCCCTTCTATCAAGCACACATTCATTTCACAAGTACGTGCAAGTTAACCAAGGTTTGCCAGATTAAGTAACTGCCAAAAGCACACAGCCTACCCTGGCCTCCAGCTCCACTTGATTGGTGGTGGGTCCCCAGAGCATTGTGCTGGGAATTCTGAGGTCACATCTGATAACAATGGAAACAGCTCCGTGATCAAGTCATGATGTTCGCATGTGGCAAGAGAGTAAGACCTGGCTGCCATGAGTTGGCGATTACTGTGTGATTACATTTTCCTGCCAGAAAAGCAAATTTCATGACAGTAATTAGTAGATAAGTGTGTTGTCTGTAATTTCTCTGTGTTTGTTAGTGGCACTACCCCAAGATGTAAGTTACGTGACTATATTTTATTACATACATATCACTTGAAACTTGAGGACTCCCAGAAGCTGATGTGTACAGATAGAAAGCAAACCAACCCGAACGAATATCCCACCCTCCATCCCCCTCCAAAAATCACCCCTCCAACTCACACTGCGATCAGTTATTACTATGAAGTAAATACATTTATATAAGCCAACATATTAAATTTTGCAAACTTTTACTTCACAGCTAATGAGTGCTTTGTTGTTGTTGTTGTTGGTTTTGTATCTAAGTAATAGAATCCATCAACAGTTGTGTATTTTGAAGAGTCTCTCTCTCTGACACTGAATGTTTCAGCGGTTATAGTCTATATACAAAGGCTGAAATACAGTGAGGCTGTGTTCTGAAGGGCCATGGTCCCTCACCACAAAACTTCAATTTCAAGATCTCACATGCCAACCAATGGTGCCTGGATGGGCAAGCAGTGATGTTGCCATCCCACATATTTTCATCTGATAATCACTGCTTCCCTTGGTCATGGACACCAAAGCCCCAGACTCTCCCATGGCTCTTCCCAATGCTAATCTACTTTTTCTATCTGTTTAAATTTGCTTATTCTGGGCCTTTTTTTTTTTTTTTTTTTTTGGCACAGGGGATTGAACCCAGGGTCACTCAACCACTGAGCCACATCCCCAGCCCTTTTTTGCATTTTATTTAGAGACGGGGTTTCACTGAGTTTCTTAGTGCCTTGCCATTGCTGAGGCTGGCTTTGAACTTGGGATCTTCCTGTCTCAGCCTCCTGAGCAGCTAGGATTACAGGTGTGCATGCGCCCAGGGGCCTGGGCTGGACAGTTCTTATAAAGGAATCTTATAGTGTGTGATTCTTAGTTCCCTTTTTATTATTGCTCACAGATCCTTTTGCTGGTTCTTGTGGCCTTATTATAATTAAAAATTTTAAATACATGTAATCCCTTGCTTAATTGTGTGTCTCTTCTATTAGATCATATAGTCCCACCAAGTCAGGTATTCTATTTATTTAATTCTCATCACATTCCCAGGGCCCCAAAGCCTGTGCCCCACAGAATAGATACATAATAATACTTAATAAATAAGTGGATGAATGGATTAATAAAGGATGATTGAATGAAGAGATTAGATACCCGTTCTACTGTCGCCACCAGGATAAATCCACAAACACCAATCCACTTGGTGAAGCAAAGTAGGCTGATCTGGTTAACTGACTTTGAAATTAATTCCCCATGTTGTGGAGAAAGAGAAATAAATATCTATTTAATAAGAGAGTGTGGTTTCACAAGCAGATGTGTAATATTTGCAAATAAGAAGTGGATTGTTTGTGTATAGGAGTGGGGAAGGGAGCAGCCTGGTAAGCGAAGTTAAAGTAAACTATTTACTGCAGGAACTAAGCCACAATGTGGCTGCTGCCAACACCACACTGCAGTTTTGTTTTTGGGTTTTTTTCCCCCTTCTTAAAGGCCTCAATCTCTTCAAGATGCACTGGGAGTAACTGGGTCCTGGTGCTTAGAATTTGCCTGTGACATCCTTGCCTGTTAAAGTGCTTATTCCCGGCCTGGTTGTCTTCCACCAGTTCCTGTACCAGACAGAAGAAGAATGGGGTGCACGGTCAGGCAGGCAGATGTTCACCTCATTCCTTGGGCAAGCTGGTTGCAAAGGGGGACACACACCACTTGGATGACTTCTAGATGCTGGGGATTGGCAAGACTGTTGCTGAAAACAGAGCAAAATAAACTACAAAATAGAGAAGGAATGCAGAAGTCATGACAAATAAATGGATGATTCACAGAGATTGCAGTCTAACGGCTGCAAGATTTTCCTGGCTTTGAATTGGACTTTTTCAAGAAATCAGTTGCAGTAGAGGCTTCCTTGGAGGTTGAACCTGAAAGGAGGTTTTTCTAGAAATAATGAGTTTTTGTTGGGGGAATTTATGTTATTTTTAATAAAGTGACTATCAGTTTTATCCCCTTGCTTCTCCATTGAAGAAATAGAACCCCCAAGTAATCCCAGCTCCTATACATAAACAGGTCATTTCAGAGATGGAATCATTTTCTTTGTCATTTATATAGTCCTCAGCAATCACATAAAAAGTTATAAATGCCAAATGTGACCCCGAAAGGTGCAGAGATATTCTGTTTTGTTTTCTTTGTCTTCCTCACGGGCTCTAAAAATCCTTGATTGGTGAATGAAGAGCTCTCTTTACCGTGATACACAAGGCTGTAATTAATTTTTTTAAAAGACCCAAGATTCAAATAAAGACATAATCAGGGCCGTTTCAGATAAATCATGATCAGTGGGGCACTTCGCATTATAGTTTGGATCCACCATTTGACCCAGATATCCACTCCTTGGCCTATACCCAAAGGACTTAAAATCAGATTACTACAGTGATGCAACCACATCAATGTTCATAGCTGCTCAATTCACAATAGCTAGATTATGGAATCAACCTAGATGCCCTTCAGTAGATGAATGGATAAAGAAACTGTGATATATATATACACAATGGAATATTACTCAGCCATAAAGAAGAATAAAATTATGGCATTTGCAGGTAAATGGATGGATCTGGAGATGATCATGCTGAGTGAGATTAGCCAATCCCAAAAAACCAAAGGCCGAATGATTTCTCTGATAAGTGGATGATGATACGTAATGTGGGATGGGAGGGAGGCAAGAATGGAGGAAGGATGTATTGCACTGGGAAAAAAGGGGAGTGGGTTCGGGAGGGGGTAAGAATAATAGCTGAATGAGACAAACATCATTACCCTATGTGCATGTATGATTACACAAATGGTGTGACTCTGCTTGTGAACAACCAGAGAAAAAACAGCTGTACCCCATTTGTGTTCAATGAATCAAATTCAAACAAAAAAACAACAATATAGTTTTAGGAGTGTACGGTATACTTTGAGAATTACTGTGCAAAGGTCCAGTACTCAGCCGGGCACCGCTCAGTGAGGGTAACACCAGCCCACCTGGGGTCACACAGGGAGACCTATACTCTTGCTTCTCCTGCCTCCCCAACCCCCAGTCAAGATCTCCCATTTGTCTGTAGCTTTTCCTGTTAAGTTCATCATCTCTTCCTCATTTCTCACAGACAATTTGGTATCTCCTAAATTCTCTTGATGGTAAAATTCAACTGGAATGCTTGTTAAAATTACGGATTCCAGGTCCCACCCACAGAAACAGACTTCTCAGAGAAGTCCACTTTTAATGTGTCCCAGATGATTCCTATGTAAGAAGAAGGTAGGGGAAATGGGGCTAGTGATCATTTTTAAGTTTCAATTTAGGATAACAAAGCACCTCCCTGAAACCCGTTCATAGATCCTTACTGTCAGTCCGTGACATAAATACTGTTGTTGCTGTTCTACGTGGAGGAACCCCAAGTGCACATGGGGCTGGACTTTGGCTTCTTGTCCAGGCACCTCTCCTCCAAGCTCCTCTGCCTTCCAGAAGCTTGTGACCCTGGCAACGACATGGTACCAGGAAAGTCTGTGAGTCAAGAAAGGGGAGAGCACCCAGAGGGTCATGAGAAAGGAGAGTAAAGGTGAGGGAAAGAGAGCTGAATGAAGCCAGGGGAATATGAGTGGCAATCTGTTGCTGATTAATGAGAAGTTGAAGAAAATAGAGCCTGAGAGAGAATTTTGCAATCTCTTCTACAGAGCACTAGCTCTGCAAGATGTTCCATGAAAAAAAATGGGTTCTGGACTCAAATAAATTTGGAAAACATGGTGAACTTTACTCCAGTGAATAGAATCCCAAAATAATGTGCCTCTTAAAGTTTCTGAGAAGCCTTGCAGTTAAAAAAATTAAAATATTAAACCTGAAATATCTCAAATTTATTTAAGCATTGAACTCCCTTCCCCCTATTTTTTTTTCCATAAAATATGCCAAAACATTTATCTGAACATGCTTGGGAAATGCTGGTCCCAGGCACAATTCTAGAGTTGGGAATATATTCACAGGATGTTAAATACTAAGGGGTAGCTCTACAGTTAGGGCTTTTTATTCTATTATGTTTCTATAATTTTTTTCTATTATGTCTGCTCATTCTGAAGGGAGGGGAAGAGAGAACATAAAATAAGAAACAGTCTTTATTACTCCAAAGTTTCTTGATTCTATCTTGTTAGGGACTAACACAAAGCAACTGTGTGGCTTGAGAACCAAGTGCAGCACAGCTACATCCTGGAATGTGCAAGCCTGGTCTGCCCGGAGCCTCTGGCTCTTTCCAGGCATCTGGTTCAGAGGCTCAGCTTGTCTTCAGTTCTGTCCTTGCCAATCTGCTCCTCTGGGGATGGGGCGGTCTAGAGGTGTCTCCTTATTGATGCGCTTCCTGCTCTTCCTGTGTTTAATGGTGTTGATTTGGAAGGACTCTCATTCCAGGCCCTCTTTTGCCCAAGGTTGCCCTGAGCGTGGTCCGTTTGGCCTCACTGATAAGAAAAAATTGCTGTGGAAGCCTGAGTCCCAGCTTGCCAGCTCCATCAGTCTTTCTACGACATTAACACTCCGGCCAGACGGGGAAGCCATCTGCTTTTGGTACCATATGGCAGAGCCTGATGGTTCCAAAGATGCCTGGGTAGGGATTGGGTGGAGATGGCAGTGAATGGGCGGGAGCCTAGATGATTAGATTGGAGCTCACTGAGCAGGTGGGCAGGGTTAGGGAAGAATGATTCTCCTCCTTTAAGTATTTTTTAATCTTAGCCTTGAAGCAGGGAGAGAACTTAACTTTAGTTGTTTAGATGCTCCAGAAGACTGGGTGAGCTCTGTTGTCACTGCCCAGCTGGGCCCTGGCTTCAACCCGGCCTCTGACACAACAGAATGACAACTGCAGGAGGGAGGTGAGGGGGCTTCCTGTGGAGGGACACTGTCTCAAGAAGTGAACTAGGATGTGTTCTCAGTGGGTAGTCCACTTCTCTCTCAAGGTCTCCAGGGCCTTGATGAATATTTAACAACCAGGTCTTCAAAAATTAATGAAGTTTGTAATTACTAGACGTTTGTCTTATATAAGAATGTGAATATGTAACATAAATTTATAGACAATAATAATAAAATATACAGAAGTATTATAAATTTTGTATAGAAATACATGCCAGAAATTGCATACATTACCAGCCCCTGTATGTGCTACATTTTAGGTATATGCACACCTATAATAAAGTTTACTATATAAATTAGGCATGTAAGAAATTAATAACAATAACTAATGGAAAAATTTAAAAATTATAAAAATGTATTGTAATAAAAGTTATGTGAATGTGTGTCTTTCTCCTTTCTCCCTTTCCAACTCCTTTCAAAATATCTTAATCTTCTTTACCCACCCATCTTCTTGCAGTGATGTGAGATTATACTTAAAACACATACTTTATGGCTTTTCTTTGGCATATCCAAAGTGCCAGCACCACTATTCTTGTGCTTTTGGGTCATCATTAAGTTAAATAAGGGTTGCTTCAACACAAACACTGCAATATCACAACAGTGGATCTAATTATCAAGAAGGTTACTGAATGACTAATGGGAGGGTAGCATATACAGCATGGCTACACTGAGCTTCAGGACAATTCATGCCCAGCATAGGACAAGATTTCATCAAGCTGCTCAGAGTGACATGTGATTTCAAACTTGTGAATAGTTTATTTCTGGAGTTATCCATGCGATATTTTCAGACTGTAGTTGACCACAAGTAATTGAAACCATGGAAAGTAAAATCTTAGGCAAGGGGAAGAATATTGTATTTGAAATTTGAATTTAATTAGATATCTAGCATTGAAAAACTTCCCTGATTTGACTTCTATGATGAATCAAGATAGGTTTTGAATACTAGAGCATTCTCTTATTTTTTGTGTTGTTCAGAATGTAATGACTATACACATAAGGCAATCTTAAGTTTTATCTTCACTCACAACATCACTTTCTTAAGTTCAGAAAATCAATAAAACTATAAACTAAGCCCTGATTTGAAGCATTCTCTAACTTCCATAATGTATAAACTCTCACTATAAACAACTTCAGTCTATCAAGTTGACATCACTGAAAGAGGTATTAATTATCTAGCATTATATATCATCTCCACCATAAAAATATAATAAATGACTCTAGCCTCAGGGCATAATAAGAACAGCATTTTGTAAAATAATTAGGAAGTGATAATGTTTTTTAGTATTTATTACCTTTGTTTGGTGTAATCTGTTTAATGATAAATTAATACAGGCTTTGTTTAAGTTGACTCACAAAATCCTTAGCATACAACAGTTGGCTCTCATGAGCTGGGAACAGCCACTACAACAGATTACTAAGCCTGTCTGCATTATCTGACACCTAACCTGTTTTATTCATGTACAAAATTTCTTCGTTCCTATGGGTGTTTTAGCTGGTGATCTTTGCAAAGCTGTTAGGGAGATTAAAGGGAAAAAACCTAGACATTCTTCAGAGAGCTTTAAGCTACTTAAGGGAGTAATGAACATTTATTGAGCATCTTCTCTATTTGAGACACTGCTCTCTACTAAGGATTTAAGATTATAACCTTGTAAGACCCCACACTATATAAAAGCCAAAAATACAGGATGGACATACACTGTAGACATAAAAAGGTCATAACATTGCAAGGCAGAAGTGTAGGAGTTGAAATAAAAATCCCTACTGTGGTTACAAGGTTATGGATTAGACATATCCCATAGTTAAGGATTGGAAGGGATTGTTTTAAGTAATTGTTCTTTTATAGCAATAGTCTTAAAGGGTGATAAGTTTTCCTCTGAATTTTCCTTTTTATATTGTGAAGATTTTTGTGGAAGATAAGTCTCAAGTCTGTAATACAGACAAATGAATAAAATGCATCAAGGCAGCAGGTTTTAGGGAACCCGTGGAGCAGAGGCTGAGCCTTGAAGAATGGAAGGGATTTAGATAAGTAGGGAAGGCATTCCAAGCAGGACATTCTGCATAAGTAAAGGCATAGAGATAGGAACTTGGAAGAAACAATAAATAAAACAGTAATAAAATAGTCTGGCTAGAGAAAACTCAGATTTATGTATAGATGTGCAAGCCATTTAAAACCAGGCCCCAGAAAATCCACTCTTGGCATGAAATCAAATTTAAAGAACAAATAGCTGGGAAAACTGAAATTAATTTGAATCTTTACAACAGTTTCTTAGCAAAACACAAATGCTGGAGACCTTTGCCCCCATCACCAATCCTCCTCTAAGGTTCTCTTTTCTTCTGGGGGAACATTGTCGACCTTTCTCAACATGTCTCTAGTTTACCAACAACTGCAATCTTTCCATTAAGTCTCAGGAAGTGAAGAAAAGCTACAAGGATGGGTAGAAACCAGAATTTTCCTTAGCATGTACTTTATTCAGTTTTTTCACTGCAGTGAGCAAAAGACCTGTCAAGAATAACACAGAGGAGGAAAGGTTCATTTGGGAGCTCATGGTTTCAGAGGTCTCAGTCCATGGAGGGATGACTCCATTCTTCAGGGTCTGAGGTTAGGCAGAATACCATGGCAGAATGGTGTCATGGAGGAAAGTGGCTCAGGACATGACACCAGGAAGCAGAAGAGAAATAACTCTACCCTCCAGGGAAAAATATATACCCAAAGCACACCCCCAGTGACCCACCTTCTCCAGCCATAACCTACCTGCCTACAATTATCACCAGTTAATCCCTATCAGTGGATCTATGCACTTATTAGGTTAAGGCTCTCGTAACTCTACCATTTTACCTCTAAACCTTCTTGCATTGTCTCACATATGAACTTTTGAGGGACAACCAAAAATCAAAACCATAACTGTAAGTAGGGGAGGGAAATGTACCATGCATTAATGCAAAGTATGTTTTACCTAATGCATCTAACAATGACAATAATGGTCAGACCCATATACAATAATTACATCAGTCATCTCCATACTTCTTTCCCTTGTCAACCCTGCAGTATTAAATTATGTTCATTTCTTGATTCAGGATTTTTTGTTTTATATTATTTTCTTCCTTGCTTTAGGTCTTTCCACTTGCTATTTCCTTGCATATGTTGTTTATTTATTGTGTTCTTTTATCCAATGAAGTCTTATTAATCCTAAAAATTTAATTTATAAATGACTTCATGGCTGGGAGTGTGACTTAGTGGTAGAATAGAAGAGTGCTTGCCTCTACTACTGGTTAATGCCCAGCATGACAAAAAAAGAAAAAAAAAAAAAGGGAAGTGACTTCACTAAAAGTGACTGCTTAAACCAGATTGTTTCTCTTTCCTGAGTTTGTAATCCTAGGCACTTTCTCCTGTTTTAGCCCTTACTGCATTACATTATGATTTCATATGTTGCCTATCTTGTTCTCATTGGACTGTGAAAAACAGAAGATAAGCCTAGGTCTGTTGTCATGTATGCATGTGTATGTACACGTATGTAATTCACATGTACATATACAGTTTACATGTATGTATATTTTATGTGTAGTATATATTATGTGTGACATCCACTTCTTGCATGTGTGTTTACACGTGCATTTATTTGTTTAGTGCTCTTGTTATAGTTTTGAAGAATGTGTCCACTTATAGGTGCCGTCTGTATGACAGCCACTATATGAAGCCATTGTCAAACTTGCCAGTTTTCATATACTACTGACCATATGTAATAGGAATGACACTTAATTCTCTAAAGAGAAATCCAGGACTTAGGTACAATGATTGCCCACAGTTCCCCAGTCAGGAAAATGGCAGCATCAGAGTTTGAACCCAGGGCTAGGTGACTGGGCCACATATGTGCTAAAGTATAGGAAATCCTGCTTTGTTGTGCATTGGGTGGGTCCCCAGAGAGGGGTGGAGATTAGGGCTGGCAGGTAGGCCTTTGATTGGTCTTTGGGAGAGGTGTTCATGCTGACTGGTAGCTGCTGATCAAGGTCCATGGGAGAAAAGGAAGGTGGAGAGAGAATGACAATCACAATTCCATCATTTCTAACTAGACACTCTGGTTTACCCACTCCTTTGCTTCCTTTAATTTGAGACATTTGCATATAAATAACATTTATTTTCAATAATGATCTCCTTCCCTGCTTCAAGAAGCCCTTGTTCTGGGCAGAGTGGACAAGGAGCAGAGAGGTAATGACCATCTTTAGAAGTTGTCTGGTTATTTCATGATTGATTTTTATCCTCATTGACACATAAGTTGACCATAAATGAACATGCATGTGGGCCTTTTAGGTGAGAAGCCCACATTCTCTTTTGAAACTTATAGTAAGAGCATAAAGTTGTATGAGCTTCCTACAGTTGCTGTAACAAATAACTACAAATGCTGTAGAAATTCACCACAGGTCTCTCTGGGCAGATCAATATGTCAGCAGCTGCTTTCTAGAGGACTTGGGGAGAATGTGGCTTCCTGTCTTCTCGAGCTCCTGGAGACAGCATGCATGCTTTAGGACAGCTTTTCTTCTAACTTCAAAGTCATATATGATGGATCAGGTCTTCCTGCTGCCCTCTCTCTGAGCACACTTCCATGGACTCACTTTGGACCACAGCCAGCAATGATTCTCAGTTCTTAAGGATTCCTGTAATTAGATAGGCTCACCTGGATACTGCAGGGTAATCTCTTCATCTCAAGTTCTTTGACCTTGATAGCATCTGCAAAATTCCTTTTGTCATGTAGGGTGCCATATTCACCATAGAGCTGGGGACATATTTGGGAATGTTATTCTGTTTTCCACAAAAGCAGACACAAGCAATCCCATTCTATAGATGAGGAAACCAGGACTGAGAGTGGCAGAGCAACTTTCTCATAATCACAAATAATGGATCTAAGATTCAGACTCAGGTCTGTGTGACTCGGAAGTGCTTGTTCTTTCTGGGGCAGTTGTGGAATTGGGTGATGATGTTGAATAGGTGGCCACCCGTAGATTGTATGAGCAGGGAGCAGGGAAGCATCCTTGAGTAATGAGAATACAGAAGCCCTGCAGTTTTGAAAAATGATGTTGTCCCATGTCATCCCAGGTATCTTTTTTAAAATAAACTTTCAATGCAAGTTACACTGAAGGGGGGGACTTTTACACATTAGCCATTAGACCATGGTATGAAAGAGACACTCGGTACATATTAGCTGAACAAATAATCACATGAATGAATGAATCCCATTGGTTGAGCAAATTTGATAAAGCAGATATTTACAGAGACCTAACATTTGCTGTTCTTTGGATCTCTAGAGCAAAAGGCATATGTGTTATTATCTGTGCTTCCCTAGACCTTGTACAATCTCTTGGCTTCCTGCCAAATTGAAGAATCTGGCACCCAAGTTATGGCCTGCCATGTGCTGGTTCCTCTGAGGAGAGGTCATATTTTCGAGTCTTGGCTTCCACTAAACAGGTCTTGTAGGTTGTTATCCCCTGAACTTGTGTGTAAGTCACACAGAAGTAAGTGTCTCTGGGTCAGCATTTCACCAGCTTGGAGGACAGTGGAAGAATGGGTGATATTCCCTGGAGCACGTTACCTGGAGGGATAGAGTGTGGGAGGCCAGTGTGAGCAGAGAAGGCTCTGCTTGTGCTGCTGCATGGCATGAGCCCACATACGTTCTTGCTCTGTTTTTACTTCTCCAATCTATTGAGCATCTATTATGTGCACATGCCAGGACCATGGGGATTATTCTGCCTCTATCGTGTTCCTAGTCCAGCTAGATAGATGTGTAAATCATTAAAAGCAATTTAGCATACCAAGGGCTGCGTAAGAGAAAGGCAAAGACTGTAGGAGTATCATTGGCCTCTCCATCAATGTGTGTCTGTGCATTCAGCTAATTGTGCACTGAAAATATTCAGAAAAAAATGGCATCTGTATCAAACATGCAAAGACTTTTGTTCTTGTCCTTATTCCCTAAATGATATAATAAAACAATTTATGAAGCACTTAGACTATGCATTATAAATAATGTAGAGATGATTTGAACTTCATGAGAGTATGGGTAGGTTATAAATACTACATCATCCTATATAATAAGGGGCTTGAGCACCTGTGTATTCTGGTACCCACAATGATCCTGAAACCAATCACCCATGGAGAGCAGGGGACAAGTGTATAGATGAGAGGCACTGAGACAAGGGTAGAAAACTGAAGAGGGCTTCTTGGGGAAGGTGATGCTCAGGCCAAGTGTGGAAGAATGAGAAGTATTTAGCCAAGACAGTAGAGGAAGGAAGAAAGGCTGCTTGAATTATGGCTGCTTCCCTTCTCTGTATGTGCTTTCATAGAAAGAAAAAGAGCAATATGTATCTAAGTCCTTCAAAATGAACCTAACTCTTGATCCAATAATTCCACTTCTAGGAATTTATTCTGAGGAAGTTACCAGACATGCACATAAAGATTTATGGATACAGATGTCCATTGCTGCATGATTTATAAAAATCAAAAATTAGAAACAGCCTAAAAGTTTATAGTGAATTGGATAAATGAATCCATATGACAGGAATATAATGTAGTCCTTAAAAACCATCCTTAATGAGGGGAAAGTGCTCAAACTGAATTAAGTGGGTAAAAGTAATTTAAAATGTGACCTCAATATGGTTAAAATTGGATATAAAGTGGAACAAAATAAACATTATGTCTATAAGTTATGCATGTCAAAACAGGCTGCAATGAAATGCATCAGAATGGTCAGAGGACAGTAGGACTATTGATTTAAAAATTTTTATATGCTTCCAAAATTTTTTACAGAAGTATTCATTATATCAATGTACATTTTACCCTCCTCCCTGCCAACTGAAGAGTGCTGTTTGTGCCATTCACTCTTTCCTGAGCACATGAGCAGAGCTCCATTCCCCTTGTGCTGGTGCCCTGTGCTGTCTCTACCTAGGCCTGCGCACCTTCTGGAAATACCAAGGGCACAGTTCAAGATGGCAATTCAGTTTCATGCATGTTCCTTTCTTGTTGCTTTTCTCTTCCAAGTTCTTTCCAAGTACCTCTCTTCCTGTTCTTTCCAAGTACCTCTCCTCCCAAAGTCTTCTTTTAGGAAATAATTTGGTATATTTCCTGAGCACTAATTGTGTGCCAGGCACTGTTCTAAGCCCTTTGCTCATATATTCATCTACAAAACACTCTATGAGATGATATTATAACAGACTTTCTGTTTACCATTCGGAAAACTGAGGCCGAAGGAAGTTAGGTAAATGTGTTTGAGTTTATCCAATAAGCAAGTGCTGGAAACTGGATTTGATGAGGGCAATCTTTCCACACTACAGATGCCCAAAGCAATGCTAATACTGAGCCAGTGCAGAAATTTTCCCAGAAAGGGGCATTTTAGTCGAAGGTGAGGTTCTCAACTGATACAGGCAATGCAGTAAGAATGACGTGAAGTGACCTTCTCCGGTGTGGTGGGCCTCTCACTCCAATGAGATTCTCAGGGTGCTCTTTGGACCTGCCGACATGCAGATCTTCTTTCTTTGAAGTTCACTTCTGGGCAAAAATCCCTGAGAACAGTGAGGCATTTGGCTCCTGCTTGGAGTTGAGGGGTGTACCTCGAGAAGGGGCACAGAGAGCTGTGTTCCATGATTCTGCAATTTCATCAGCCTCCCTGGTATCGCTGTTCCTCATGTCAGGGAGGGAAGTCCACAATCTGTAAATGGTTACATGCAGGGACAGTCAGCTTACACAAGGGCCTGCCCAGCCTGAGTGTGGTGTGCAGAACCCTGGATAGGCAGGTTCCCGTGAGAACAGTTCTGAAGGGGCCTCCCAGTGGGGCAAACCCTTTCTACATGGGTCAGTGCTGGTTGCAGAGATGTGAGGCCTGGGCTTGGTGGTGAAGCTTGCCACCCAGTTTGCATCAGCTGAGGTTTCAGGGGATTCATTAGCATTCACCAGCTTGGTCAAGGTCAAAGGTGACCCATTGCATTTGTGCCAGTGTGTTCCATCTGGCCCAGAGAACTTGGAGGTTTACGCAGCCTTCCAAGGGAGTTCTTTGACCTGCCTGAGAAGGAAATCATTGTCAGAGGGGAAGGCGTCCAGCCAGAAGACTTCTTGCAAGCTTGAGTGTAGGTAGAATAAAGCTGAGATAACAGTGGCAGTAATAATGAGGGCACCCAGTTCATTTTCACATCTGTTCACCCAGAGGCTACACTGAGGTTCATGGCCTGTCGTCCATGTCACAGAAAAGCATGGCTTTCAAGCATCTTGGTTTCCTCTTTATATTCAGCCTGTACCTTGAGTCAATAGGATGAGTGTAACCCAAAGACTCCTCCCTCCTCCACCCCATTCCCTGCACTAGGCATGCGCCACCCACTGCAGAAACAAGAAAAGGCCACAAAACGCACACTGCCCATTTCCAAAAGGTGAGTGAAGAGGGGATGCTAGTGGATACCTGAAGACCTGTCTTCCCACCTTATGACTGTAAATAAAGCAGTTGAATTGAGGAAATGGGAGAGAGACCCAACAGAGGTAAATGAACCAGGGACTTCCCACACAGCAGAAGCCATCCATCATTAGAGCCACCTGGCGTCTAAGGTAGCACCCATTCACCTTTCTCACTGCCACCCAGTGAGGAGGACGCACCATCAGCCAGATGGTCCCCAAGAGTCCAGTAATGATTTGGCTTATGACACCCCCATCCAATGACCCCATGCAGATACGCTCATTTAGTGGACTATCAATATTCGTATGCACCAGGCCAGGTGCTGGCACATGACAAGATCCCTGCATTCTCCCCAAGGTCAGACTGTACAGAGACAACCTGGAATTCTTAATGAAACTGAATCAGAGTTGGGCACTGACAGTTGTATATATGGAGGTGTCATCTGTTAACCCCCTTCTCAGCAGCCTGTGGTGGCTGGAAAGAGTCCCACACAGGGTGCAGAAACCTCAGGTTGAGTACTGACTTCCAAATAACCAGCCTGTGTGTTGGGGTTATTACTTCTGGTTCCTTCTTGGGGTATTAGCCTGATTCAAGGCCAAGTTACTTCCATCAAGCTGGGAGTTAAATCACCTGTGCTACTACTTATGCCCTTGGGCAAAATGGCCCTCCAAATTCCCAATGATGAATAAAATCAAACAAATATAAAACAGGCATTTTTAGTCCTAGTTGTGTGTTGAAATCATCTGGGAAGCTTTGAAATATACTGCTGAAATTATCAAGCATTCTATCATTGAAGGTCAACACCATTGATGATCTGATGTATTTTCTCCTACCATGCTTAGACAATTTAATTGACAGCTATTGATTATTATTCACGACATGTCTACCTCATACCAAACACTGTTCTGAGTGTGAAACCTGGTTAAAACATCACGAACCAGACAAACTAGATTATAATTTTGCATTCTACTTTTCACATTTCATATTTTATTTTGTATGAGTTTTCCCACCTTATTAAATATTCTTCCAAATCTGTGGCAGGTAAGGACTATAGTTCTCTTTATGATTACATCATGAGATAACCAATGTTGGACATTTGTATTATTTCTTATCACTTCTTCAGATCTTGGAAATAAAATTTAAAACATTTTACTGCAGAAATTTTAAAACATCATTTCTAAATGTCAGTGGACTGTCTGCTTCTGCTTTCTGCTGAACGAGGGGTAAACTTCGCTGCTTCTCGAAACATACTTCCCTCGATAGCCATGTGGCCCCTGCTCTGTTGCCTTCTTCAGGTCTCCACTCCAGCTTCGCCTTTGGCGTGAGTCCTCTCTCTGGCACTTTCTATCAACCCCTGGGCTTTTTCTTTTCTCCCTATTACTCATAACATATTACATATCTTATTTTTTCAATTTCAGAATTTCTGCCTATCTACTTGAATATAAACTCCTTGAGAGCAGCGATTGCTCTCTTTTGGGTTCCCTTTCCCACTGCGAGCCTGATGACCACACTGGGAAACTGCTGCATGAATAAGTAACATTTGTCACAGGCTGCTTCCTGCAGAGCTGGGAGTAGGTGGACACATGCTGTTGGAGGCACTAGGAGAAGGTCTGAGAGACTAAAGTCCACAGAACCATAGAGCCCAACTTCAGAATAACGTCAAGGAGCAAAATCTCTTCTGCTCTCAACTATATGCTCACCAAGTTTGTCCTGGAACATAAAACTACAAGAAGCCATACTCTGTCACTTAACTTTGGGGGATTGGGTACTAAATATTCAGCCTGATTTGCTCTCTTTTTCTTCAGAAAGTTTGACCCTGAGATTGTCTACAATAATTGGCCCTTCTCAGTATGAATATAAGTAGCTCCCAAGAATTAAAGGGCCCTGGGCAGACATAAAGGCCTAGGGTCAAGATGTCAACTATTTGCAGGAAATTTTCAAAATCAGCCAAGTGGAGGAGTTTTTGTATTGAGCGGACAGGTCTCTGGGAAGAGTGCCAGAGATCTGTAGCTCAGGTGAAAAGATGACTTGTATTCCCCACGTCTGAGTCCAGCAGCCTTGGGGGACTCTCTGTTATTTGTGCTTACAATGGCACACAGATCAATGAAATCCATGTTCAACCCCTAAGCCTCGTTAAGCTGTGGCTGGAGCCCAAGCTGGGTCTGAGGCATTGAGTGATGGCCTGAGGCCAAAAGAAGGGCAGCGAAGGGAACTGGTAATTACAATGTGTCTGCCAGAGCCAGGATCTGACTTACTTATTTTGTATTATTTGTTTGTAAAATATGACTCCAAATAAATAATGTGCATACAGGGTTAAAAAAATCAAATAATGTAAAGAACATAAAGTTGAAAGTCCCTATCCATAGCTACAAATCTTCTCTATGGTAGCAACCACTGTTAAAAGAATTTTATTCATTCTTTAAAAAATGTGCATGTGTGCGTGAGTTTAAACAAATAGCAGTGTCTAATGCCCACTGCCTGTAACTTTTTAAAACTTACTATATCTTAGCAAACATTCCAAAGCCGATCAAATGGATCTTAATGTTTCATTGTAACCTGTTATGAACTATGATTCATTTAACCAACCTGCTATTAAGTAGTTTAGATGTTTTCAATTTTCTGCTACAAAAATTGCTATAATAAATATCCTTATATTCCTATTTTTAAATTATCTTTTCATCTTATCATTTTCTAAGATTTAGTCATCCATATGAAAGCTAAAGAAATACAGAAAAACACAAAGAAGATAGTAACATTCACCTAGAGATAGGCTTCATCAATATTTCCTTTGTCTTCTTTCTTGAGTGCGCATTTTATATTAATAATACTGTATAATTCTTTATTCTCCACTGGGTTTTTGTTTATCATGAGAATTTTTCCAAATCATTAAACATTCTTCAAAGCAACATTTTAAAATGCTAGAGATAGAGTAGAGGAAGAGGATGGAGAGGGAGGACGGTGTGGGGAAGTCCTGGGGAATAAAAGCTGCGGAGTTATGCCATGACGGTGAGCCACAGTATACCATAGTGAAGCCCCCTTTTATATATACACAGTTCACCAATTAAATGAATGACAATAATAACAGGGGATCAGCAAAGTAAAGCAAGCAGATCACAGGGAGGGGCAGGGGAGGGAAAGGGACAGCACTGGGGAATGAGATTGATCAAATGATGTTATGTGCCTTTCCAAGTAAGGCGTGGCAAATCCCATTGTTATGTGTAATTATTACGCACCAGTTAAAAAGCAAATAAAATGTCACAGAATTATCCATCATACTCTGGTGTTTTGAACCACTACCCTCTGTGGACATTCTGGCTGTTCTGAGATTTTTTTCATTTATTAGTTTGTCACATCTGTAGCACTTCAACATATATTTGTACACAACTATTCATACAGGTGTTTGCATGTAGATTGTCTGAGCTCCTACTTCCTAAGGGGTTATTTGAAGAAGATCCCTTAGGGGATCCTTGGGGGTGGGGAAAGTGCTCAGGAAGGGAGGGAGGTAATGATAACAGGTTATGGAAGGTTAAACGGTTATGGAAGTGTCACTGTAAAGCTCATTATTTTGTACAATTAATATGCACTCCTAGTTATAATAAAAACTTTTTAAAACAGTCCTTTAAATCCTTATGCATCACCAATGAGCTTTCTAGAGAACGTGTTCCCACTTGCAGTGCACCAGCAATTGCCTTGAATGTCCACTTTCCTGCTCACGGTGCTTTCATTCATCTCTACACACACACACTTCTCTAGTGCCTTCAAGGTAGAAGCTGCTGTGACTTGCTTTGGACATTGAAATGCAAGTGGAATTGATATGTCACTTCCAGGTGACAAGATAGGGTGAAAACCAGGTCTTCCCTGGTTTTCATGGCAATCATGGGCATTCTGGGTGGTGGAAGCTCTATTTGCCTGGGTCTCTTGAAAAGGAGACATGGAGCAAAGAAAGCTCCAAGACATCCCTTCATTGCACACTTCTCATAATGAGAAATGCGCCTTGGTTTATAAAAGGCATTGAAATTTGAGGATCGTTTTTTCAGGGGTTCATCAGGAAAACTAAACCTAATGCCCTAATTGCCCATTATATGATGCCCTAAGACATTCATTGTCACAAGCTGTCTCCTCTCATAGACATCTAAATGGTCCTAGTTAGGTACCAGCCAAGGGAGAACTGAGATCATCATTACTTGGTCAGAGGAATCTGCTGGACCCCATTGCTGTAGAGGTTGATTTTGGAGAGCGAGCCAGTGAACACTGTTCGTTGTATGCTATTTCCTTGGACATACGAATTCATTCAAGAATAAGTGTGGTGACTCCGTTGAGGTTCATGAAGTGTGATGAGAAGTTTATTGGATGCATCTGAAAAAGAAAAATGAATGTTGTTTTCTGACCAAGCTGCCAGCAGCCAGATGTTGTCATGCCTGGAAGTGCGTTTTGAAGCTGCAGCCTTGCCATCCCTGGCCAGAGAAGGAAACCACTGAGGAGAAGCAGGCAGGATCCAGAGTCCTTGCGCTGCAGCTTTGCTCAAGCTGTGCTCGTCCTTGCTGTAACCTCTAACTTGCTTGGTTACATGACTGTGTTAGTCAGTTTTTCATCACTCTGAGCAGGACAGTTTAAGGAGGGGGAAAGTTTATTTTGGGCTCACAATTTCAGAGATTCAGTCCGTGGTTGGCTAACTCATTACTCTGGGCTTAAGATGAGGCAGAACATCAGGCAGAAGACTATGGTAGAGGAAATCTGCTACTTATGACAGCCAGGGAGGAGAGAGAGGGGGGTGAGAGGGAGAGAGGGAGAAAAAGAGAGAGAGGGAGAGAGAGAGAGAGAGAGAGAGAGAGAGAGAGAGAGAGAACATGCAAGGAGGCAGGGACAAAATACAATTCCCCATGGGCACACCCCCAGTGACATGCTTTCTCCAAGCATGCACATTCTGTCTATAGTTACCACACAGCAATCCATTCAAATTATTAATCTATCAATGGATTAATTCACTTATGAAGGCACAGCTCTCATATTCTAATCATTTCACTTCTAAATACTCCTGCATTCACACAAGAGCTTCTGGAGGGGCATCTCATAGCCAAATCATAACATGAGTAGGCGTTCTGTTACCTGTAGCCTACCATGTGCTAGCTGATCAATTTTAAATCATTACCTGAGGTTTGACTTTTCCTGGGCACACTGCTAGCCTGAGGGGGCAACAAGAGGACTGGTCGCCCTGGATCCTGCTAGCCCCCTGCCTTTTCCTTCTCGCCTGGACATTGCTCTTTCCTTCACTCCTTTATCTTTCAGCAAACCTCCCATTCCAGTAACCTGCAATGAAGAGGAGACCTGATCATTAAGAGTTCAGACCAACCTGATCTTAGCTCTGTCCATGGAGCTGCAGAGCCTCACACAGCCCCACCGTTCCTTCCATGCAGAACTCCACGCGATGCCTGACCCTTTCCCAGAAAATCACTTTTTGAGTACTTCTTTGTGGGCTCAACAAGCTCAAAGTTAAGAGCATTTGGAGGTGGAGTGGAGAGGACTCCTCAACATATTTACCCTTAGGGTAAAGTAAGAAAGTAGGAAAGGGGCTGGGCATGCTCAGTGGACAGGAGAAGAGCAGGACAGCGGTGCCTTCTTCCAGGTCCATTGACAGATGCTCTTTCTTTTCCACCCTTGCCTTGCCCTGTGAGACAGATCTCTGCAGATTGTGCCACCAGACTGTCTTGCCATCTGGCTTCTAGATTGTTCTGGGCAACAGGAGGCAGCAGCAGGAGATTAGGAGAGCCTGTGATGTAGAAGCATTATTCTCTCAATCTGTTGGGTCAGTTTTCCTTTAGGACCTGCCAAGTATCCCTGATCCACAGCTCCATCTCCCTCAGACTCTCAGAACTCTTTTCCTCCCTCTGCTCCTCCAGGCTGGGGATGGTAATGACTCCCTGGCATTTCTACTTCCTGGTGCCTCATCCTCTGTTACGCATTCCCCACAGCCCCGTACCCTGTGCATGCCTCTGTAGGCAGAACAGCTAAACCCCTTCAGGTAAACCTTTGAATGTGCATGTTTCCTGCCTGCCAGGATTCCAACACACAACAATTGACTTTGTGTGTGTGTGTGTGTGTGTGTGTGTACACATTCTTTATCCACATGTGAGGTGTGGGTTCCACACATCTATCCTTTACTGATAAATGTCAATGTTCTATGATTTTTTCCTGTTTTACAGTTGTAATCTGCCTTTAAAAAGCAAACTTACTGTACCGTTAGCAAATGATGAAGCCAGTTGAGGCTATGTCTCTGATTCTGAGTTAAAAAAAAAGGATATAATTTAATTAACATAATAAGTGGTCATATTTATAGGGTATGTGATATTTCTACACACATATATTCAATGTGTAATGATCAGATGGGGTAATTGGCAGGTTGATCATTTATGTTCATCATTTCTTTGGGTTAGATACATTCAAAATCCTTTCTACTAGCTTTTAAAAAATATATAGCTAATTGTGGTCAGCAATAGTTACCCAACTGTGGTAGAACATTGGAATTGTTGATCTACTTGATCCCTCAATTTTCATCAATCCCCTCTGAACATCAGAAGTAGGATTCCCAAAGAGATGTCTCTCAGACAGGACCTAGCCATCAGGTGAGTTTAGTTTGATTGTTTTCAAGTATTAAAATGGAATACTTTCATAAAAATCCAGATTTCTGGCTCTTACTGACAAACCAGGAGATCTGGAGACAATGAAATTACAGCCTTCTGTGGAAACAATTGTCTGGAACCAATGAGAGACTTTCCTCTGTGGGTGTGGCATGAGCTCTCTAGCCTCCACAGTCCCTGCCACTCCCTGCTGTTTTGCAACTGGATCACCCTGCTCATGGCTGCTACGTCCAGCCCATGGACATATTGGGTGTGTGCATCCTGGCTCTGAGTGTCCATGTTGTACTGTGTGTTAACCAGACGAGAAATCATCACTACCACATAAGCTCCACAAAGGCAGCGGTTAGCTTTCTACTTAGCTGTATCTGCAGCCCTCAGAACGGTGTGGAAAGTGCCATACCTGCCTTGTGTCCTCATAACTGAATGAACGCTGTCTCTCTGCGGTCCAGGTGTCTTCAGGCTGATTGATGCCTTGCTGAAAATGCTGAGCGAGCCTTCAGTCCAGTAGGGGGCTCTCAAGAGCAGCAGCAGCCCGAAAACTCCTTGTACTGAGAAGTTGTTGCAGGGCCATCTCACGCTGTGTCTCTTTCCCTGTATGGCCTCATACCACAGAGATTCCAGCTCTTCTCCTCGTGTGAAATTTGGGTTTGTGGACAGATGGCTTCAGTGTTGCAGATCCCACCTCTCCAGCTGTCCCTTTTCTGGACTCCGGAACTTTTTACCCCATCACCTGAAACCCCACAGCTATAGCACTTCAAGACTGCGTCCCAGTTCATCTTCAGTGTATCTTAGGGCTATTTTCCCCACCCTTTTAATTGAGATTCTACCCTCTGATATATCTCCTTTATATCCAGAGGTTCTGATGCGTTGGGCAGGTTGTTGGCAAAGGAAGGACATCGTTAAAGATGTTAGAAATAAGTGGACTTGAAAATCACTGGGCTGATGTGTTAAAGGAGGTGAGCAGGTTGAATTCAGAGATGGGGAAAAAGGAGATCTTCAGAGACTTTCTCTTCCTCTACTTGGATCCACATGGAACCCAGAAAAAGGCCCATTTCCTCCTCCTGGCTCTCCTGTGACCCCGTCAGCAGGGAGGAAGTTGGGCACATTGAGGCAGGGGATTTTTTTTCCCTTGTCAATACAGAGAGTGAGGTGCACAGAACATTTTCCTTGGCCTCAAGTGGAAATTACTCATTCCTCAATGTTTGCTGGTAGAAGCAGGTTTTGTACAATACAATGGAAACCTGTGTGTAATACAGACTTGCGTGGGCAGAAGCCTGCTCCTGGTCAATCTTGCCTTCCCAGAGTGACCTATGGAGGAGTGGAGGTACAGTTGACAGGTGGATAGTAGCTCTCCAGGGCACCTGCTCTATGCCAGGCAGAGAGTGCCCTGTGTATCTCTCACTTCCTTTCATCTTTGCCTTATTGGGCAAATGTGAAAGCAAGGCTCAGACAGTTTCAATGACTCACCCAAAGTCACATAAGCAGTAAGTGGGAGAGTCAGAATTTGAACCCAGAATCCTAAACTTCCCTGCTCCTGGTGACAGGACTTATTTGTAGAAACAGTGGAAAGTTGCCTTCCCGGAAGAGAAGCAATATGCAAGCTCAGGACCAAGATGGGAAGGACAGGGTGTGGCTGGGGAAGAGGTGAGAGCTCACAGTGGCTGAGGCAAACGGAAAGATTCCACTGGAAACCAGATTAACCAGGCTGCAAACAGCACCCATGAGTACTTACCAGGGGAAGAGGCCAGCTTTAGGAAAGAAAAAAACAGCTTTTGTTATATTTTTAGAAATATTGGAAACAAATACATAAATGATCCTTCTTGAACATTTGGAATGTGGAAGCTGAAAATTTTTAATATCCAGACCACAAATAAGAATCTCATGTTCACTTAGTATTTTCATTATTTAATCCTTAAATTCTCCTTCACTCCCACCCCCGGCAGCCAGGGCCATAGGGATCTGGGCTCCTCTAGGCAGAAACTCAAGCTGTCCTGTGGTGAGCGGCGGCTCCCAGGAGCTGGCCGCTGATGAGGATGAGCCATGTCAACTTCAGCAGGAGTTTCAGACAGAGAAATCCCCAGGGACCCCCAAGTCAGTGTGTCTTCTGCCCTGTGTCTTTCCTAATGTAAAATATGTCCACTCCTTGGGTTTCGTGTGTGGCTCTGATAGCTCAGTTTGCCACCAAACTTGACGTTTCCACCCCTTCTTCCACCTCCTTCCCTTCTCCCTCACAGCCTCCACCCCTTTCCCTGGAAGCTCAGCTCAGCATGGTAATCATCAGGGCATCCCAGCAACGTGAGATGTTATTTTCCATCTATCCTCTGTGGATCCCTCAAATTCCAGGGAAGAGGGGCTGAGGGTTCTAGACCTCTTCCAGTCTTGTTTTTAATTAACACAAATTAATATTCCATATTAGTGGGGCTCAGTGTAATATTTCCCTATGTGCACATAGCATGTACTGATCAAATGCCCCGTTTTCTGCCCCTATACCCTTCCAAATCCCTACTAATCACTATTCCACATTCAAGTCAACTCTTCTTAAGCTTCCACGTATGAGGGAGAACATTTGGTACTTGTCTTCTCTGTCTGACTTATTTACTTAACATAATGTCCTTCAGTTTCATCTATTTTGCTGCAAATGACAAGATTTTGTTCTTCTTCATGGCTGAATAATATTCCATTGTGTATGTACACTACATTTTCTTTATATATTCATCAGCTGGGTACCTAGGCTGATGCTGTATCTTTGCAATTAAGAATAGTTCCATAATGAACATTGGTGTGCAGGTATATGTTTAATATGCTGATTTCATTGTGTTTGGAGACGTATTGTCAGAGTCAGGTAGCAGGATTACGTGGTAGATCTATGTCTGGTTATTGGTGGAACCACCATCTCTTCTCCATAATGGGTGTAGTAATTCATACTCCCACTAGCAGTGAAGGAGTCCCCTTTCTCCACATCCTCACCAACATTTGCTACTTATTGCTTTGTGGATAATAGCCATACTAACTGTCCCCCACTTCATTTTTAATATACATTTTTATTTGTTCTAATTTTTATACCTGACAGTAGAATGCATTTTGACACATCATACATAAACGGAATATAATTTCTCATTTGTCTGGTTGAGTATGATGTAGAGTTACACAGGTCATGTAATCTTATCTACACATAGAGTAATAATGTCTGATTCATTCTACTATCTTTCCTATCCCCATTCTCTCCTCCCTTCACTTTCCTCTGTCTAGTCCTAAATATCTTTATTCTCCCCCTGACCCCTGCCATTGTGAATTAGCATCTGCATATCAGAGAAAACATTCGTCCTTTGGTTCTTCGGGATTGGTTTATTTCGCTTAGCATAATATCTTCTAGTTCCATCCAATAACTGGCAAATGCCATAATTTCATTCTTCTTTAAGGCTGAGTAATATTCCATTGTGTCTATATACCACAGTTTCTTTATCCATTCATCTGTTGAAGGACACCTAGGTTGGTTCCATACTTTGGTTATTGTGAATTGAGCTGCTATAAACATTGATGTGGCTGTGTCACTGTAGTATGATGTTTTCAATTTCTTTGGGTATAAACCAAGGAGTGGGATAACTGGGTCAAATAGTGGTTCCATTTTAAGTTTTCTTAGGAATCTCAATACTGCTTTCCAGAGTGGTTACACCAATTTGCAGTCCCACCAGCAACGTATGAGTGTGTGTCCTGTTTCCCCACATCGTCACCAGTATTTGCTGTTGCTTGTATTCTTGATGATTGCCATTCTGACTGGAGTGAGATGGAATCTCAGTGTGGTTTTGATTTGCATTTCTCTAATTGCTAGAGATGTTGAACAGTTTTTCATTTATTGGTTGATCAATTGTATTTCTTCTATGAAGTGCCTGTTCAGTTCCTTTGCCCATTTATTGATTGGGTATTTGGTTTTTTGGTGCTGAGTTTTTTGTGTTCTTTATATATCCTGGAGATTGGTGCTCTATCTGAGGTGAGTGTGGTAAAGGTTTTTTCCCGTTCTGTCTGCTCTGTCTTTATGTTATTGATGGTTTCCTTTGCTGTGAAGAAGTTTCTTAGATTGATTCAATCACATTTATCCCCACCTCTTTTTAAAGACCACAGATACTCTTAACTCTTTTTGATTTTGAGTGTCTGCATGTAATTAATTATTCCTGAACTGTGATTGAAAGAACTTCAAACACTTCTCAGAGAGTCCTTCCACAGAGGTGGAGGAGCAGCCTGAGAACACCCCTGAGTGACAGCATTATTGGGTGTGTCTGCCTTTCCCTCCTGCTTTTCCTTCCGGGGCAGGACTGCGTGAGGCTTATCTGGCAGGGGGAGTGGGGATCATGATGTGAGCTCATGGAAGGCGATGGTTACTGGTCACTTCATTATTGAAAAGGTGGACGGAGGAGAATCACTGTGCATCCCGTTGCATCAATATTTTATTTCCTCCCTGCTCCAGGCTACCCTCCCAGCTTTGATCTCTCTGCCTGGGGGCAGAGCTAGACAGGTGACTTTCACAATGCAAATCAGGGCCAGCAGGCTCTTCACAGGCTTTGATCCAGGCTGGCAGGGAATGCGGTGGACCCTGGTCCCTGCTTACCCACTGATTCTCTGTGACCTTGGCAAGCAGTCTGGGAGAGGGTTTTCCTTTTCTTGGACTTGTAGCAGCAGTCATTAAATATCTAAGAGCTGATAATTTACACCATGGGAGCCCTGGAGGGCTATGGAGGAAAGGTCATCCTGCTTGAAAGATTTTATTTACTTGGTTTTGCTCAAACATAGGTTAAGTAGCTAAGTTTAGAGCAAGGTCAAGGCATTGAGAAATAATGCAGCTTTTCCTGTTGTAGGGTCTTCTTGCATTGAATCTGATGAAAGCTACGCCCACTCTCCCACTTTCCAAATATTTTTACTTCCTATGGCACCCTTTATGCTATCTGCCATGGAGGCTTAGCCCCGATTTCAGGGTAAAGAAGAAAAAGAATAGGACACAGCGAAAGTGGGAGTTCTTCTGAACAGAAAGGACATGCTAACCAGGAAGGGGCAGTGAAAGCAACTGCCAACCATTTCAGCCCTGGCGCTTCTGAGAGAAAAAGGGAGGGGAGCAGAGGCAGGGGACCTATGAAGCCCCATCTCCTGATGACCCGAGTTGGGGGTAGTAGGGATTCCATACTATTCTGCTTCACATTTGAAATTCTGAGAGTAGATAATTTCACAAGATGCCTTCCTCAACTCAAATAAATTTGGATTCATGAACAAAAATTCAAAATAGTTTGTGTGTTTCTCATTACATGATAGAGGTGTGAGTGCAAGTATTTGTCTGAGATCGCGTCTGGAAACCTACAGTCCTGGTCTACCACCAGGTATCGGTCTGTTTTACTCTTTTTCTATTTGGATTTTAATTTATTTTTTATATCGTACAGAGAAGAGACTTCCTTAAGTTTATCGAAATGAAAGGATGGTGTTTGAAGACAGATGAATCCCTGTTGAGTTCACCCTCTCTCAGGAACCAGGATCTCTTGTAGATGATGATTCTCTCTGTCCATCTGCTCCCGTCTCTATGGACCTGTTCTGATTATCTATTAGTACACATCAAACTACTCCAAGCATAGTTCCCTGAGGTATCAATGATCAGTAACTCTTATGGTTCTGTGGGTTGACTGCGCTCCACACCTACTTGAGGTGTTTCATGGAGGTACAGGGAGATGACAGCCGGAGCTGAAACCATCTTGAAGCTCACCTGGGCTGGACTTCTAAAGTGGGTCATTCCCACGGCCAGCATTTGACCCTAGCTGTGGACAGGGAGCCTGGTATAGGCTTGGACTGCAGCCATTATATGTGTCCTCTCCATGAGGTCTCCTGGCAGCTGAGTTGTAACAGAGAACATGCCAAGAGGCCCAATGGAGGCTGCAAAGCTCCTCATGGCCTATTCCTGGAAGGCACACTGGCATTTCGACCATATTTAACTGGTCACAGTGTCAGTCCTGATTTAGGGAAGAGGACTACTCAAGGTGTGTGTACCAGGTGGACAGGTGGATAGGGACCTTTCCTGGAGAACACGCACAGAAGATCATCTCTCAATCACCCTGGGTTTCTGCTCCCTTGCAGCTTTAGTCTACGAGTGGTCCACCCTGAGTGCTGCACTTGGCCTCTCTGGACACCTCCATAGTGCCCTTTCAGTCTCTGTCCCCTCGTAAAGACTACATCGTTCAATTCACAAATTTCAGGTTCTCCATACAGGATTCAGGTTGGTCCAAAGTTCCTCTGGACATTGCTTGTTCAATCCTTGTTCTCTCAGTTGCTGCCAGTTTCGGGTGGAACCCAAGAGCATTGAACAGAACCCGCAGGCCGGGTATTCTGACCCCTGTCATTAGGATCACGGGTGGGGCCATCCCTTGGGAAGACATGTCTGATGCAAATGATTTTGACTTTGTTCTTGTTCATGGATTTGATGATGGGCTTTAGCTATAAAGGGACTAAGAGTCCAGAGAGGTCATTTCATGGTTTGGTATTTTCATGTTTGGTATTTCAGTGTAGGTTTTAAATTCTGCTGCATATTTCACTAGGAGAGATCCAATTAATTCAACCTTGATCTTTCTTGTTCAAGACTCCGGTGTCTTAGTACTTGAAAAGAGCATGGGTCATGAATTTCAGATCCCTCATTTCAGATAAAAGGAAAGGGAGACTCTAGAATTGGATCGATTAAAAATTCCATAAGTACATCAAGACAGAGACAGACAAAACTCATTTCCCAGGACTTCAAATCCTGCACTTTCCACTTCAACTGGGGCAATGTGGGATCCACAGAAGTGGATACACAGAACATAAAAGGTAGCAGATAGGCCCTGTGGACACCACCAAGCCCTACTAAACAGAATGCTGCTCATGTTCTCCCAGGTCGACTACTGGCTTCTGCCTGGGACCCTCACTCTGCTTAAATGCAGGATATGCTCACCCAACTCTGAACCCATCCCAAGGAGTAAGCTGGCTCAAGATCTCCCTTCCTACCCTTGTTTCTCAGAGGGGGAGAGGTTAGCATCTTGGCACATCTCTTTAAAGCCATTTTCACATGCTGCTGTAGGTTCTCTGGGGAACTTGATAATATTCTGGGCTCAGTAACTTCAGCCTGTGTAAACTCATAGAGTATTTACTTATATGGAATTTTTCAACTCTACTTCCAATCTGGGCTGAAGAATTAGGCAAAATGCCTTGAATTTATCCTGGGAGTCATAAAATGGATTCTGTAGAGTGGTATTGGTGAAAAAATAGTTCTCCATATGGAACACAGAAGAGTGCTGGAGAATCACCTTCCTGGAAGGTTTTTAAGATAAAAGTGACAATGCTGTGACTTAGGGGTAAGATGGGTGGCAGCAGGCACAGGATTCCTGAAGTCTCTGTCCAGGCGCAGTTCTCAGGATATTGTAATATTTTTGTTAAACATTCATATTTTTGTTAAACATGGTGAGGAAGATGATACTGTATTTCCTGATTTGGGAATTTTTGAGCCCTCGAGGAAGAGCCGTGTCAGAAGACCAACTTTTAAGTATCATAGATTCACCATCTTGCTCCCCCTTCTCCACATCCATTCCCGTCGTGGAAGCCCTTCATTCCGGCTCAAGTGGGATACCTTTCCTTCACTCCTCTATCATGCCTCTAACTACCCTGATGTGTCTTGAGCTAATTAATATATAAACTTAAGAGAAGAAGCTCCTCTGGCATTTCTGGAACCGCTGCAGGAGGTAAGGCTTCCTTCCACTCTATTTAGACATTGACCCTAGTCCTCTTTGCCTAGAATAGTGTCACGGAAAGTACAGTGTTTAGAGTTGGAAAGATCCACAATGTTTCTGACTCCAGCACTTCCTAGCTGGGTGACCTTGAACAGTTCTCAGCTTTTTGAGCCTCTCTTTTCTCCCTTGGGAAAAAGTAGCTGTGAGGGTGAACTTTGTGATATTGTCATTTTAGCACCTCAGTCCAGCAACATGAGGTTTAAATGAGATATTAAGGACAGAGTGCAGAGGGTGTGTGTACAAGACTGGTCGCATATCAGAGATTTTTCTGTGGTTTCTTCCTTCTCCTCACTTACCCAGTTTTCCCAAATATAATGACACTTGTGTTACTCTCATTCTAAAAATGAAAAACAGGTCGCCACCCATTTTCTGTGGAATGTCCCTTCATCTTTCACTCCTATTTGTGGTTTACGTGTTGAAATGTTGCTCATCTAAATAACAGGGAACTATGAGGTGGGAAGGTTTCCTTCCTGATCCTGGCCTCTTCCCACCCGCCCCCCACTTTACAAAAACATTTCTTCAAAATACACTCTGCCCTAGAAACTGGTTATTTACGCTATGTATGTTCCAGAAATCCGTTGTAATGAACCATACAAATCTATTTGTCCTGCTGCTACTATAATTGCCTATATCTTATTATAACTTAATATGTAACAGATTTTTTTTGGCAAAGCCAGAAGCAACTGAGCATTCACTGCAAATGCAGACACTGGAGGTTGCTGAGGAGCCAGTGAACCCGCTAATTGGATAAAGGGGGGATGGTGTGGAAATTTAATTAAACTGGCATTTGCTTTAGCTGCTGAAAATATTAATCAGAAAATGAGCTACATGGGAAAAAAATAGCAAAAGGTGGCAGATGACATAAAAAATGCCATTGGTGCCATTCTTCCCAGCATCCATGAGAAGAGGACCCTGTATCTCCACAAGGTGCTGGTCATCTGTCCGTTGAGCTCTGCTGACAGCTTGCTTGGGCAGAGATCACAAAGAGAGGCGCTTGGAAAGCTGTGAGCTGGGAGGAGGAGTGTGAGATTCTTGATTTGGGGACCAGATGCATCTCTTGGCAGCTCTTGATACAAATATAAAGATAAAATATGTGTCTACAAAAAAAAGAAGAAGAAGAAGAAAGCCAGTTTCTCTCCTTCTTCTAAAGAAGTGCTCCTCCCAGTGAGAGATGAGCTGAACATCTGCATCCATTCAAGCAATAACACTTAAACAGTTGTCAAATGGGGAGGGAGGATGAGGGTTCTGAACCAGGCATTTACATACATCCATAGCCTGAGAGCTGTTGGAGAGATGCCACCCTCCCCAGGCGTGACCACAGAGTGGAGGATGCGAACGCAGATGGAACCTGTGTTTGGGTTAGGAGCTTCTCAGACAAGTCCAATGCACCAGGTGAACCTAACAGTCCTTCCCCAAGAGACCCTGCCCCATGGACCCCAAGATGGTGGGCCCTGCAGGGAGCTCTGGTCTCATGGACCTGGAGACTGCCTTGGAGCGACGGCAGAGGAGGAGCATTCTTCCCTCAGGCCCCAGGTCCTGGAGTCTACTCCTCTGTTTGGCCATTTGGGTCTAGGCTTCCAAACAAGGCTTTCTAATCAATGGGACATTTGAGTTCAAAGGCACCTTGCTTGTGGAGAGGTATTATGTGAAAATGAGAACTTACCAATTCCCAACCTTCTTGCCATTTTGTCACAGGAGCTTGTTAATTTTTTTTTTCATCAGTTAGGAAATCCCTGATGATCAAAGCTGATCTGGAACAAAATTTGTGGAAATGCTATGTATTGGGAGTGACCAGGACCCTGAGAACCCCTAGCCTCACTGCCAAATGGGGTACATTCTCCATTTCCCTCAACCTCCAATGTTGAGAGCCCTGGTTTGCCTGCCCTGTTCTTTCCTTAGTCATATAGCAAGGGACACAGCACAGAGGCCAGATGATCTTGACTTCTTTCAGTTTACCCTGCTCAGCCTTCATTTCCTAAGGCTGCCATGATAAAGCACAGGAGTTCCTCTATCAAAGGTTTCACTTCCTGTGGTTTCAAGCACTCGTGGGCAATCAAGGTGTGAAAATATTAAGTTGAAAATTCCAGAAAGAGAGAGAGAGAGAGAGAGAGAGCGCACATGCTCAGACTTTTATTGCACCATAATGTTACAATTGTTCTACTTTATTATCATTTATCATTGCTAATTTCTTACCCTGCCTAATTCATAAATTAAACTTTATCACATGCATGTATGTATAGGAAAAGACATAGTAGAAATAGGGTTTCACGTGCAGTTTCCAGCATTCACCAGGAGTCTTGGAAAAAAAATTCTTTGCAGATAAAGGGGGAAGAATATAGTAAACTAACAGCATTTTTTTTTTTTGTCTCATTTCTAGAGAGGAAACATCTAAAATCAAAGTGTGGACAGGGCCAAGTCACCTCTGAAGTCTCCACGGAAACATCTTTCCTTGCCTCTTAGCTTCTGGGGGTTTCCTGGAAAGACTGGCATTCCTAGGCTCGTGGGGTTAGTCCCCTGACCGCCCCCATCTCCACATGCTGTCCTCTGCCTGCATTTGTCTCTGTGTGCTTCTTTCTCTCAGAAGCGCACCAGGGCATACCCTAATCCAATTTGGTCTCATCTTGACCTGATTAAAACCACAAGGACTCTACTTCCAAATAGGGTCACATTTGTAGGCACCTGAGGAAGGGACTTAAATATGTCTCTTTGGGAGATACCATTCAATCCTCAACTTTATTGAAAGTAGCAGTATTATTAGATATATTGCTTCCATTTAGGTCTATAAACCTACAAAAACTTGTACTTAAAATAAAGTACAAGATAAAAACAAATCCTGAATATTTGAGTTTCTACTTGTATATTTCTAATGTATCCCTAACTTTATCAAATTTATACCAAAAAACTAAGTTACAAAGAGAAAGAAGACAACAAATTAAAACATGTCTTGCAATTTTTTTAACATTTAAAAAGTTCTTAGATCTCTATTTAAAAGCAGTGCACTAATGCCAACTGTCATTTCTTAATTAGTTGTGAGATTGCATTTTGGTGCTGAAATATCGCTTCTATTTTGAAATAGTGATGATTGCAAATGGTATCTATTTATTTATTTATACATTTAAAAAATAATTCCCTAACTTGGTAAGATAAAATGTTGACAATTCTCTGCCTAAAATATTCTGGGCCATTTTACTATTTATAAAATCTGAAAGTGTGGATATTGCTGTAATAGGAGATACCTATTTTCATCTGTTATTCCTAAAGTCTCTTTCATGAAAATAATCTGCTTTTAATAGAGGTTACTGTCAGTTCTACAAAGTTTGGATTTTCATTGCTGTTTTCCATAAAATTAGCTATTTATCCAGGACAGGATAAGGTAGGAATTTGGAGATAAACCCAAAATGTACTACAAGGACTCAGAAATTAAAGATCTCTAAACTGTGGTTGTCAATCCATATGGGAAGCTAATTCTGGTTTCTAAATTTCTGTACATCTCCAGTTTTATAGGAGTCTATCTCCTACATCAAATGCACTATGCCATTTCCAAATTGTGATATGATGCCTGAGTGTATGGTAGTGAGTCAATCTTGTTTGTAAAAGTCAAATTGCCACGAGACTCCACTTAAGTGGTCTGAATATCTCCCTATATGGTCAAATGGAAGGACCCAACTTGTCCCCAGTCACAAATGGTTCTTCAAGTTAGCAGGTCAGAGCCAGGGTAGCAGAGTGAATAATCAGTCTAAAATATGGGTTTCTTTATATTTTTAGTGAGAAAGACTAGTTCATGTCAGTATACTTCCAAAGGGGCAGCTTCTCAAGATGCAAAGGAGTCTAGAACAAAGCCTCAGACTTGACCATCAGATGGGATGGAGTCTGCATAGTGTCACTTAAGCTAATCAAAGTCCTCAGGGCCCTCAAGAGAGGTGGATTAATTATTGACTGGCAGGATGTGAAGAAATGCTGACTGACTTTGATTACCTACTGACCAAAGTCAAAGCCGAAGAATGACTTAATAAAGCCTGCCCACTCTTTCTATCAAGACCTATGGAAAAGAAATGGGTTCCTATTTGCAGGAGAACTGGAGGAAATTCCTCTCAGGATGTTAAGGGAGTTTGTAATGATGCTGTGATGTCATTTCCCCCAGAGATTCAGATGAAGGGATATTTGGCTGAGATGGGGAGGCAAGTTCAAGTTCGTTACTCAGGGAATTGCTGCGCTGTAGTGACTGGGCTTGAAGTTTCTCTTTTCCTTCACAGTCCCACCACATGCTTCTGTGAGTACAGGGAGTGAAGACCAGGCTCTCCCTGCCAGGATCCTTTCCAGCTGTGTAGACGCAGGTGTGCCTGTAGATAAACACTCCCTCATCTACACAGGGCCCAGGCTCAGTCTTCATTTGGGTGAAGATCATTTCCAGATTAGGTCATTCTCAGATGGAGGATACTTGTTCAGGACCTCCTAATCCAAAGAAAGACCTCTATTCAGAAAAGAGAAATTTCATTCCTTTCTTCCCCAAATTCTGCCAAAATCCAGAGGGAAAGAAATCCTGTACTTACAACCCTATTGTACTATGCATTCCCCTCAGGGAAATGTTGCCAACTCAAAGGGGTGAGCATTTATTGGCCACCCGATGCTGGTGGCCAGTTACTTGCATCCGACCCCAGGATCTGTCTTCCTTCAGTTGGCTTCCTTGTGCTCCTCACAGAGAATCAGATTTTTTGAGGACAGGCTTGATGCCCTTAGCTATATAGATTATGACGTCAAGGTAAATGAACTCAGGGTCTGCTTTCAAGATCTAAATTTCTTGGGCTAGGGATACAGTTCAGTTGGTAGAGTGCTTGCCATGCATACACAAGCCCTGGGTTCAATCCCCAGCACCACAAAAAAAAAAAAAAAAAAAAAAAAAAAAGAAAGAAAGAAAAGAAAAAGATCTAAACTTCTCTATTAAAGGGACAACTACCTACAATGCATTTTCTAGTACTGTTTGCCAGATTTGTCCCAGATTGTGGGAGAGAAAGGGAGTGGAAGATGAGAAGGAGGTGGCATAGGGTTATGCCCCTATACTCCACCCACAGAATTACAATCACGCAAGTTGTTTCAATCAAGGATGAACTGAATGTACAACCATGGTCCCATGAGATTATAATGGAGCTGAAAAATTCCTATCAACTAGTGACATCATGGTCCAATGCATTTCTCATGTGTTTGTGGTGACACTGGTGTAAACAAACTCACTGTGTTACCAGTCACATACAAATGCAGTATGCATGATTTTGTAGAGTACATGACACTTGATAATGATAATGAATGACTATGTTACTAGCTTGTGTTTTTACTACACTTCACTTTTTATTGTTATTTTAGAACATTTGCCTTCTACTTATAAAAATGAAAGGCTCATGGTTAACTAGTATGTGATGTTGTGCCAGCTGCAGCCTCATTGTCTCGTGTTTGCTGTGTCTCTTGATGACATCAAGAGGTCCCATGGTGTGACTGGGCTGCACCATCTTGATTCGTGAAAGTGCACTCCACAATGCTTGCACAATGAAGAAATGGCCTAATGACATTTTACTGTGAATATATTCCACCTCTAGGTGATGGGAGATTATAATTTCTTTGTCAACAAGGCCTTCTTAAATTCCTTTTAGTGCGCTCCAGGGCCAGTTGGGGAAAAATTGTTGATAGAAGGCTTATTTTTGTGCATTATGTTACTATTTACTTTTCAAAGAAGATATACCTTGAAACTGTGCTTTTCTTGCATTAAGAAGCTCCAGTATTCCTTGTCTTTCCCCAGCCATCATCTTTAGATTACTGAATGATGGACATGAGATCTCTCGAAGGGAGAATGTTAGTATTTTGGGAAAGTTGGTCTGAAGTTCCCCCCATTAAGTCTGCAACCAGTTGGGACATAGATACAGAGAGCAGTGACACACCAAGGTTTCAACCTTATTGGTATTGAGAATGGACTTCCCCATTTCCATCTAAAATTAGAGTAATGTACCTACCTGTATGCAAGATGGAGAAGCCCTGCCTAGGGGGGTTTGCCTTCCACATGTCTACAAGAGGCAGAAGAAAGAATACTCACATTTCATGGGCATGTCCCAGAGGGTAAACCTGATGGGCCCAGGCTGCATGTTCTGATCTGGTTTTCCCATTGCAAAAATCAGAGTCCTTTAGACAAAGTAGATATGAGATGTCAGGAAGTTGTCTTCTGAATAATTTGGAAAAGGGAGAGATATTTCTATTGTGTAGAAATTCAGTGTAATAGTACTAGGAATAGGAAAGTTCTGCAAAGAGGATTTCTTCTGCATAGAAACAATCTTCCAGAATCAAACCTGGATGTGGGTTAATTACAAGTTGGTAATGGTATAATATTTTTGATGTTGTCACGTGAAATATTTTCTCTCCATTCTAGTCCTCCTAAGGAGGGAGAGAGAAGGGAAATGTATTGTGCCCTGGGTTGCTGTCTTGGGGGTCATACAGTTGAGGTCCCATATCTTGGAAATCTCTTGAATAAATACGATGTCATTGTATTTCACTAAGAATGAATGGATACATGCAGGCATGCATAGAAACAGACCCACATGAAGGCTTCCTCAATTCAACAAACCTTACTGAATGTCTGTCATACGCTAAATGCTAGGCTAGGTGGTGATGCAAGACTAGAAGACAGAGACTCTGTCCTGAGACGGTCAAAGACTAATAGGAAAGAGAGGAAACAAAAACCTAGAGTCGCAAGTGATAAGAAATATCAGCAGTGGACATCGATGTGCCACATGCTAATAAAAGCATTTTATGTGTATTGTCGGATTTAATTCTTTCAGCAGCCCTTCAAAGATGCAAGCTTTTAGTGTCTCCATTTTACAGATGAGGACCATGAGGCACAGCATGACTGAACAACTTCTCCAAGGTATCACAGTCAACAATGTCAAAACTGGGATTTGAACCTAGCAGTCTGACTAGTGGCCTAACTGCTGATGGATAAAGAGACCAGTGTTGGTATCTCTGAGTGTGCAGAACACAAGGGTTCAGGAGGTCCTTTCAGAGGATCCCAGTGGGTGCAACTTGCCCTAAGCCTCTGTTTAGGAGCAGCAGGAGCTGGTCAACTTGGAGAACAGTCTTTGCTTCATCCTGCCACAAGATCCAGGGGATTCTGGGTATGCTCTAAGACCCCTGGCCTTATTTTCACTCCCCTTATTCTTTAGAGATTGGCCAAGTGACAGGGCCAGAGACCAGTGCTCCTCTTCCTTCAAAACACTCCTGGGTGTAAATCAATGTCCCTTTGTTAATTATCCCAAACTAGATCTTCTCCTTCTGCCAGCCTTGGTTACAGAAAACAGAGTTTCATGAGTGATTTCAGCTGCTCCCTGACTAAAGACAAATGTGTGAGCATCTGCCTGCTGCAGATGCTCAATCTGACTGGATCCAAGCTGAGTAGATCAGTTCCATACCCCTGGGAGATCTCAGGCCTGCAGAGCACTCTGGAGCGTCTCCCCTTGTTTCAAGATGCTTTGGAGATGGGGTGGGAATGCTCTGAGGAATTTCATTCAACTCTCCCCATGGACTGTACACTGAAAAAAAATGTTCTCTGTTCTGATGCCTGAAAAGTGACAGATGTGGTTTGCATCTGTGGAGGGCCTCCATTAGGTCCCACTCTGCTTCCTGGAATCCATGCGGGCCAACAGAGTTGATTATCTCCAGAACCTATTTTATGTTCTCACACTTTCCCTTAACACCCAGATTAAGAGGGTGGGGCTTGAACTCAGGGGCTTGACTTCCCTATCCTCCACTTACATTGGCAGTGTACCCTGGGGCAGAAACCCCTTAAAATTGCTGAGGATCAGTGAGCTATGAGGTTAAGGACTGGACTTAGTAAGTTGTCAGCTCCCAATAAGCAATTGCTAGTAGTGTTGTGTTGTTATGGTCATTAAGTGTTAACAAGTGGTGTTTATAAATATCCTAAATCAAAGACACAATTTCATCCTTTGAAATTCTCCAGAGCCTGCCTTGCCCGTCTTTTATTTCTTTATAGCTATAGGACAGGCTGGTAGGAAGTCCTATAGCTGGAGTCCAAATAGAAATGGGTGTTAGTGCTTTTAACTCTGGTTCTCAAACATACTGATTTTCATCCAGGAGTTTACTTAAATCGTTTCTAGAGTGATTTCTATTTTCAGGAAAAAAAAAAAAAAAAAAAGACTCCAGGAAGGCTCCTGCCTGCTTTGTACAGCAGGGTTTCAATTGCTGCTGTTCTGAAGGCCGCCTTCTCTAGGACTGTATGTGCTTCTCTCTGTCCAATCCGTCCATGCCCAGCAGGATTTTATACACTGGTCTTTGTTTTTGTTGTTTTTTCCCCCACGACATGGAAGAATTTCTTCACAACTACAAATGTTTGTTTAAAGAGCTACTCACGCATTCCCTCTTTCTAATCTTTTCAGTGCCCTCTGAGAAGTGGAAATTCTCTTCACATTAGATTGTCTTCCTTACCGAATCTCAGTGGGGATGCCTACATCTCCACTCAGGTGCAAATGTGTGCTTCAATGTCTCCCTGCCCAGGTTCCCTCAACTACAGCAGTATGACATCTCCAAAAGGGGAAGACAATAATATTTTCTATATTGTAAGGTCTTTATGGGATTTAAATAGAGCAAGTAGTGTAAAGAGCTTGGTACATCACCTAACTCAGTAATCCTTAAAAAATGGACTATTCATATTAGCATGAGCATTACCTATTGGAACTGGGATTAAAATTAGGATGAATATCAATATTGATACCCATGTCTTTACACATTCAATGACAACATCTGTACTGGTCCTTCCTCTTTGTATGTTTGATTGCTGCTAAATCATCCTTCAATACCCCCTTCAAATTACATTTCTTCAAGGATACCTCTACTGTTCTCCTGGACAGAATGTATCCATCCTCCTAATACCTTTTAAATCTTTTTCTGTTGTAATACTAGTCCCTCTAAGTGGCATTCATATGCTAGGGTGCCCATCTGTCCTGCTACACTGAGCTTACTCGGAGTGAGCACAAAGGGTCTACCTCTTTTCTTCACCACATATCAGACAAGCTGACAGAACTGGTCCTTTTAAAATGCTCTACAATTTGAAAAGAACTGCAAAGGCTGCCTAACAGACCCTGGAAGGACCCAGAGGTCTAATTACTAGAAGAAAATCAAGATGGAAACCTCCAATCCAGCTTCACTGTGCTGATTATTGACAGTTTCTTTTCATAGAAGTTGGCCAACTATGCTGGGTTTAGGGCACTAAAGGAGACTTCTACAAATTACACCATGTCTCTGCCTGCCCGGAATGAAGGAACTAGTGAGTTTCCCTGCCTTGTTATGTTGTCAGATGCAGTGAAGACACTTGGGCATGTGATAGGGAGCACTGAAGGAAGGCACATATCATTTAAGTTGCTGCACTGCTTTATTTATTTGCTTTATTGAAAGGAGAATTGGGTGCTTTATGCCAGTCCTTCCCTCTTATTTATGAAGGGCTCCTTTCTTCTTGGTATTTATTGCTCTGAGTCACTTCTCTGTGTGCCAGATGGAAGATGCAGAGGCTCCCGTCTGCATGCGAAGAAACGTGAGGCTGGGCGGGGCCTCAGCTGAGAGTGGGGAGGAGAGGAAAGCCGGACTGGGGACATCTACATTAGTTTTTAAATAGAATGAAGCTTTCAGTCTCCTCTCTCTAGTCCCACAAGGTTTGGCCAGTTCCCTAGAGATGATTATTCTCATGCTTTCTCTCTTCGCTCTTCAAGTCCATCTATAGATTTGGAGGAGAAATGAAATCCGTATGGGCTCATTCATTACATTAATTAGGCCGCTGTTTAAGGAGAAGGGCTTTGTGGCTGCGGATCCTCCAGAGTTCACTCCTGGCAGCCACCATTTCCTGTTTGGTGGGCAGAACGTGGGCACTCAGGTCCAAGATGAATTGTTCTTCAGGCATTTTGTTTCAGAACTGAGGTGTGTTTCCATCTCAGGGAGGTCTAGTTGGCTGTCTCCAGGTACCAGATACGATACAGCATCTTACTGGTCCTTCCAGGTCAGGATGACCACATCATGTAGGCTTGGAAGCTTTGATAATCCCAAAAGTCATAGATAGTCCTTTGGACTTCGTTCAGGTTCTACCACCTCCATAAAGCCTGCTCCCGCAATCAGGACGGACATGATCTCCTCCTTGGTTTGAGTTTCTTTCTTCCTCTTTCATATCTTTGCTTATTTCATTTTTGCATTATAGATAAAGCTATTATCCCGTGACTAATTTGTAGATAGGACTTGAGAACATAGGCTTTGGGGTCAGGGAGATTAGACTGACTTCAGATAATGAGTCTTTCACTTTGACAATCTCAATGAAAAACCCTTTTAAAATTAAATCATGGTTAATAGACACAAAAAAGAAAATGCATAAGACACACATGTACAGCTTAATGATGAGTGAATGTGCCCAGGTCACTACCCACCAAGTACTGAACTTGACCAGGACCTAAGGAGACCTTCTTATGCCCTTTGTCATGACATTCCATCCCTCTTACCTGGAGGTAGCTGTAATTTTGAATTACAATTGCAATTATTGAATTGAATTGCAATTATTTTTTAAAATTTTTTTGTTTGTTTTCTCACCTAAATATCTTTAAATATTGTAGTGTAGTTTGTCTTTTTAGAATATTGCTACAATGCAATTCTGTAGTATGCATTCTTTGTCACATAGGTTCTTTTCCTCAGTTTTGTGTTTGTGTGATGTGGACACTTTGTTTTATGTAGTTGTGATTCATTCACTTTCACTATTGCATAATATTTCATTGCATGAATATGCCATAATTTATATAGCCAGTCTGCTTGTGATAGATATGGGGGTTGTTCCCAATTTGAGGCCATGGATTTTCTCCGAGGGCACAGATATCCTCCTAAGCATGGAACTAATTAGCCAAAGGCATGAATTATCTTCAAACGTATACAAAGTGCAAAAGTGTTCCCACGTCAGGCATGGTGGCGCACGCCTGTAATCCTAGCACTTGGGAGGCTGAGGCAGGAGGATTTCAAGTTCAAAGCCAGCCTCAGCAACTTAGCAAGGCCCTAAGCAACTCAGTGAGACCCTGTCTCCAAATAAAATACAAAATAGGGCTGGG
>JAJEJO010002090.1:90033-127659 GCA_020662805.1 Glaucomys volans | reverse complement strand
GGTGGATTTTAATCTGCCTTACCTGGATTACTGGTAGGTTGTGTGCCTTTTTATATATTTACAGATTACTTGGGCCTTCCTTTTGCAGAGGAACTGTGGAAGTCTCTCCTGAATTTTTCTTTTCTGATTTACTTTTGTTTCCATGTCCCTTTTTCTGCTGAATTGTCTGTCTTGTTTGTATTGATTTGTGAGAATTCTTTTATGTCCTGGATATGAGCCCTTGGTGAATTACGTCTGGTTAATATCTATTCACACTCTGTGACTTGCCTTTTTATTTGCTTAATGGTACATATTGAGGAAACGAAGTCCTTAATGTGGTCAAATTTATCAACCTAGTGCTTTCTATTGTCATGTTTACAAAATTTTGTCTTAAACCAACATCATAATCTCTTTTATTTTGTTCTGAAATGTTACTGTTTTCTTTTCATATTTAGGTACCTGATCCACCTAGAATTGGTTTTTTTGTATGTTTATTTATTTACAGAGTTAAGATAGGAGTCAAACTCATTTTTGCCTTGTGCATACCTGATTATAACAAAATTACTTAATGAAAAGACCATCCTTTACCCTGCTCGGCATGAACCAAACGTCCCCACATTGTCCCCAACACATCTGTTTTTGTTATGAGTCGTTGGTCTATTTGTCTAAATTGGTGCTAATAAAATATCATTTTAATAACTGTGCCTTTTAAATAAATTTTGATGTCCAATAAAAAGTGTTCTCACCGTGTTTTTTCTTTAAGTTGTATTTGTTATTCATATCTCTTGGAATTTCTATTTCTGTTTTAAAGGCACATTAAAAATTCCTACAAAAAAACATTTTGGGATTTATTTTAAAGCAAGATCGATCTGGGAAGAATCAAATACTTTTGCATTAATGAGTCTTCTCATTTATTACCAAGGCGTATACCTTCATTTAGAACTTTAAAATTTTCTCTCATTATATTTTAAAATTTTGTGTGAATGGGTTTTATACAGGTTTTGTTAGATTTATTTTTAGAAACTTGATATTTTTTAATCTCTTGTGAATGGTATCCTTTTATAAAATTCATTTTTGAACTGCCACTTGAATTAGAAATGCAATTGATTTCTACATATTGACATTTTTAGTTTTATTTTGTTTACTTATTACATTCAGGTCATCTCACACATTAGCCATTTTTACTGTTCGTTTTTTTCCTCTTGCATTTCATTTAGTGCAACTCCACTGGCAGCAAATTCTCTTGGCTTTTGTTGGTGGGACAATGTATGTGTTTTGTCTTCACTTTTTCAACTCATTTGTTTGAATCAGGATCCTGATAAAGTTTATCCACAGCAAATTCTTGATAAGACTTTTAACTCTCTTAACCTATGACTTTCTCTTTTTTCTTCTTTTTCTTCATATACATATCTTGCAGCCACTGTCATTTCTCCTTTGGAGTCTCCCATAAACTTAGTTTTCCTGATGTCATCTCTAGAGCATCCCTTAAAAGGTTTCTCTCTCTTATGTATTTTCCACAAATGAGTAGTTGAAGGATTTACTGGATGGAGATTCAGTTATTTGGTAAAAGGATTCAGATACTGAGTTCTCCCATAAGAAGGTACATAATATCTGACTGCCTCTTTTCTCCTATGATAACAGTTAATGATAATCAGCTTTATCCTTTTTATATAAATTACTTTCTATTCATTTTGGTTGTCTGAAGCTTTTCATCTAGTGCATTCTTCAAGAAGAGATGAGAAAAATAAGAGCCTTCACGTTTATGGTTTGTTTGCAGTCTTTATCCATGAAAGATAGTTTGGATGAATAAGTCATCAGCTCATATTTTCCTCCCTGAAAATCTTTGAAATGTCACATCATTGTCTTCTGACATAAAACACAGTTACTTAAAAGCCAGATAACTATATATATATTTTTATAAGTGACTTGGTAATTTTTTCTGGATGTTCAAAAGATTTTTGCTACTTTTATAAATGTCTATTGTTTCTCTAGAATATGTTGTTATTGGTTGTTCCAGGTTGACTATTCCAGCTAAGTATTGTTTAATATTTGTTTTGTCCATTTCTTGGATTTCCATTTTTTGAGACTCTTGACGTACATTCATGGTCCCTTGCCTATCTTTTCTATCTTTCATTTTCTCTCAAATATTTTAATCTTTTCATTTCAGTTTTGCTTTTATTTTTTTCCTCTCTCCTTCTAGATCTTGTAAGGCATTATCTATTTTGTTTACTCTTTCATTCTTCTTTTTAAATTTTTGTAGTTGTAGATGGACACATACCTTTCTCTTTTTCTTTTTATTTTTTAGTTGTTGATGGACCTTTATTTAATTAATTTTTTAGATGTGATGCTGAGAATCAAACCCAGTGTCTCACATGTGCTAGGCAAGTGCTCTACCACCAAGCCACAACCCAGCCCCTACTCTTTCATTCTTCTTAGTTTAATTTTTATTTCTGAAATACTTTTGTTTTCCTTTTCTTTTTTGAACTATATCACTTGTTTCTGAATTTTTCAATGTCTTATGTATGCCATTCTTTTATATCTTTTTAAGAAACGCCTTTTAGTTTATTTTGATATATTATGTTATGATCTCTGTGTGGCCATATCTTTCTGGAAGAGCTTCAGTGTGTGGAGGAATGCTCTCTGTTCTTTGTTTCTTTTTGATAACTCATAACTTTATATGATAGTGGTCAAGATCTCTTTTCTTTTTTTATGAAATTAATCTGATTAAACTTTTAAAAAGAGTCAGTCTAGTTTTTCTAACTTTGCTTCTCAAGCACTCCTCCTTCTGTTTTTGTAAAGTATTTAAAAACATTGCTTCATTTTTCTGAGAACTTCTAGGACTTCCTCTCTTCCCCACTTTCCTCTGGCTCTTCTCTTTTCTCTACCCCTATGAACCCTGCCCTACTCAATTTGAACTACTTTGTCTAGCAGTTCTTCTCCACTGTGGGGTTTCATCCTGGACAGAAAGTTGAGCTGCTTAGTTTTGAGAATTTGACGGGCTCATGCCTTTCCTGGTCCATGCTCCTCGAGCCTGTCAAAACCCACTGCAGATTCATTGCCCTCAACAGTTAACAACCTTGTGATAAATCCCTCCTAGGTGAAGCTCCTAAGTTTCAAATTAGACTTTAATATTTTTCAGAGAATAATTATTGGAGATTTTGTGTCTATCTTTTAAAAAAATTTTTTAAATTTGTTCTACTTAGTTATACATGACGGTAGAATTCATTTTGACACGTCGTACACAAATGGAGAACAACTTCTCATTCCTCTGGCTGAACATGATGCAGAGTCACACTGGTATTGTAGTCATACATGTATATAGGGTAATAATGTCTGTCTTATTCCATCATCCTTCCCACCACTACATCCCCTCCCCTCCTCTCACTCTCTCTGCCCAATTCAAAGTTCCTTCATTCTTCCCAACACTCGCCCCATTATGGATCAGCATCTACTTATCAGAGAAAATATTGGCCTTTGTTTTTTTTTAGGACTGGCTTATTTCACTTAGCATGTTATTCTCCAGCTCCATCCATTTACCTTCAAATGCCATAATTTCATTCTTCTTTAAGGCTGAGTAATAATCCATTTTGTATATATACCACATTTTCTTATCCATTCATCCATTGAAGGCCATCTAGTTTGGTTCTATACTTTAGTTATTGTGAATTGAGCTGCTAAAAACATTGACGTGGCTGTGTCACTGTAGTGTACTGTTTTTAAATCCTTTGGGTATAAATTGAGGAGTAGAATAACTGGGTCAAATGGTGGTCCCATTCCAACTTTCTGTAGGAATCTCCATACTGCTTTCTACAGTGGTTTCACCAATTTACAGTCCTACCAGCAATGTATGAGTGTACCTTTTTCCCCACATCCTCACCAACACTTATTGTTGCTTATTTCTTGATGATTGCCATTCTGGCTGGAGTGAGATAAAATCTTAGTTTTGATTTGCATTTATCTAATTGCTACAGATGATGAATAGTTTTTCATGTTTGTTGACTGATTATATTTATTCTTCTGTGAAGTATCGGTTCAGTTCCTTTGCCCATATATTGATTTTTTTTTTTTTTTGGTTTATATATTCTGGAGATTAGTTCTGCCTCTGAGGTGTGTGTGGTAAAGATTTTCTCCCATTCTGTTGGCTCTCTCTTCACATTTTTGATTGTTTCCTTTATTGATGGGAAGCTTTTTGGAAGTTTGATTCCATCAAATTTATTGATTCTTGATTTTACTTTTGTACTTTAGGAATCTTGTTAAGGAAGTCAGGTCCTAAGCCAACATGATGAAGATTTGGGCCTACTTTTTCTTTTATGAGAAACAGCGTCTCTGTTCTAATGCCTAAGTCATTGATCCACTTTGAATTGATTTTTGTGCAGGGTGAGAGATTGAGGTTCAATTTCATTTTGCTGCATATGGATTTCCAGTTTTTCCAGCACTGTTTGTTGAATAGGCTCTCTTTTCTCCAATGTTTGTTTTTGGTGCCTTTGTCTAATATGAGATAACTGTATTTATGTGGGTTTGTCTCTGCATCTTCTATTCTGCACCATTGGTCTACATGTCTGTTTTGGTGCCAAAACCATGACATTCTTGTTATTATTTCTCTGTAGTATAGTTTAAGGTCTGCTATTGTGATGCCTCCTGCTTTACTCTTCTTGCTAAGGATTGCTCTGGCTATTCTGGGTCTCTTATTTTTCCAAATGAATTTCATGATTGCTTTTTCTACTGCTATGAAGAATGTCACTGGAATTTTTGTAGGAATTGCATTACATCTGTATAATGCTTTTGGTAGTGAGATCATTTTGACAATATTAATTCTGCCTATCCAGGAGCATGGGAGGTCTTTCCATCTTTTAAGATCTTCTTCAATTTCTTTCTTTAGTGTTCTGTAGTTTTCATTGTCTTTCATCTCTTTGCATTTCTCTAATTTCTAAAGATGATGAACATATCAATAAATGGGCTAACAAACTAAACAGACACTTCACAGAAGAAGAAATACGATCAATCAACAAATGTATGAAAAAATGTTCATCATCCGTAGCAATTAGGGAAATGCAAATCAAAAGTACTCTAAGATTTCCTCTCATTCCAGTCAAAATGGCAATCATCAAGAATACAAGCAACAATAAGTGTTGGTGAGGATGTGGGGAAAAAGGTACACTCATACATTGCTGGTGGGACTACAGATTGGTGCAACCACTCTGGAAAGCAGTATGGAGATTCCTACAAAAACTTGGAATGGACCAACCATTTGAGCTAGTTATTCCACTCCTCAGTTTATACCCAAAGAGGACTTTCATCTCGTTTGTTAGATTGATTCCAAAGAATATTATTTTTTTAAGGCTGTTGTGGATGGGGAATTTTTCCTAATTTCTTTTGCAGCAGATTCATCACTGATGTATAAAAATGCATTTGATTTATAGGTGTTAATTTTATATCCTGCTATTTTGCTGAATTCATTTATGTAGTCTAGAATTTTCTAGTGGAGTTTTTTGGGTCTTCTAAATATAGAATCATCAGTTATTGGCAAATAACTGAAGTTTGAGTTCTTTTTTTCCCATTTGTATCCCTTTAACTTCTTTCTCCTGTCTATTTGCTCTGGCTAGAGTTTCAAGGAATATGTTGAATAGAAGTGGTCAAAGAGAGCATCCCTGTCTTGTTCCAGTTTTTAGATGGAATGCTTGCAATTTTTAACCATTTAGAATGATGTTGGCCTTGAGCTTAGCATAAATTGCTTTTACAATGTTGAGATATGTTCCTACTATCTCTAGTTTTTGTGGTGTTTTGAACATGAAGAGGTGCTATATTTTGTCAAATACGTTTTCTGCATCTATTGAGATGATCATGTGACTCTCATTTTTAAGTCTATTGATAAAATGAATTATGTTTATGGATTTCTGTATGTTGAACAAACTTTGCATCCCTGGGATAAACCCCACTTGATTGTGGTACACTCCTTTTTTTTTCCTCCATCGTAGAAATTTTCATTTTAATTTTTAAAATTTGTTCTAATTAGTTATGTATGACAATAGAATGTATTTATGCATTCTGATTCCTTGAAATTGATCTGTTTAAATTGTGTAGGTCTTCCTGATTCAGTTTGGATAGTCATATGTCTCTAGAAATTTGATGTCTTTGAGATTTTCTATTTCATTGGATATATATAAATGTTCAAAATAGTTTATAATTATCCTCTGTATTTCAGTTGTGTCCATCATATTTCCTTTTTCCTCACAAAGTTTAGTAATTGGAATTTTTTCTCTCTTTCTCCTCATTAGTATAGCTAAGGCTTTATCAATTTTATTTTTTTCAAAGAACCAGCTTTTTGTTTTGTCAATTTTTAAAATTATTTCTTTTGTTTCAATTTCATTGATTTCAGTTCTGATTTTAATTTTTTTTTGTCTTCTGCTTTTGGTGTTGATTTGTTCTTCTTTTTCTAGGGCTTTGAGATTTATAAGGTTAGGTCGTTGAGTTGTTGACTCTTTATTCTTTTAGTGAATGAGCTCAAAGCAATGAACTTCCCTCTTAGCACTCCCTTCATCATGTCCCAGAGATTTTGATATGTTGTATCAGTGTTTTCATTTACTCTAAGTATTTTTTTATTTCCTCCCTGATTTATTCTACTATCCATTTGTCAATCAATAACATGTTATTTAGTTTCCAGGTGTTGTAGTGTCTTCTATTTTTTATTTTATATTTGATTTCTAGATTCATTCCATTATGATCTCATAGAATGCAAGGTAGAATTTCTATTTTTTTGTATTTGCTAAGCTTTTCTTTGTGGCATAACATATGGTCTATTTTAGAGAAAGATCCATGTGCTGCTGAGAAGAAAGCATATTTGCTTATTGATGGATGAAATATTCTATGTATGTTTGTTAAGTCTAAATTAATGATTGTATTATTTAGTTATATAGTTCTTTGTGTCATTTTTGTTTGAAAGATCTATCCAGTTGTGGGAGAGGTATGTGAGTGTCACCCAGTATTATTGTGTTGGGTCTATTTGATTCTTGAAGTTGAGAAGGGTTTGTTTGATGTATGTAGATGCTCCATTGTTTGAAGTATATATATATATGATAATTATGTCTTGTTGGAATATGATTCCCTTAAGCAGTATGAAGTGTCCTTCTTTGTCCCTTCTGACTAACTTTGGCTTGAAGTCCACTTTATCAAATTTAAGGATGGAAATCCCTGCTTATTTATGCAATCCAAATGAGTGATATGCTTTTTCCTAACCTTTTACCTTCAGTCTCTGGATGTCTTTACCTAGAAGGCGAGTCTCTTGAAGACAGCATATTGTTGGGTCTTTTAAAAATCCAATCTGCCAGTCTGTCTTTTGATTGATGAGTTTAGGCCATTAACATTATGGGTTATTATTGAGATATAATTTGTATTCCCTGTCATTTTGGTTTATTTTTGATTTTTAACTTCACTTAGTTTCTCCTTTGATTGAGTTTTCCTTTAGTACAGTTCCTCCCTTTGCTGGATTTATTTATTTTTTTAATTTCCTCCTCATGGAATACTTTGTTGAGAATGTTCTGTAATGCAGGCTTTCAAATTGTGAATTCTTTTAACTTTTGTTTATCATGGATGTTTTTATTTTGTCTTCAAATCTGAAGCTTAGTTTTGCTGGATATAAAATTCTTGGTTGGCATATATTTTCTTTCAGAGCTTGATATATATTATTCCAGGATCACCTGTTGTTGAGGGTCTGGGTTGAGAAATCAGCTGAGATTTGAATTGGTTTCCCCCTATATGCAGTTTGATATTTTCTCTTGCAGCCTTTAAACTTCTGTCCTTATTCTGTATGTTAGTCATTATCATTATAATGTGCCTTGGTGTGGGTCTGTTGTAATTTTGTACATCTGGGGTCCTGTAAGCCTTTTGTAGTTGATTTTCCATTTCATTCTTTAGATTTGGGAAATCTATCTTCTTATAATGTCATTGAAAAGATTGTGCATTCCTTTGGTTTGTATCTCCATGCCTTCATCTATCCTAATAAGTCTTTTATTTGGTTTTTCCTGGTATCCCATAATTCTTGAAAGTTCTGTTCATGGTTTCTTACCATTTTCTCTGTACAGCCTACTTCATTTTCAAGAGTATATATATTTTTTCTTCATGCCTGAGGTTCTGTCTTCCTTTAATAATCTCTGCCTCTTTATTGAAGTGATCTTTCACTTCCTGCATTTTCTCTTTGATATCTTCCTGTATTTCACAGATCAGTCTAACTATGTACCTTTTAAACTCCTTCTCTGACATTTCTTTACTGTGTTTTCTATGGATTTTATTATTGGAACATCTTGGTTTGTTTGAGGTGCTTTGTTCTCTTATTTTTTCATGTTGTTTGTGTGTCTTCCCATCTATCAGTATGGATCTGAGGCAGTACAGATTCTACCCTGTAGTCTTATAGTGTCCTGAAGTCTTCCAGTGCCTTACCTTAAGGGGGAAACCAATATTAACAGCACCCAATGCAAGCAATATACAGCCTTAAACCAAATAGCTTCTATTAAGGTGTCTACAGTTTTGTTACAATAAACAGAAATGATGTGTTCGATTATTGTCCACGACATAAACAGTAAGTTTTCTGAAAGGGTTTACCATTTCAAATGATGGACAAAGAGGGAACAGAAGTAGTGTAGGATGTTATGTTTATGAGGGAGAGGGAGAGAAGACAGAGGTAAAAATTTATAGTAAGAGTGAAGGAGGAATTAACAGAGGTTGGCTGTTAGCATGAGAGAAGGAGAAAGAGACTCCAGGGAGACATATAAGTGAGAGAAAAAAATTTGCAGATTTTTTTTTTTAAAAGTAAAAATATAAGGATACACAACAAAACTAATATACTTTGCAGACATCCCATTCTTCAATAAATGGATGCATGAAAAATATGTGGATGCAAAGATGGTAGAGATATGAGGGGGGCGGAAAGAGGAAAGTCTCAATGGAAAATTCAATTGTTTCTGCTGCCTTTCAAAAGTTTGATTTGATGGTAACTCCAGTTTGGTACATGCTGGACCTGTTAGCTGGGCAAGCTGATAGCAAGATGCCCTCACACCCACTTCCAGTATTCCTACCTGTTGCAGCCAGCCCCTTCTATCCCCAACCACTTCAGGACTCACTGTGCTGCAGAGAGCTTGGTTCTCTCCAGTTTCTGCAACCTGTGCTCCCCCTGGGGAAATGCCCTGAGTCTCTGACTTTCCAAAGGCCTGCAAGGCCCAGTCTGGCCCATGCAAGCCCAGCTGAAATCTGACAAATCTGTGCTTCAGATTCCCCAGGACCTGCTTTGCTGCAGTTCCATGATCTCAAAGCCAATTCAACTTGCAAAGAGACTACCAGGGATGCAGTCACACAAAGGAGCAACCCTGCAAAGAGGCAGCCAGGTGGCAGCCACTAGCACACCCAGCAGGAAGACCTCAGGTGCCACCAGACCTGCAGATACCCCAACAATAGATATCCAGGTTCTGGCAGGTGTCCTCAGACTGAGATGGTTTCATCCAGAGATGGTGATGGTGGTGGTGGCAAACCTGCAGGCCCCTTGGCCCTGTTGTCCCAAGATGAGTGTCCACATATAACCAAACCTGTGGGTACCCTGACATAGGACTTCCAGGCAGCAGTGGGTAATGTGTGGTCACCTGGCAAACAGCTGGTGATAGGTGGGTGAACATCAGACAGTGGGCAATGGGCAGGCAATTCAGTGGTGATCCACAAGTAACCTGGACGTTGGGCTTCTAGACCCTGGCCAATGTCCCAAGATGGAGGCTGCCTTCTCAAGATAGCTATGGAGACAGCTGCACACATATGGAGACACATAAGTTCTGGCACTTTATATGTCCAGTAACCATTCATTGAAAGCACTTATGATTTGGGTAGATTGGGCCATCTTATTCTTTATTTATGTTTTAGGTATTGTTCTTGGTCTTTATTTGCGGTGGTCTTGCTTTGTGTTTTTGTACAAGATGATTCAAAGACAAAAGCACCCATTGCCACCACTACAGCTGTCTTCCCAGAATTCCTCTCAGATCTTTATTCTTGAAAAATATCTGTGCTGCATATTTATTTCTTCGATGGTGATTGTTTTCTTAAAGCAAATAATGGCCTCTCATTCCACTCCTCGCTACCTACCATTGTCACTGGTGAACTTACCTGTCATTCTATTGCTGATCTTTCAGGTTATCTGCATATTCCTTTGGCTACTTCAAAGAATATTTCCTTTTTGAAAAGTTCAATATGCTGTGATTTGGTATTAATTTATTATTATATTATATTTAAAATCTGTTGGGATATCTAAAGCCTGTAAATCTTCACTTTGGGACTATTCTCAACCATGATCCCTCCCTCCCATTTTCTCTCTTTCCTCCTTTGAAATCCCTCTGGGTGTTCAGTTTCAGTAATATTAGACCTCCTTACAGTATCCTCTGGGATCCTACCTGCTTTTCTTTCATTTATAAATGTCTTTCTCCTCGTGCTATTTTCTGAATAGTTTCTTCAAATCCCTTTTCCTTTTTACTTTTCTCTCTCCAGCTGTACTTAATGAACCATTGAATCCAACTAATTCATACTTATTAAAAATCCTATAATTTCTAGTTATTTTCCAAATCTGCAAAGCCAGCACTTATAATTCTTAGTTCTTTGCTGAAAATATTAAATCTGACTTTCATATTTATGGAAATAGTAGGCTAATTGTTTTTACAATCCACGCCTGGAAATTGCACTATTCAAAGTACTTGCGATCTGTTTTGTGTTCTGGTGTTCTTTTATGTTGTCTTAAATCTCTCCTTCATTTAGTGATTATTGATTGTGTGATGGCTTTGTATGTGGGAATTAATTTGTAAAAATAATTGAATGACTACCATGCTGTTATTTTTATCCTGAGAAGATTTTCAATTGTCCTTTCCAGGTGCAGGGGGTACTAGTAATGTACGATTGTCTGAATCTAACTTTAGGGCTGGAGACTTTCGAGGTCATTCAGAGGACTTAAAGCCAAGCTTCATTCCTTATGCATGTGATTTCATCATATGAATTCTAGGATATAGTCTTTCCAGGTGCCAATATCTAGTTGTAGAGCAGGCCAAGATGGCTATATTCAGGCTCGCTCACTGCAGCTTCTGGCAGGTTACTTTCAGTATGTAACCAAGATCATGAACACTCTGATTCAGCTTCTGTACTTAAGGTCATAAACATTTGTGAGTGAGCATGTGCCCACTTATGCAACCTGCTGGCAATGTGCCTTCTTTGTCTGGCCTGCTCATAAGAAAGGCTCAGGGGCTAAATGAAACTGGTTGCAGGCTAAATGGAACTGACTGGGGTAAAGATGGGCTGAACTGGAGGGTAAGGGTTGCTGCTGCCTCTGAATTAAGAATGTCTATTATCTCAACAGTGCTTTGCATCTTTCTTTACCTGCTGGGATTCTGAATCTGTTTCCTGGGTCTGAGCCTCCACCCCAATACTAGTGTAGTATGTTTTATTAGAACCCTAACTTAGGCCAGCCTTAGACTTTCACCATTGTCTTCCCAAACCTATTTGATGTATAAAGTTCTCAACCTCTTGGCCCCTGTAGTAATAACCATATATTCATAGACTCGCTTTTCTGGATGTCTATTCTCTCTTAGTTATTTGCCTAAGAACTCCATTTTAACTTGATTGCTCTTTGATACTTTCAGATGGTAATGCTTTACATAGATCTTCTAGAATTTTTAAATTAGTGTAACTGAACTTTCCTACTTTTACCTTTTTCTTATTGATTGATTGATTGATTTATATACCATTTGGTACCAGGGATTGAACCCTGGGACACTGAACCATTGAATCACATTCCCAGCCCTTTTTATTTCTTATTCTGAGACAGGGTCTTGCTAAGCCATTTTTATTTCTTATTTTGAGACAAGGTCTTGCTAAGTTGGTTAGGGTCTTGCTAAGTTGCTGATGCTGGCCTTGAACTTGTGATACTCCTGCCTTAGACTCCCAAGCTGTGGGGACTACACATGTACACTATCATACCCATTAACTGAACTTTGGGGAAGGAGAATGAATCAGGGTAGTTTTTCTACCTTTGCTTCTCAATAGGATGATCACCTAATCTACTATCATCCAAGTCTTGCTTTCTTCACTGGTAAAATAGCATGCATAAAAATTGATCTAGTTTGTTGTGAGATCCAGATTATATAAACAAAAGTGTATAGTACATAGTGAACTCTTAACTAAAAAGAGCAATTATCATTTATATTATTATTTTATTAGGAAAGACTATGTCTTACCAATTATTGTACCTGTGCAGCAACTATTAAATCTCTCTGGCTAATTATATAATTAGCACCCCATTGAGAACTTCAAGGTATATAAATGGAAAGAAAACATTTATACTTCTGTGACTAAAACAATCCGAAAGGGATGGGGGGACAGAGAATGGTTAGATCTCTTCTTCCTAGACATTTCAGCCAATTATCCATTAATTATGAAAGGGATGGATGGATATCTATTCTTTTTTTAAAAATCATGTTTGTATTTTAACTTCTATGTCTTGCTGGAAAATAAACACCATTGTCCTTTCTAGTCTCCACCTACTTAACATTTTCCCAGATTATATGGCCTATATGAGAGGCAACACAGTGCATTAATTTCTAAAATATGGAATGAACTAAAGGTCGTGAAGTCCATGGAGTACTTTAATTTCCTCCTCTTTCTGTTGAGAGTTCCCTACTGGCAGGAGCGACTGCCAAGTTTAGTGACACTTGAAATGAGACTATATCAGTTTGGAGATTTAGGTACCTCTCCTTCCATAACCAATAGCTCTAATGGCTTTTGCTTTCCTCTTCAAGAGAAATAAAGGGCACCATACTCTCTTCAGTGCTAATTCTGCCACATTCAGTGTGAGCCAAGACATTATGAAAGGAGCAGACTTGTTTTCCACTTACAGATCCTATACGAGCTGTGCAGTAATGACAGTATAAAATTATTATTATGATCACTGGCATCAATGACTAAGCACATTGCATATTTTAACTCACTGTGATCATCATTTTGAAAATCTAGACTTTGGAAATGATGATTAGACCCATGAAGAAATGAATGCAATGAAATTTTAATCAATTATCCAAATTCACACATTTAGTAAGTTCTCACTAACCTTTCTAAATTTATATTTTCCACCTGTAAAATGGTAAATAGTGATTAGCTTTGATGGGATGATTGGATAAGGTAATTATGTAATATGCCTGGCATGTAATTGGCATTCGGTATTTTTGATCGCCTACGCAGTCAGACACGCCACAGGAGTGTAGAGTCCACTAGAATCTTTCCTTTTCAGGTGGGCTATCTTGATCATGGTAGTATCCAGTGCCTAGCTCAGTGCTAGATGAAGTATTGGTGCCCAATAAATAGTTGACAAAATATAGTCATCTAAACCTTAGAGTGAAATAAGGACCTTAGAAGATCCCAAATGCATCTTGATTTAGTGAAGGAATCCTTTTTCAGGGAATCTCTGAAAATGGAGGGTGACTAGCATCATTGTCACAAGGCTATTATGTTAGTCAATTTTCTGTCACTGTGACCAAAACACCTGATGAGAATGATTTAAAGGAGGAATGAGTTATTTTGGCTCATGGTTTCAGAGGATTCAGTCCATGGTTGGCTGGCTCTAGGCAGAAGCATAATGGTGGAAGGCTTCGCATGGCAGAGGAAAGCTGCTCAGCACACGGCAACCAGGAAGCGGAGTGCGGCAGGAAAGGCTGGGGAGAAGGAAACCCTTCAGGGTAAACCTCCAGTGACTGGGAGTAATCCACTGATGAGGATTACTCAGCAATCTTTGTCTAAAAGCTCCAACTCTGAATCTTGCTGCATTGGGGACCATGCTTTCAACACATGAGCCTCTGGGGGACATTGCAGAGCCACACCATAACAGCAACCCATTCTATTGATAAAGAATTCTAATCTTAGCCAGACACAGTGGCACATGCCTGTAATCCCAGCAGCTTGAGAGGCTGAGGCAGGAGGATCTTGAGTTCAAAGCCAGCCTCAGCAAAAGCAAGGGGCTAAGCAACTCAGTGAGACCCTGTCTCTAAATCAAATACAAAATAGGACTGGGGATGTGGCTCAGTGGTTGAGTGTCCCTGAGTTTAACTCCCAGTACCCTTCCAAAAACAGAATTCTAATCTTAGAAAATTAGCTCTGATTTTGTCCTCTGGAAGTGCATGAAATAAACTAACTTACTTCCTCCTTCCTTCCTTCCTTCTTTCCTTCCTTCCTTTCTTCCCTCCTTCCTTCCTTCCGAGTCATCCTTTGGATAATGCACTACAACTCACAACTCCACTTAGCACCTTCCTTTTCAGGCCAGATATGCTCAGCAACTTCTATGATTTCTCATGCAAACCAGATGTCAGCTGAGGACACTCTGCTCTTTGAGATTTAAATAAAGTTGGCTAGAGCCTCTTATCCCACATCCTGTAGGAAATCCAATGCCCAACCCAAGGTTTCTGTGAATTCCTGGGGATTTATGTTTTAAGGTAACCTTTGGCTTTGGGTTCGTAATTCTGCAGAACTCTGCTGCACACATGCTTTTTGCCTTGGATCTTCTTGGCTCTTCACATGACCGTCTTGATATAGTACTCATTGCCTTAAATCCTCTAAACCACATGCACATAATATTTGGGTACATGGCAGAATTTACCAATGGTGGTAACAGAGGCAATTTCTTCTGCCATATACAATTTGAAAATAAAATATTTAACACTATAGTTCATCAAATCCCTTATCCATTCTGCAACCAGGAATTTGTTGTCATCGTTCTCCTTAGATAATGTCTTCTAGCATTTCTTCCACTCTTCTTCTTCATTGATCTACATATTTCCTACTCTTTTCTCTAATGACTCGCAAATACCTTTGCACAGATTTCTCTTTTTCAAAGTCATGCTCACACAGTCTTTTCTTCCATGGCAAAACTACTTATCAAAATATTTTCCTAAACGACAGAATTATCTTTCTAACAGGCCCCATGCCATGTACTTATAATGTGATTTCAACTCTTCTTTCCTCTGGATATCCTTATTAAATATGTCTTTTTTAAATTGTTGCTAATATCTCTCTTGGCACAGATCTCCCAGAAGGAACATAGTGAAAACTGAGAAAACAACTTTAGTCATGTAAAATGTACCTGATAGAGTTTCAAAATGGTGCCCAAATAGGACCCTGCATGTAATACAAATGCTAGACATGAATATGTGGTGTCTGGGATTTCTTCTCCCTTAAGGTATTTCAGGAAGCTAGAGGCTTAATTTAATATGTATGCAACCAGAGACTTCTTAGTTGTTACAAATATTCTGCGCCAGGGACAGGATGCAGACACCTTGGGCACATGATTCCCATTCTGAGTGACGAACATGTTCTTTTTTAATCTGCAAGTAGCTGGGGTAAGTTCTATTAATGTTGAATGCATACTTTTTAATATATGCTTGATTGCTTATAGATGTCAAATGTGTGTTGGACTTTTAAAAGCATAGGAAAGCAATCAGAGAGATCTAGAGTGATACTAACCAGTTGGTAAAAACTCAGTTTGGGTCCTCTGGTCACCATGTCTATAGAGAGCTTTGTAGATACTTAGAAAGCTAAGTCAATTTTGTATTCAAAACTGATGGTTTGATACTTTCAATCACGCTAGTGTATATTTTCTAAGTACTCATTTAAGTTCAAGTACTATGTTACATACATTATATGCATTATCTCATTTCCTGTTCCCTAAAGCCTGAAGTTAGAGGTCACCTTATTCTCCCCATTTATAGATGAAGAAACTGGGGCATAGGAAGATGAAGCAATGTGCTCGAGGTACCACATCTAAGAAACAAGAGAGCATAGAGCCAATCCAGTCTGACTTGGAAGTCAGTGTCCCTAACCACTACAATATCCTTCCACCCATCCCACCCAGAGAGGCATGAGAAAAGAAACCAGCTGGAACACTCTTCCTTATAATTTTTTATTTTTTGCAGGGTGCCTGAGCAGCCTCCTTTGGGGTCTCTAACATACCATTATTGGCAAATCAAAACCAGGTGGCTGGTCAATTTTTTAAAGAGCATATGGGAGGGAATTGCTTCTTTGTTTTTCCCTTGTGGGAGCCAGGGCTGACAAGAAGTTATGGCAGAGTTCACTGAATTTTAAAGAGGAGAGAAGCCATGGCTCAGAAAGGGCATGAAGAGGTTACCGGGGAGATATGTGATGTCATAGCTATCAGAAATGAACTGGCTTCCATCTTGGTCTCTGCAGAAATGTCAGTCCTTTCAAACAGGATAATTTTGCATCTTGATTAAAGCATCTCAGGAGATGAACCTCATGAAGTAGAACCAATGGTTGAAAGCATGTAATTAAGCTAAGCCATTTTTGTTCTCCTTAATGCCTTAAATACCTATTTGTTTGGAGGTCTGACCATCAAATAACTTCCTTAGGCAAAGACAGCAAGAGCAGTGGAGCTACAGTCTTAAGAATTCTCTGAATGACTGAGAGTCCTCCTATTTCCCTAAGGGCTGAGTCTTCCTTCCAACATTCTCCTCCCATGTCACTCAAAGCACAAACACACACATACACACTCACAGTATGGGTTATCTGAATCAGAGATACTTGGGATTTCCACCTGCTTCATTGCTACGTTAACCGATTTATACATCCAACATCTGGCAAATGCCTACTGTGTGTCAGACATGAAGAGCCCTAGAGTATGTAAGATATAGTCCTTGCCTATGGGAAATTGACATGCTGGTAGGAAACAGAGTAGACTTCCTTTAGTGCTGTGCACAGATACATCCTAAGTCCCTCTACCTCTCCTTCTATTTTCCATTCATGTTCTCACATATGTGAGTCTGGCTGTTCTCATGGATTCACACTACTTCTGTGGATATGATTCTCAAATGTCTATCACCTGTCCAGTCCCTCTCTTCAGAGTTTCACACCCATATGCCTAACTGTCCATAATGTTTTCTCAACTTAAATGACTTACATGAATCACCATGTTCACATGTCCAGAACTCAACTCTCAATGATTCTCCCAAATCTTTCTCCAATCTTAGCAAATGGGCCCATATTCCATTTACCTAGGAATCCAAATCAGAAACCTGGGATACTGAACTCCTTTTTCTTTCTCCCCTATGATGAATCACAATGCTACTTTCAGAGAACATTTCACTGAATTATGTCTCCGTGATATTTTGAAATACATATTTGGCCTTGACCCCAACCCCTTCAGCCCCATCCCCATTTCCTGTAATACTACTCCTAAAATCCTTTAACCCTTCAAAGCAATAAGTGTATTTGTGTAAGAAATGAATTGACTGATACCTGGCAGTCCCCAGGTAGCTTTAGGTTGAGGGCTGGTTGCTGGAAAGTCCAAGATAGGACTGTAAGGTTGGGACTTGTAACACAATCCTCCAAACCCCAGGAAGGGGACAGGGTCTGAAGGTTCAGCTGATCACTAATGGCCAATAATTTAATCAACCATGTCTGTGTCATGACATCTCCCCTAAGAAAAGTAAATGAAGAGGATTCTGAGAATTTTCAGATAACTATTCACATGTAGGTTCCTAGAGGATGGTTCACCCAGAGTGGGTGTAGAAACTCCACATCCTTCCCACATATATTGCCCCATATGTCTTTTTACCTAATCTTCATCCATATCTGTTTTAATATCTTTTATAATAAACCAGAACAAATCAGTAAATGTTTCTCTGAGTTCTGTGAACCATTCCAACAAATTAATTCAACCCGAGGAAGGGGGTGAAGAACCCTGATTCATATCTTGTCAATCAAAAGCACAGGTAAAACAACCTGTGGCTTGTGAGTGGCATCAACCCTGAGGCTCATCCTTGTGGGACTGAGCCCTCAACCAGTGGGATGTGATGTTATCTCCAGGTAAGTGTCGGAATTGATCTCTATTAAAGAATGCCCACCTGGAGTTCCATGCAGAACTTGTTTGTTAGAGGTGAGAAATCCCCACAATGTTTGGGGTCACACAAGCATCTAGGAGAATCTAAGTTTTGTTTTCCGGTCACTCTCCAATCCTGTCACCGTGGTCCTCTCAGCCTTGTCATCTTTCATCAGCACTATATGATGGCTTTCTAAAAAGGCTCATGGCTCCCACTCTTTTCATCTCCAGCCTGCTCTTCACATAGCGACCTCAGTGGTCTTTCTGAAGGATGAGTTGGACTATTATCCATTTGCATAAATCAGCACTGTGTTCACAGTAATTCCAGTGATCTACTCAATCTATCTCACATCTAGCCCCTGCCTAGCCCAATCTCTAAGAAACTGCCGCCCTTACTGGTGGTTTGGCTCACTATTGGTATCAGGCTGTGGGGGGCAGAAGTAAGGTTCTTAGAATAATAATGTGCCCAGCCCTGTACTATGTGGTTTAATGATAGGCTCTATCATTTCAAACCACACCCTCCTGTACAGGAGGCAGTAATGCATCCATTCTGCAGATGAAAAGACACAGATGTGGGATCACCCAGCCAGTGACCGATGGAACCTAGGCTTCACCACAGCCTCCTTCATGTCAAGGCAGACTCCATGTTGGATCTATGTCTCCCTGCTTCTCAGTACCTGACAAACATACTACCTTAAGTAACAGAGTGTCAGGAACTATTTGAATAATAACTTGAATTCAGAACTCCAAAGCCTGGCTTTCTTCATGCTACTGTGAGATGGCATACCCCTTCCACTGGGAAGCTTTCAGATCCTTTGCAAGAAGATGCTGGCCACGCAGGAGGATTTTTGAACTTGTATAGCAGTGAGTCTCGACTCTGGCATCATTAAATAATCACATGGAGAGTTTTTAGAGAAGAATGCTTGTGAGACCCTCCCTCTAGGGAGTCTCATTGAATTGACTGTGGTAAAATGGGTTCTGGGTGTATTGGTGTATTTTTTTTACATATGTTCCAAGTGATTCTCTTTTCCAAGGATTGGAAAGATGTGCTGGCTCAGGTAAAGGGGATTCTCTTGGGCTTTTTCTCTCTCCTTAAGCCCCAAGTCAGGTGAGCAAGAGTTTCAGTACTGGCTGACTGGAATCTGAGTGGTCACTTGGATGAGAGACTATCATGAGAGGCAGCCACACTAAGGAAGGTTTTCTGGAGGCTATTGGATTACATGGGATCCTGTGAATGATAGTTTCAGATCTATTCCAAGAATTCATTTTGGGCTGAGAAGCCTCCACTTAGGGCTGGGGTTGGACTCATTGGTAGAGCATCTGCCTAGCATGTGTGAGGCACTGGGTTCAATTCTAAGTACAACATAAAAATAAATAAATAAAAATAAAGGTCCATCAACAACTGAGAAGACTCCAGGTAAATGCAGTCCACAGATCTTAATCTCCAATCCTCAGTAATTTCTTCTTTAATAGGACATGATTGGTTCCTGAAGGTTGAGACCCCATCCATCCCTAGAGGCTTTTTTGGCAGCAACTTGTAAGCCTTGTTAAGTCCTACAGGGATTGGGGGTGATGAGGAGTTAAGGATAAGAACTGAATAGGAGGGAATGTTAATAAGCCCTCTTACTTCCTTACTTCATGAGTGGCCCCTTGTCCCTCAGCACATGAACCTGGGAGTTGAAATGCACTGCTTTTCATTTTGAAGAATGGGAACAGCAGTCATGCGTCCAGTCTATAAGTCCCAACTTGTGAAAGATTTCCTGGACAATGGCACCGCCCTCCCCTGTGCATCAACATCATCACCAACCATGGTTACAAGCTTTACAAGCATCAAAGTAATTTGTCCTTTTATGATGGTAGAACCATATGGTCAGGCATTTGAATGCAGGAGATTGATTTCCTGGCTCCTGAAAATCTCTACCCTTATGAATGAAATGACTTTGATCAGTTCATTTGGGTCAGTTTCCCCGTCTATTAAATGGGTACATCATTCATGTCACAGGGTTGTTGAGGGATTAAAGGCATTAATGTATAAAGGAATTAAGTATCTCCTGAAATTTAGCAAATGCTGTATGAATATTTGTTTTTAAATGTCATAAAATAAAACCAACAACCAAAAGCATTACATGTCAGTCTATCATTCTCTCATGAGGAAACCAGGAAAACATTGAATCTTCAAGTCTAGTTGTGTTTTCCATCTTCTGCATCCTCTACCCTGTGCAGAGTATAGACGTTCTCTGTGCCTGCTCCCCAGCCTTGACTCCTCTAACAGGCCTGGGGTAGAGCTGTGGGCTTCTGGTGTGCTAAAGGGCCTTCCCTTCCATTCACTTCCCCAGCTTTCATGAAAGTATGCACTCCACAACAAAATCCAAAATCATAGCTGTCTTTTATTGAGCACCTACTATGTTGATTACTAACTATAGTGATACAGTATATCCTAAAACTCTAAAGGCAGGTAGAATTCTAATTTAAAGTCCAAGAGGCCAAGGGTCAGAAGGAATTCCCTCCTCCATGTAATGCCACTTTCTAAGACATTAGGAAGGGAGTCACTTCAAGGACCACAGGCACCAAAATAACTAAATACTACTTCAACCACATTTTTACATTTTTATTTGTTTTTGAAATATCACAGTAAAGTATTTACTATCTTTCCCATTTTGCAAACAAGGAAACCAAATTTTCAGAGAATTTAAAGGGCATGTCCCAGGTGACATAGCCAGTACAAAATTGGAATCAAAATCTAGATGCCCTAACTGGAATCCCACATCCTGTCTGTGGGGCCAGTTACTGTCATTGCCTTGTGGCTTTCTTAGTACAAAGTTGGAGTCTGACATACAACAGGTGATAATCAAATGGTTTTTGAATGAATGATTGAAAAAGTGAAGACTCTCTCTAGTCCTTTTTTAATCTGCTTTTCTATTTACCCCCAAGATGACTAGTATTGCTTGATACTCAGGAAATAACTCACCTCCTCTGTGGCCTCCAGTCAACTTCCAATGTCCCAAACTCACAGAAATTTAGCCACCTTTCATTCCACTCTTACTATATTATAGGAACATAAATTATAAAGTCAGTTAATTTTTTAGTATATATGATCCATTGGGTACTTACTTATCATCTTAAATCCTTACAGACACTTAAAAGTTTCATTTACAGATGAAAAGAAACAAGAACTCAGGAACAACATGAATGACAGAGCTAGGTGAGTGTAGGATCTGGTTTTCCATTCCAGATTTGTCTTACTTCTAAAGGTGAAGGTCACAGTGCTGAGCCCTCCTGCTTCTCAAAACGCCAATGATAACTGCCAAGAGCTTATTTTTTTACCCATCCCTCCCAGGTGACATTTGCATTTTAATAAGATCCTTCAATACTTTAGCTCAATGGTTCTCCAAGTGCAGTCCATGGGCCTCTGGGGCCCTAGGAACCTTTCAGGAGGTCTTCAAAGTCAAAACCATCTTCATAACAATACTAGGACATTATTTGCTATTTTTGCTAAGTTAACATTTGCACTGATGCTGCAAGAGCAATGGTGGATCCAACTGCTGGCACTTTGGAATGAATGAAGCCAATGGTACTCAACTGTCACCGCACCCTTCAACACTGCACTCACGGGGAGGTTTCCTTAGATTATTTGTGAAGAAGCAGTAAGTAGTGCTAATTTTTTTGAATTTTGAACCCTGAGTGCACAAACGTTTTAAATATTTTCAGTGATGAAATGGGAAGCACATATGAAACACTTCGGCAGCATATCGATTTCTCCCAGGAAAAGGACTATGCGATTGCTTGAGCTGGAAGTTGAACCAGCAACTTTTGTCATGGAACACATTTTTTTTTCTCTCTTGAAAAAAGTAACTGACAGACAAACTAGTTATTCAGACTTGGCAGACATTTTCTCAAAAAAAAAAAAAAAATGAACACAGTGAGCCTGTCACTTCAAGGAAAACAACTGACAGAACTTGATGTCAATGATAAAATTTGAACATTGGAGCAAAAATTAGAATATTGAAAAATTTGTGTCTGCCACTGTAAGCTTGGTAGGTTTCCAATGCTTGAAGATTTTTTTTTCTGGTAGGATCCGTGGTAATATCAATGGATGTAATATCTTTTATTTTGTGTAATAAAATATGTCAACATTTAGAAGATCTGCATAAATCATATTTTCCAAATGATCAAGTGTGATGTTGGAAAATCATGCCTGGGTAAAAAGATCCATTCAAAGTTCAAGGCTATTAAATGGATTTTAAAGAAACAGAGTATGAAAAGTTCACAGATGTGAGTGCAGATTCCACAGCACACCTAATCTGCTTCAGTGTTGTTAAAAAGGAAAAACAATGAAAGAGCCTCCACAGTTATCTTAAAAGGCTATTGGAGCTCCCTCTCTCTTCCAATTACATCCTGTGTGAGGCTGCGTTTTCTTTATCACCTTCAACCCAAACAACATATCTCAACAGATTGAAAGCAGAGGCAGATGCTAGAATCCAGCTGCTTTTTATTAAAACAGACATTAAAGAGCTTTTCAAAGATGTGAAACAATGCTGGTCTTCTCACCAAGTATTTTTTTGAAAATGTTTATTTTTCTGAAAAAATAACCTATGTTTCCATAAAATGGTGAATTATTTAAAGGAATTAGCAAATTATTATTTTTAAATGTTCTCAGCCTTAATTTTAAAGATGGAAGATATTGAGAGATGCAAGTCACCTACACAAAGGCTCTTTGGGGTCTTCGATTACTCTTAAAATTGTAAAGGGGATTTGAGGCCCAAATGTTTGAAACCACTGCTTTGATTGGAGGAGGTGATTATTTAGGTGTTTTTTATAAACCAGTGGGGTGGGCATTGACCAAGAGGACTTTATATGCTCCCCCCGCAAAGCAAATGAACAACCTATGCCTGTCCCTCTGAGAACATTTGCTTCCAGGAAGCCCACAGTCAGGAATTGTGTTAGGTGTCCTCTCTCTGTCACCATGTTCACTGCATCGGTTCATTTTGTGCTCAGGCATCAGCTCCGTGCAGTGTGCTTTTGAGTCAGATGATTTCATGGATCATGACCTTTGGCCTATAGGAATGGGCACTGGCAGGGAGATCTCTATAAAGCATTGCAGGGAGTGTACCTCTAACCCCCAGTGTGAATCTCAGCCCACGAAAGCTTCATGGCTGAGTTTGAGAGTCTGTATCCAGTTAATCACCTTGCCAGTCACTTGAGTGGATGGCCCTTAGGGCAGGAAGGGAGAGGCCTGGGAGGCAGAGCAGAATAAACATCGTAATCCAAATCAAGACTGAGGCTGTTCTTGTGGCCACTGCTCCCACTGCTGCTGCCCATGTCTGGACTTACTTTATTTCACTGCCTCTTGAGGGTGCCTCCTTCCCTGCCTTCCCACACCAGAAACCAGACTGGTGTGTGAATTTGTGGGTTGGACTTTAATTGCTAGTTTTGCTGGGCTGCATGCCTCCCTCTAATTCAGCTTCGACACAAATAGCTAGAGTGCTCACTTGCAAAGCCCGCACTCCCACAGCAGGGCACTGGGTTGGTCTCCTTCTGGAACGTGGACTTGTCTTCCATTCAGTCAACAGCTACTCCCTACGCATCTACTTGGTGCTTAGCACACCTGTGTAGAATGAATTCTGAAGAGCTAATAGACAAAATCATAAAGGCTTGGAATTTTCAAGCATCTCAGTTTACAGTTGAATCCTCATGTAAGAACCTCCAGCCTCTACTTGGATCACTTCAGTGAGGAAGAGTTGACACCTCCTGAGGCCCTTTTAAAGAACCTTTCATGGTACAAAATCCTTTCTGCTTCTCTCAAACAGCATAGCACAGTGGTTAAGTCACACAATCCTGGGTGTTAATCCTACATCAGTCACTTATTATATGTATGATCTTGGGGTGGGGGTTGCTGCTTTATCTAGCTCTGTCTCAGTTTTTTGTTCATATGAAAGGAATAATTAAACACATCACAAATAATTGCTGTATTAAAAGACGTGTATGCTTTTGAAATGTATTGTCCATGTACTAGCACAACCTTAGTGCCTATTAAGTCAATTCTACCATGGAGTCTCCTTTCACCTTTAACAAATTTGGTAGCTTCAGGCTACTTTGGAAATGAAATAATGCCTACATCATTATTGGGTGGGTGGTTGTTGCTTCTTAAAAGGTTGTTGCAAGAATAAAATACATAAGATACATATGAGCTCAGAGCTGGGCTCTGTGCCTGAGCTGGGTAAATGGTAGACTTTGTTGGATGCCTCCCTTGCAAAGAATTTTGTCCACTTTTAGATCTACAAAGTCAAACCTTTCTTTCAGGTAGACCCTTCATTGCAACATCTCCTGTAGGTCTTCCTTCCTTTGGTGTGGACCTGCCCCTCTATCCAAGGCATTTCTCACATGGGGGTTTGAAGACCTTTTCCCATCCTGGGAATACTCCCTCACTGGTCTTCAGGTTCTCAGTATTCCTTTCAAAACACGGTGGTCACATTTAAATTTGCAGCTCCATGTGAAAATTGATTCACAAAGTGCTTTCAGACTACCACCCTCATTGTATGTGACACTGAGCCCTTTTGAAAGCAGCCAAAGATCAAGTGGGAGCCTGCCATGTTGTTCATTCACATCGTGCCTGTAATCACCTTGAATCCTGCAGCAGTTCCACACTGACTGCCATTGAGCCACGTCTCTCCAACTCCAGACTCATGAGATTTGTTTTTAACCATGTGCATGGGACTTTTTTCCATTTTTTAAAATTTTCAGCTCTATTGAAGTATAAATGACAAATAGAATTGTGTACATTCAAAATATACAGCATGGTGTTTTGATATGCACACACATTGTGGACTGATCACCACAATCAAGCTAATTAACATCTGTCACCTCACATGGTTGCCTTTGCCTCTGTGTGTGCTAAGAATACTTAAGATGCAATGCTTTCACAAATGTCAAGTTGATAGTATGTTGTTGTTAACTATAGTCACTGTGTTGTACATTGTATTTTTTTCTTTTCCTCTGATAAAAATCATTCTTATTAATTTTGACCCATTTTTTCTGATTCCTTTAAAAAATAAATCTATATTTTGATATCCAGCATATGATCTACCTGTTACTATCCCTGTTCACAGAGAATAATTTATTAATTTACATTAAATAACTTATTGAAGAGAATGGACCAAACCAGAGTTCCGTGGGGCAAAATCCAGGTGGATTTTGACCAACATCATGGGGGTCTGGTCACATGGCTGCAGACTCCACACTAAAATACCATCCAGCTCACGGTTCTTTACAATTTCACATACTCACTGCTTGAACAACCAGGAAATGAGGCAGTGATCTCATTCTGCCATGACACAGGGGAAGGAATATAGCAGAGAGCAGGGATTAAAATCTGTTCTTTAACGCACTTTTGCTATAAGCTTTGTGGAAAATTACTTCTTTGCTCAAGTTCAAAAAAGACAACACTAGTACATTCCTCTTCATTTATTGAGAAGATTACAAATGGTAGTAATTACAATAGACACAGACATTGCTGTATTTCAGCAACTAGACTGAAACACAGATTACCTTGCTGAGATAATTTATGTGAAAAATGCTTTGTATCATAGAAACTTGGATTGATATGAACTGTTATTATGATTTAGTTCACCCTTAGAAGTGCTACTGAAAAAGTAAATTATATTCATTATGTGTGTGATTTGTCCTCAGTGAACCCACTGGCCTCTTAGTAACTACAAATGCACCTTTTTTTTTTTCAATACACTTAAGTCACCTTTCAATCTGTTTGCCAGTTTTTAACTTTAAGCGTGGTAAGTTTACATCTGGAATCATCTTTTATTTTTTTTCAAAAAAGTCAGAGTATTTATCCTTTCCTGGGTTTCTGGCACTTCCTCCATCAAGAAAGATGGTGTGGTTCTTTTGTCTATAAAATGCTTACATAAGACTAAGAGAAAGTAGACAATAACTAGACAACTATATAAAGTATAGTCAGGTATTAAAATGAATGGCAGACACAAACGTGGTCAGTGTGGGCTACAGGTATCAGTAAAGTCCCCGTGATAAGGATTATTAACTCCAGACCCCAGGAGATCAAGTCTCTGACTGTGAACTTTCCATAATGAAGCAAGCACCCTTGGTGCTCCTGGGCATCTGTCGTCCCTCTTCCATGCCTGCCCAATCTCCCCTCTGTCTGCATTGGTGCCCAATAGCCGAGTTGACCCTTGGGGCTCTCTGTTTACTCCTACCAGCTTGTGGTCAGTGCACTGACACCAAATGAGCTAAAAGAAACCCTCAGAGAAGACTTGAGGAATCCTATAATGACTTAGGAGCAGATGGGTTGCATTGCCTAGTATGTCTACAAATTTCAGCTGCAATAAGTCCAGGCACTTTGGCCTGAAGACTTAACTGGGACTTCAATTTATGTGTATTACGAGCACATATTGAGCACTTATTCTATACCAGGCACTGGATCTAAGCTGGAGCTACACAGGGAAGCTCAACATGTTCCTGGGAAATGTTTTACAGAGGGGTGGGGTGTTGAGTAGAGTTTTGAAGCAGCACTAGGTATTGGTTGGAAGAAAAAGACTGGCAAGGGGAAGTAAAGCATGCCAGATAGTGGAAACAGCAGAGGGAAAGGAGGCAGAGAAGCATGAAATAACTTGTCAAATTTGGGAAACTGCAAATGCCTCTGGATGACCAGATAATATGCTGACTGTGAGAGAAAGATGGGGCTAAGCTGGAGAGGTGGGCAGCAGCCCGATGGCAAAGAACCAGAGTTGCTAAGACAGGGAGTCTGAACGCTTATCCTGAAAGCTATAGTGACCCATTGAAAGATTTTAATCAACCACGTGAAATGATTATAACAGTGTTTTAGGAAGAGGGCTCTTATGAGAGGTGTGGAGGATAGATTGCAAAAGATGCATTCTGAAGCCTAGAGAGAGCAGGTAGGAGGCTGGGGCAGTAATGAAGTCTGGAAGGTGGATACTGCTTAACACAGTGGCTGTTAGTGGAAATGGAGCAGAGGGGACAAAGGCGAACAATACTAAAGGTGGTTGGATTAGTGGCCTTCGTGACAAAAAGGATAAGATGGGAAAAAAGCGATTTCAGTGGAGGCAGGAATCTGAGGCAATTCTCACGTTTTTCATTTGGTTCACTGTATGATTAAGTTGGATTTCACTGTGGTAGGGCATGAGAAGGGAGGATCGGGTTTGGGAGGTGAGATGATGAGTTCAGCCTTTGATGTGCTGAGATCTAGGACTTCTGAGGGCAGTCCAATTGGCAGCCTTCTATGCGTGTAAAACACATCTGAGAGGTGGGGGAGTTAATTCTTCACTCCTGAAAAATGGGAGTTTAAAACTATGATTGACATGGTGGTTCAGATACTATAACTAATATTTTGTTGCATCTATCTAACCAACCCAGTTCTCTAAGAACTCTCCCTTACTTGATCTAGAGGTGGGCATGTTTATAGTGTGTGACCCACCATATTCTCTTAATGGAAGTAGTTAATTGGACCATACTGAACAAATCAGATAATACCCAAGTACTTTGAGATTGAAACATCCTTGCAGAATATACAACTTTTTTCCTTTGTGAAAATACAAAGTTAGGTAGTGTGGAGCAACCAAAATTGGCTATGAAAAAGCTAAGTCAAGAGGATGGGGGCAGAACTAGGGAGAAAAATGAAAGAGAAGTTCCATACTCCCTTATAGCCTTTGAGACAACTCTTCATGAAAGCCATGAGATGAGTAGGGAAGTATATTCACTCACTTCCCAAACTGGTCCACAGATTCAAAGCACTCAGTCAAAATCCCAGGATGCCTCTTTCCAGACATTGGCAAGCTGATTCTAAAAATTATATGGATGTATAACGGAACTAGACTAGCCAAAACAATCTTGAAAAAGAATGTTGGAGGACTCACACTTTTATTTTATAACTTACTCTAAGCCTACATTACTCAAGGAAGTGTGGCACCAACATAAGAATAGATACATAACTTAAAGGAATAGGATTGAGAGTCCCGAAATAAAACTATCACATTTATGGTGAATTGATTGTTAACAAGGGTGCTTTGGAATTTAGATCATAAAGAAGATTCCACATCTCTGACTCTAGTACAGTGCTCTTTACACTCAACATTGCCTAAAGAAGAGAGAAGCCTCTTTGGGGTTGCAGGGAGAGGAAGATGTGATAGATGGGGTTGAAGGGGATAGATGGCACTATTCAATCAGGGAGGCTTTAATATAGTTCACTGTAGAAAAGACCAAAATCTTGCCTATATGAAAAAGAGTCTATGATAATGAGAACACATAGAAAAAAATGAAAAGAGGAAAGACACTATAACGGCAATCATGACAACGCAGCCAACATTTGCTAGATGCTTGGCACATTGCTAAATGTTTTCATTTATTAACCTCCTTGATCTTCACCCAAACCATAATCATCATGATTATCTCATTACATAAAGGAGAAAACTGAAGACCATGTTTACATAATGTACACATAGAGAGGAATGTGGAGAAAGTAGGTTTCCAGCCCTGATAGCATGCTAAGATCACTTCTGGAGCTTGTGAGAAACACTATGCACAGCCCGTCCCTCAGACCGATTAAATCAGACTCAGTGGTAGATTTTCAACTCTCCCTGGGTGTTCACAGTGTGCAGTCACAGATAAGAGCCATTGTATTAAAGAGAAGTCAGTTCTTCTCAGTGAGCAGTGTCAGGAGCCTGTTCACCTGGTATCGCAGCACTTGCTGGGTGTAAACACAATGGCATTCAAAAGTTGGTCCTCAGAAGCATAGCATGAGGACTTAAAAATGAAAGTTCCCAGGCCTCAATCCAGGCCTCAGATCCTTCAGAAACCCTTGGATGGGGCCTCGTCATCTGGGTGCTAGCAGCCCTTCACTGCAATTCTGATGCTCGCTCCAATTTGAGAACTGCTGGCACAAGGAATGGAGTGTGTTTCTATTCTTCTTTTGCTCCATGGCTTAGAAGCCTGGAGATCTGAATGTAGTCAAAGCTTTGTCTGTAGGTGAGTATCCTTAGGTTGTTTTGACCCAAAGTCCTTAAGATATTTTATTTATCAAAGCGGAACAAAGATAAGAAAACCTCTCAAGTGACATTCAATGTTAAAACTGCATAACTGCCCCTTAATTTTCAGGATTGATTCAAGTTCCAGGTAGAAGGAGATTGCCCTGAAACTATTAGCAAACCCAGGAAGTCAGTATAGCAGAGTGATAAAGACCCTAGCTTCTTACCTCTATCTAGCTTTGATTCCCAGTTCAGCTTATTCCTGTTTGACTTTAAGAAAGTTTCGTAATCTACATGGGTCTCAGTCTTCAAGGCTTCTTAATCTATGTGAGTCTCAGCTTTAATTATAAATATGGACTCATATTCATTCATACCTACTTGCTGGGCTTATAGTGCAGGATAAAGCCTAAGTGCTTATAAAACAACATGCATTCAGGCACACACTGAACTCTCACTGAATGAAGATTCTCACCATAATTATTAGTACAGTCACATACCACATGACATTTCTGTCAATGACAGGCTGCATGCACAGGCCCCATGGATTATATTTCCTTGGTAGCTATCTTAGATTGTGCCTGTACACTCTATGATTTTCACACAATGATGAAATTGCCCAAGAATGTATTTCTCCGCACATATCCCTGTCACTTACCAATGCATGACTATATTCTATTCTTCCACATTGGACACTGCATGAAATTTGAATTTCAATCTTGCTCCCATGTCCAGTAACTCCTCAAAGGCAGGTATAAAATGAGAAAATCTTGGAAGATAGAAAAGAAATGGACTGTAGAGGAAATGGGGGCCATGCATAGAGACTGAATAACAAGAATGAGATCCTAGGATCATTATGTCTTATAGCTGGTGGGGACATCAGATCCCTGCTAGAACAATCACCTATCCCTGAAGAGCTGGGGAAGAAGGGTCAGCTTTGGGGCAGAGTATTGACGTTGGGAATCAACAATTTATGAAGCTGAGTGGATGTGACTGGTGCTGGGCACCCCCAGAAGGTTTCAACATACAAATAAGCTGTTAATGATTTTGATGGAAAAGAAATGCTGATGAAAGAGAGGGGCAGATTTTGGATTCAGGAAGTCCACTAATGGCTGAACCATGGAATCAATTGCCATGTGTCCCCCAGCAGCTCTTGAACCTAATGTGTCTTGCTCACTGATGGATGCCTCACCTACTAGTTCATCATTGACATGTTGGACACCTGCACTATTTTTCATTTCCACTGCACAAAAATCCCCTGTCCATTTCCTGTGACAAACAGTCGTGTTTAGAACTTACCAGAGATGAAGGGGAGTCAGGATGCAGAGTGAAGTTAAGATCCAGCCATTGAGACTTGAAAGGCACTAGAGGTCTCCTTGGGCATGGGAAGTTAGAATGGGATGTGGATGCTCTGGACCAGAGGCATGGGAAGGGACTGTCAAGTGCAGAAAGCAGATGAGGGAGAGTGCTAAGGGCAAATAAATCTTACCCTCTTAACAACTTCATGTATTTCACATCTCTGGCCTGGGATGGTCTGTTACTTGTTCAGATGCAAAGGAGGGTTCTAAATCCCTGCAGGAATATAATTTTTTTTTCAGGTAACAGCCTGGGTTGGTTTCCTGCGGCTGTCAAAATGAAGTCCCACATACTGGGTGGCTTAAACAACAAAAATTCATTGTTGCACATTTCTGGAGGCTAGAAATCCAAGATCAAGATGTTCGTAGGGCTGGGTCCTTCTGAGGCAGTGTCTGTTTCATGCTCTCTTCTACTTGGTGGTGGCCTCAGGCCTTCCTGGCTTGTAGAAAGCATCTCCTGCACCTTCATATCTATTCCCTCTGCTCAAGTCTGAGTCCAAAGTTTCCCGTTGTATAGAAGTACTGGTCATATGCAGTAGACTCCACCCTGATATTTTCATCTTAACTTGATCATACACAAAGACCTTATTTTTTTTCATTTAGAAGTAGAGTTTTGCTATGTTGATCAGGCTGGCTCAGTGATCCTACTGCCTCACCCTCCATTTCCTATGCATTGATTGTTTATCTGTTAAATAGACATCATGATGCAATTGTACCATAGGAAATATAAGGTAAAACAATAACTACAACTCCAGCCTCAACCAGCTCTACTATGTATTCTACCAGGAGGAAAAAAAAAAACCTCTATGTGTATGTGTGGAGAGGGTAGAGAGTGGTGATCTTCATGCCCTTTTATTATATTATTTTCTAAAGAATCCCTGAGCATTGAACAGATGAAATCCACCAGAGATAATATTTTGAAATCCATCCTTCTGTTACTGAAAATGCAATCAGAGCTTGTCCCCTCATTGATGGCTCCAGAATACATATTGCAAACTCAAATGCCTACAGGGACCAAGAAGGTTCAGTAAGCCAGTGAAACATTCTGGACATAAGAGGAGAGACAACATAAAGTAAAACTTGGGGTGAGGACTTTGGGAACATCAGGAGCATAGCCTATATTAGGGGCACCTAGTCTTCACTTGCACCAGGTTATTGCCAGGTCTTTACAATCTCTACCAGAATCCAGAAACCTAGAATTTAATGCAAAAGTGCCTTATGTTTTAAATATTGCATCAAGTATTATAAACAAAACTGGGTGAACCAACCAAAACATGTTTGAGTATCACTTTTTGGCTCTTGGCTACCAGCTGGAGCCCAAGCAAGCAATGCCACGCAGTGGGAAAACCTAGAGTCCCTGCCTCTAACCTTCCTCCCCAACAGACAGTGCTCATTCCATACCTTCACCCGCCACTATCTCCCCAGACAATGAAATGGACAATTTGAACCTGGAATCTTACAGCCAAAGTGTTCTTGCTGTTTTCGAGATTCAAGTCTGTGGTTAACAATGAGTCAACTAGAATTCAAGTAGTAGGGAGCTCCTCTGGTCCAGGCACCATTGGTGCAGGGTAGGAGGGTGGGGGGATGACTCAGACAGTGGAGCATGCAATGCTTAATGGGTCCAGCATGTGGGGGCTTCTGAGATATCTTGGCCTGGTGCTCATAATGCCCAAGGGGAACACAAGGGAGGGTTGGAGATTGCAACATTCTCTCAGCTAAACTCACTTCTGGCTCTTTTGCACTGAAAAGAATTTGAGATATTTGCATCTGACCTCAACTATGAAGTGGGTCTAGCACCTCAAGGAGATGTATTATTACAAGCCCCTCTGTTCCTTCTTCAGGTTTTATCCTTCTGCCAGCCCAAACTGTGGCATTTTGCATTTTGACATTACTAAACTATTCACAGTTCCCTTTGGCTCTTTCTTGCTTCTGTGCTTTTGTACATGATTTTTATCTCCCTGATAAACGTCTATGTGCCTCTGGTCAACTTCTGTTTGTGCTTTAAAACCCAAAACAGACTACACTACTTTGAGGAAAGTACCTGCAATTCTCTCCATTTGGAGTTAAACTCGTGCCCTTCCTTTCTACATCTACAACTTGAACTTCTTTTCATAGTGCACGGCAACCATGGGCCTATCTGCCTGACTGCCCTGAAGGTCAGGAGGCTTGTAACATTCTTCCTCCTATTTCACAGAATCTTACGTGTGGGCAGTCAGTCAATTAGAGTTTGCAAAGATATCCTGGACAGAGGTAACTAACTACATGGTGGTCCATCTCAGTCTGGTAAGTCTGACCCAAGGCATCTTTAACTCAGGTTCTGCCATGGAAGCCCTTCTGTAGCAGGTAAGTATGAGCATGAGCAAGGATGTGCAGATATTCCAAACACCAATAGTTTCACCCCAACTTGTCATTCATTCAAATTCTGTAAACATTGATTGAATAACTACTCTGTCAAGCACTGTTTTAGGGACTTGGGATAAGCAATTAATAAGAGAAAACTTCCCTGCTTTTACAAAACTTCTATCTTATATAGCAGGGGAGAAGAAAATAAATCAGTAAATGTAAAATTCAAGATATCAAGTATGTTAACTGCAATGAAATCAGAGGATGATGTGGTACCAGTGGATTTGGTGGGGTGGGCTGAGACCTTCATGACAAGGAGTCTTTGATAAAACATGAGGAAAGAGCGAGCCATCCACGCAGGAGACAATGACTAGAAATTCTCTGGGCTTAGAACATTCATCACTTGCTGTGTTCAAGGAAGAAAGAAGGTCAGAGTGGACATGATGACCTGAGATAAGGCTAGAAATAGAATCTAGGGTATACTCAGGTGCCAGATTATGAATGACTTTGAGGTCACATTAAGGAAGGACTTTGTGCAACTTTTGTTCATCCCATAGCTTTCCTTCAGTTGGAATAGATTGTCCCATGAGAGAAGGGGAGACCAGAGAATGGAGTAACTGAGGCTGAGATTGATACCCAGTCACCTTTTCTTTATGGACTGAACTTCAGATGGAAAGGTGCTTAGTACTATTGTCAAAATCACGGCAGTGCTATTAGAACACTTGTAGACTCCTTGCGGTGCAGCACTGTTGAAAGTTTAGATAACTTCAGTGGGCAATGGCCTTGGATACAGGGATCTTTGTGAGCCTATATTCCCTTCTTGCCTGTCAAACCTTGCTAGAACATTGCTTCTCAAGCCTTCTCAAACACACACACAAAACACCCTCATGTGAAAATGAAGACTCTGATCTAATAAATCTGGGGTGCTGCACTTTTAGTCATCTCCCAGAGGACGGTGGACCTTGTTTTGAGATGGACCTAGTCTGAGGACCTTGTTTTGAGATGCCAGAAACCAAGTCCCTTTTGACCAGGATGCTGCCAATATCCTGGTACTGCCTGGGGTTCATCTGTGCAGATCCAATCCCTCTGATTCCAGGGCTACAGTGAACTTATATGAATTGAGGTAGAGGATGAAAGGGATCAGGAACCAATTGAAATCATACATAGATCCATGGAATCCTAAACAAACCAGTGAGGCCAGCTAGACCACTTCAAACCAATCCTGGAAGTTTGAAGCAGTCACTTCAGATCCTTCCTGAAACCAGTCACCTTAGCTGTTTCCTCCAGAAACTCTTAGAAGACAGAAAGCAACTTGAAATCTGCCCGGTCCCCAATCACCTGAAGCTGGCCTACAGGGCTAGCTGATCCTGATTGAATTACTCCCCATTTCTCTCTCTTAGAAACAGGCTTCTCCAACTTGCTCTTTCAGGCCAAGATCTTTCTTTGCATCTCTTCCAAGTCTTGCAAAGTATTTTGGCCACTCCTTCTCTACAATTCATCCCTCTACTTTGCCATCTGGAATATTTCTTTTTTACAAGTGCCCAAGTTGTTACAGTTGGAGATTGTTGAATCCTAAATTTGTCATCTGGGGTAATTTATTGTTTTTTTTTATGCTTTCTTCCAAAAATTTAGATCTTGTGGTTTGTAGCAGAATGTAACTAGGATTTCTTCTTCCTGGTTAGACATTTGGTGACCTATCTTTTCCAGGTCTTCCAGGTGACTATTTGAGGGTTTCTTTAGTTCATTCCTCCTACCATTCCCATTTTTCCACTTCCCCACCCCATCCCATCAGTGTCCTGAATGCCATTGTCAGATTTCTTATGGTAGGAATTGAGAAGGAGTTAGTGGAAATCAATAGGATATACCTTCAATTGCAATAAAAGGATCTTTTCGTCCCCAGAACATCTTCCTACTGACATCTCAAATCCTATGTTAAAAATCTTTTGGGTCACCCATCAAATTTTTGATGTCAGGGAGACACAGACAATAGGTGGAAATAAGTACAAGGTCAACAATGAGGTTGGGGGAAGGGGACCTAACATTTACTGAGTATTTACCACATATAAATCCCCTAACAGAGTAGAAAAGGTGCTATAGTGTCTACCCTACAGGCAAAGAAATCAAACTCTGAATGATGGGGTCAATACTTGAATAAGGTCTAACTGAAAGGTCATGTGTTTCTCATTAGCCAATGCTTTCAGGTTAGTACTGAAGGATTAGATGAGGAACAGAACATCAGGCAGGCGATAAGAACCAGATTCTGGGGTTTTTCAAAAGTGAGATAACTGAACAGGATTAAGCAAGGAGTCAGAATGGGCATGGAATGTCAGGAACAGGGCTCCAGAGAAGAGACAGAAGCACCATATTGAATTAACATTGGCATTACTACAGATTTTTATAAGCTTCTTGTTTATGGTAAGAGCCACACTCTGAATTTGGCTACCTTGAAGCTTGGCTACCTTGAAAGTGAAAGGCAGTAACCTGTTTTATAGAAATCTTGAGTAGGAGTGGGGCAAGATGAGTTCATCCTTGGAAACCCTTCCATGGTCTTATTTGAAATGGTATTTGTAGGTAACAGTACTCTGGTGGTTCTCAATCTGTGGGAACTTTTAAATAGTTTGTCTACCTGGCCCCTGTCCAAGACCAAATGAGTAGGGTTTCTAGGTGTGAGGCCCTGGCATCTGTGCTCTGTATAGTTCTCCAGGACTGGTGAGCAGCCAGTATAGAAAGCACAGCCTCCAGACAAATGATCTACAGAGAACAGAGCTGAAAACCGCACAGTACTAGGGGGAAGAGGGAGAATGAAGAAAGGTTCCTGGTGCTGAAAACTGGAAAATTAAGTTTTTCCCATCACAAAGGAAATAAAAATATAATCTACCTTATAATTTTGCCAAAGAGTGGACCATCCAGAGGTTCCCTTCATCCGATGTTTTGGAGAGTTCAACTTCCAATGTTTTCAAGTACAGATTTTCCATGGCAATATCTGGTACACACTTTAGAAGCTCCATTTAAAACTCATCTCATTACAGGGTTTCCTTGGTGACCAAGGAAAATGGGCTTTGTCTGTTTTAGACCCAGTGAGTCTAAAACTGGGACAGAGTGGTTATTGGTCCTGACCAAGGTTGCTTGCTGAGTCACCGGGAACCCAGAAATAGGTCCCTCCCCTTGAAAAGTCATCCTCTTTAACTGCAGTACCATTTAAGATGGCCTTGGAATGTGATAAGAACTACAATCACCCCTATCAAATTTATGACAGGGGATTCTGAGGAGGGGATCTCTGCGTGCCCAGCTGCACACCCAGCTCAATTCAGTCATATGATGGCTGCCAGAGGAAGTATGGGGTGTAATGGTCAGTTTCAATTCTTCTGCAAGTCTCTCTTTGCAATTGCTGCAAGGCTCCAGGAAGATGAACGTGTCCTACTGAATCAAAAATGAACTTTAAAAGACAATGAGGGCTTCAGAGAAAGATGAATCCAACTAGCACTTTCCTCATTCATCTATTTCTTGGGATTTATGGCAATTTGTTAAGTAATGTGTTTCCTAAGAGAAGATGTGGCCAACAAAGAAACCCTAGTTGTCCCATAGAGTTGAACTAGACTTGAGAGATCATGGAGACCAGTGTATCCATCAGGATTAAGCAGGAAATAAAAACCTCTCCCCCACCTCACCTGGTTACTTCTCACTGGTGGAATGTAATTCAATGCAGAACCCTGGCTGTAAGAATATCTGAAACTATAGTTTCTCCCTCCAACCTCTCTGAGCCAATCCAATATCTGCCACAAACAGAATTTCTCAGCCTGTGTACTGTAAAATAGCAAGATAGGACTACATGTCATTTTTTTTAAAAAAGAATTATTGCTCTCAGATGAATTTGAGCCATGTTTAATAAAGCAAAGTTACAGATGCTTCTTCACTGCAACGTCTTTAAAGGTCTTTATATCTATATATGTGCTCCAGTTCAGATTTTGGGAACACGAATTGAGCAAATAACAAATCAAAGCCCAATTTTACCAAAAAGGAAACTGAGGTCCAGAAAGATGAACCAGATGAACCAGAATCTGTCTTGACTAGCTAAGAGTCTAAAGTTGATCTGAATATAGAAGAGTTAGCAGAGGTTGGAAAAGGTGGGGGAAGTGGGGTGGATAAAGGGAGTTTGGATTTGCTCAGCACATGCTGTATGCATATGTGGATGAATTCCAGAGGTATGGACCAGGGATACATGATAATCAAAAATAAAAATATTTTAATAGTTCTTTCTGCTAAGAGGGGATGAAAAAGGGAGTAGGAGGCAGGCAGGCAGAAGGAAGAGGACACAGACAGGAAGGTGGAAAAGACTAGAAACCCAAAGAAAGGCTGAGCATCCAGACCTCCTCCAGTTAAAACCAAAAGCACTGCGTACATGCCTGTGCATGCCCCACCCACAGCCAGAATGAATCCACCAAAGAGGTCAGAGCCTTGGACTGCCATCTCAACCCTCTCCATGTGTGCCTGGAATATTTTGGTGATTTGGCCTCCATCAGGAACAGGGAAAACTGATTTTGCAGGACATGTTGTCTTTATAAATAGAACCAGAGTCCAGTGGTTTCTAAACAGCCTGGAGACGCTGTGTCTTCTGGCAAGAGTCATCTATTTGTGTCTCCATTTCATACAATGCATCTTCCCCAGTTTCGGGCTTTCCCACCTCAGATGTATTGTACACATTTCCTGGCCTCCTGACTCAAAAGTCTTCAGGGTAGGGACATTGGGCACTTTCTCCTCTGGTCCCTGCCAAGGTTGGCACTGTGGGAGGGATGTTTGAATGCTTATCAAGAAGTTGGGAGGACTTTGAATTTTGGCAGTCACTCCTCCCTAGATGGTGTGCTTAAGAAAAGGAGGAAAGGGGAGAATAGCTTTTTCAGCTGCTGCATCTTGGCAGCTACATTTTCCTCAACAAACCTGTACACTTGTTGATTCTCTTTAATACTCTGTGTGTGTGTGTGTGTGTGTGTGTGAGAGAGAGAGAGAAGGGAAGAGAGAGGAGAGAGAGAGAGGAGAAGGAGAGAGAGAGACAGAGAGA
>JAJEJO010002090.1:0-89933 GCA_020662805.1 Glaucomys volans | reverse complement strand
GAGAAGGAGAGAGAGAGACAGAGAGAGACAGAGACTGAGACAGATATCTCTGGTTTGCCAAACTTTTCTCACCCAAATGCACCCTGAACTGATACTGCAGGCTGAACATCTCAAGCTTAGTAAAGCCTGTGGGGCAGACTGGGGGATGTCACAGCACAGAGTCCCTCCCTCAGGCCTGCCTTTCTCCTTTCTCTGCTGCAGGTAAGAAACCATACATTCAGCCTCAATCAGCAAGGCTAAAAAAACTCAGGGTTCCCCAATAACACAGCTCTTTCTTCTCTGATGGACTTGTGATTCTGTGTGTCTCATGGTGGAAATGGAGAACTTAATGCTTTGTGAAGCATCTCATCTTATAGTCAAGACACTTTTGGGTGCAAATAATAGAAAAACCACCTCCAAATGGCTTAAACACTGCTCCTTTCCCCCACAGGTGATTTAATGATCACATAAAGAATAAACAAGATAGATACACTTTTTATATTGCTGGATCCAGAAGCTAAAACACTGTCATTAGGACCCAATTTATTTCCCTCTCCAGTTCTCAGTCTCACTTCTTCTATGTCACTCTGTCCCAAGGCAGATTTCCTTCAGGTCCAGGTGCCATGTCTCCCTCATTACAGTTTCAGGTCCAGTTAGAAGTGAGACTACATCCTCTGCCTCTCAAGAAAGCCCTGGGATGAGTGCCACTGGACAAATGCCATCACATCTATACTTCCACACTAGTCCTGGGGACCAGGACTGTTCAGGTGTCTGCCTCGCAAGGCCTGGGTCATGGGCCCAATTCTGCAGCCAGGGGTGAGGTGCTGTTACTAGAAATAAATGCTCATCATGAAAACTACTCTCAGTTTTGCTCTGTTTATCCATTTTCACTCATTCCTCCACTTAGGAGAGATGAACTGAGGATATACTTTGCACTAGAAACCAGGGACAGAATCCCAGATACCTCTTCTTCTTCACAGTGCAGTTCAGGGGCATCCCTTCCTTGAATCCCTTTATTGTTGTCTCCTGAGCAATGCTAGTTATCCTCTCCATCATGTTCTTATTTTCCCCCAATAGATAGGCACAAAATTTAGAATTGTATTGATGTCTGCTTGCCTTTCTCCCCAATTCACTGTGAACTCTAGCAGGATGGATTTTGTATCTTATTTATCTTGGTCTCCCCAGATATCAACAGTATGCACAGACAACACACTTGGAAAGCTTTCATTGAATAAATACATGAGTGATGAGTTAATTATTTAGTTAATTAATACATGTGTTCCTAGTGCTTGGGGAATTTTGCAAACTATCAAGGGAAGTAAATCCTTAAATTACCAATTAAAATACAGTGTGATTCATGAACAACAATCATTTGGAAAGGACTGAGAATCACAACAGAAGGTGATGTGTTCAGTTTGAAGACAGAATCCTTAAAAATGTTTAAGAAATTCTTTATTTCAAATCAAAGTCTATCTTTCTATGACTCTTCCCCACACATTCTTAGTTCTTCATTCTTGAACAGCCCCAAATAAATCTATCCATTGTTTTTGCATCCTGGACAATTCCCCACAACACATCAGCCACACAATAGGTATTTCTCCAAACGAATTCATTGCATCTTATCCACCAAATGGAGGTATCAGTTGTATAAAGGAAGATAACTTATCCCACTCTCTGGTTTTCTCTGTTGATGAGTATACCACAAGAGCCCAAATTCCTCACTGTTGTCAACTGCCTGTGTTCCCAAGCCAGCATCCCTGATGTCCAGTTGAAAATTTGCTGTTTGGAACCTGCATTGCATTTTCTTTTAGGTAGGACATCATATTCGATGCTCACTTTCCAGACTAGCTGCAGTAGCTGATCAAGCGAATCCCAGGGCTGGTCTGGGATGCAGGAGTATGCAGGAGTCAGAAGCTAGAAAATAGCTGCATTCTTCATTTGAAGTGCAAATTGGACCCTGGGCAAAATTGGGTCAGACGGATCCTTCACTACCCTTTCCCTGCTGATCTCTGTCTTCCCTCCTCCCCAGTCCTGTTCATCCATGGGTTTCTGTGGCACTGAGGCTTTTATAGCTATGGTGGCCATGAAAATGAACCACTCGGATTCCCTGCTGCACCATGGAGACTGTAGGTGACAGAGTGCACCAGCTGTCATGCTCCAAGTCCATTGTGACACTCCTGCTGAAGGCTTGCCTCCCTTGCACCTCTCTTATCCCATGAGGGATGCTAGGGCAGACCCGTTCTTGCAAGGTACTTAATAAGTCAGCCCTAGAACCCTCCATCAACCTGACTAAAACTGACTTAGACTGTGCCGCAGTCTGAGCCTCTGCCTATCCAACCCCCCTCCTTCCCTCTCTGCTTCACAGAGTCAGACCTGCATTGCAGTCTGACAGCTCTCCCTGTCACCTCCAATTCCTCCTCAATACCCCTGACAGGCATTTGTTCCCTACCCCTCTTGTTTGCCTAACCCTATTTTGGTCTCTGCTTCTTGGGGGTACCAGGAGAAACGTTTGACTTTGCATGTGGGGAACATGCAGGAGCGAGACTTCTCCAACCCCAATTATCAAGTACTCCCTCCACAGTGTGGAGGGAGGGTGTGGTTGGCCAGTGAATCAAGAACGTATTAATTGGAGCAGGAGGAACTGGATCTTTCTAATGAAGCTGAAATAGATCTGAGGTTCTTACACATGCCATTAACACCTAGTCTCTCCAAACCCCAAGGTCAAATAGGTGATCTACTGGCCTGCACTTCCCGGCTTATATTCCAGACTGTTTCTTGTTTTGTTTTACTTCATTTCCACACTAAGGTTACTTTGAAGATTCACTTTGATCTGATTTTACATGGGAATAAGTGGGAATAGAAAGAAAAGATCTCCAGGGAAATCTCTGAGTTTCTGCCCTCTGCCTACCATCAACACTCCCCACGCACCCAGGCCAGACGGAGACACGGACCTGTCAAGTGATAAACTGGGGACATTTTTACACTATTACTCTTTACATGTCTGCTCAACATTTAGTAGGAATGGAAAAAATAATAAAAGTATATTTTTATGTGCCGAATAAAGATTTATTTTCCATGTATATACTACATGAGATTTTCTGAACGAGACAATTTCTTGAGAGGCATATTAAACTATTTGAATGCAGACGTTCTAATAAATCATTCCCAGTAAAGAGCACAGACAGCATCGTGAATTTTTCAGTTTCAGAATTTCAGCAAGCTGGACGGTTACAAGGAACTCTCAGAGGGTCCGTCGGGAAGTTAGTAGTGAGGCCTCATAAGGTACCATGTGAACCGCATGACCTTAACACAAAAATACCATCAGAGATAGGCTGGCAGGCAGTGGGGAAGTTTGATTGCAATCAAACCAATTTAGGTTTCACCAGGTTTTTTTCAGCATGCCTAGACCTGAGTTAACTGTCTCCCTCCTCTAGTTTCATTCCAGTGTGAAATTTTAGTTACCCCTAAAGCTTGTTGCCCTAGACAGCTGCCTACTGGCTCACCCATTGATCTAATCTGTGTCATCCTTTGCTTGGGTGTGCAATGGACTCAGTTTGCAACGTCAGAAGATATCCAGAAAATGCCTCCAAAGGACTCATATACCATCCAGCTAGGGGAAGGTTGGGAATGGGAGCTGGCACGGACAGATGAAGGCCCTGTCCTGATCCTTGCACCAGGGAGATCAAAGAGAGCTGTAGCTGTAAACCACACCTGTTGAGAAGGACAGGAGGCAGAACAGATGTGGACTAAGGAGCTCCATTTTCCCTGGCTGGGTCTCTGAATTGCACAATGAGGCCTTCAAAGGAAGGGAAACCCCTGAAGATTAAATAAGAAAATTGGGTTCAAGAATAGGTAGAAGCTAGGTGTGGTGGCACACACCTAGAATCCTAGCAGCGTGGGAGGCTGAGGCAGGAGGACTGCGAGTTCAAAGCCCGCCTCAACAAAAGTGAGGCGCTAAGCAACTCAATGAGACCCTGTCTCTAAATAAAATACAAAATAGGGCTCAGTGTTTGAGTGTCCCTGAGTTCAATCCCTGGTACCCCACCCCACAAAATGAAAAAGAATAGCTAGGAGGCAGATTTATGCAAAAAAGTTTCCAGGAAAGAGGTTCCTTATTAACAATTGCTTGGGAGTAGGAATGTATGTGGTATGCTTATGCTCCATTTGTCTAAATATTGCTTCCAGGTGGTTAGAGAACCTCCTCTATGTTATAAATTCTACACTAATGTGTAAAAACCTCCACTGATTAAATGTCTTAAAACAAAATTATTAGTTCTTCAGTTGGCTGGGTTCATCTGGGTGGTGCTTACTTGGACTTCTTACTGTGGTTGTTGTCAGACAGTGACCAGGGCTGCAGTCACCTCTGACTCAGTGGCCTGGATACCCAGGATGATGGGTTGCAGTTGCTGTTGCCTGTTGGCATGGAGCTCAGCTGAAGCTCTCACCCAGAACATCTGCATATGGCCTCTCCACGTGGCTTGGGCTTTTTCACTGTAAGATAGAGGAGCTTTTTGTAGCTTAGAAATCCCAGACTTTGGGGTAGGGATGTAGCTCAGTGGTAGAGCATTTGTCTAGCATATGTGAGGCCCTGGGATGAATCGCCACAATCACACAAAACAACAAAAACAAAAACAAAAAACCTGTAGAGAAATTCCAGTTAGGCCCAGTGGTGTATCCTATAATAAAACTCAGGAGGCTAGGGCAGGAAGATTGCAAATTTGAGTCCAGTTTGGGCAATTTAGCAAGACCCTGTTGTAAAACAAAAAGTTTAAATAAAAAAAGAAAAGTAGGAATGTAGCACTCTCCAGGGGGAGAGCACACCTGGGCTCACTCCCTAGTACCTTGGAGCAGAAAGGAAAGAAATCCCGGATTGTGATTGGGTAAAACAAAATTCATGAAGCCAACGCAGAGTCAAGGGGAAGAAAATTACCCCTCCTCTTGACACAAGGAGTTATATGGACATACAGTGAGGACAAAAATCAATGGCGGCCATTTTTGACTACCATCACTTCCGGCTTTTGGATGTCCTCTGTTTCTACCTCACTACTCTGAACAAGAAAGCCTAGCACAGTGCTCTGTCAAGTAGCTGGGAGACAGTATGGGGTGCTGGGTAAGAATATCATGCTAAGGGAAATGAGCCAGTCCCCAAAAACCAAAGACCGGATGACTCCTTTGATAAGTAGATGCTGATACGTAATGTGGGAGGGCGGAGTAAGGGAAGAATGGAGAAACATTGGATTGTGTAGAGGGAAATGAGGGGAGAGGAGAGGGTAGGGGGAAGGAAAGATGGTGGAATGAGACAAACATCATTCCACTAGGTACATGCATGATTACACAAATGGTGGAACTCTACATCATGTACAACCAGAGAAATGAAAAGTTGTACCCCATTTGTGTACAATGAGCCAAAATGTGTTCTGCTAAACAGAACAAACAATGAAAAAAAGAATATGAATATTTGGAGGCAGGAAGACTTGACTTTAAATCTGGACTTTTCCACTTTCCAGCTATGAACCTTGGGCAAGTTGCTTAACTTATCTGAACCTAAGTTTATTCCTTTATAAAAGTATGGTAATACACGTGCACGCGCACACGCACACACACACACACACCATGCATGGCTGTAGAATTTAAACACTGCCTGGAGAAAAATAAGCACTCAATAATTACTTACCCAAAGAAATAAAGATGGAAAGAGGCTTTACATTGCTTCTCCAGCAGCTCTTGTTTATCCTGAGCCACTGTTGAGGAGAGCTTAACAGTTAACATTCAGGTCTACCAAACAAGGAGACCACGGAGTGGTCCAGAAACGACAGTCAAGAAGGTAAGCCAAGGTTCTCAGAGTGGTGACTGCCAGGAAGTGGTGACTGACAGTGCTCAGAGAAGGAGGGAATCTGTCCTGGTGAATAAACAAAGGAGTAGGATCTAATCCAGGCAGAACATGTTGGCAGAGGCAGATGAGGTGGAAGAACTCTGCTTCTGGCTCAAGTATCTTATCTTTTCTGAACCTTGGTTATCTTGGGTGTGATTTCAAGGCTGTCAAGATCCTTTCCATCTTGGACAAACTGTACCATACTAGAAATCCCTAAATCAGTCCTTTTTTACCCCATCCATTTGGTCACCACCATTCATTATTGCTCCCGTAGTCACTGTGATGACTTTACAAATCCCCCTGCTCTTAGTCTTTGCTCATTAGCTCTCTGTGGAGCTCTTAGAGTAATCTGTTCTGTTACCCAGATCTGATCATGGTGCTCACCTGCTAACACCTTCTCCACTGCTGCTTCTCCATTTGCCTCTCCAATGCCACTCTCTATCCTGCTCTTCACTGCTTTATTCCTTGGTTGAGGAGACCTTGATGATCTCAATGGATTCCTCTGACTTTCTGGCTTCTGTTTGGATTTATTCAATCACAAGATCCCACAGGAAACTGGAGGGCAAAAATCAAAAGAGTCTGGAGTATTGATTCTCACTTGAATCCTGCAGTTCTGTCATCAGGTTGACTTTCCATGACCACAGCTCCTCCAGGGCCCCCACTGTACTGCTCCAGATCTTCCTGTCCCCACTGTGCTCCCTTGCTTCTTCAGGTCTAGAAGTGATAATGGTTTCTCACTTTGCTTTGCTTGGGTGCCTCAGCAGCCTTCTTTGTTCCTTTAGATCCTTCTACAGCCATGAAAAGAATTCCTTCTTTTGATTATCCAAAACATTTCACTTAAGTCTAGTTCAAGGAAACCAGCCATTTCCCTCTGAGGTCTTTACTGGTACAGCCTCAGTGGCCTCCAATCAGTCTCAGGATGGAGCCCAAGCTCTTCTTCACATGGCCCCCAAAGCCCTGCTCCAGGTCTGTCTCTGGAGACAGGAGAGCAAACCAAATCAATTGTTTCACTTTTTTAACTCCAATAACTAGCTGCTGCCCCAGTACTCTGTAGACCCTCAACAAAGAATTTTTGAGTAATAAATATAATAAAATATTCTCAATATATATAATCTACACCCATATATTTTCAACAAATCTGTGAAGATACATGCATGTACCTTTAATAAAACATATGAATATATTTTCAATAAATATAATTCACGATCCCATATTTTATTGCTGGAGGTCAGGAAATGGAGTGGTGCTTCCAAGGTCATCTTAGAAACCCAGAGCCTGTGATGAGGGCTCAAGTCCTCAGATTTCATACAACTTCATTTGCCCCTTGTGCTTTCCATTCCTTTTGGATATTTTTAGAAAACCTGTATCCAAACAAAGCTCTGCAAGGAAAATTTATACTCCCACCACCACCACCACCACGTGTGTGGTATGCAGTGGAGCAGAAAAACAATCAGAAATGCACTTGTTGAAAGAAAAAAACAGCAGAGCCTAAGACCTTGGGCAGAGCATCTTGAAGAAGCCAGACCAACAGCCGCTGCATTAGAAATGATTGATTAATATTTATGGTGGACCGGCAACAATAAGTGGTTCACAGCCTGCAATCTAACCCAAATGATGAAGGGAAATATTCTTAGTAGGTAATGCAGCCGAGTGTCTCTGGGCATCAGGAAGACAGCAGGGAACACTCGGAATTGTCCTTTGGTGATCTGACAAATCCTCACTGGCCAGCAGGATGTTATACCACTTCTTGCACAACTTTATTTTCTCCCACTTAAGGAGACTCTGCAAGAGAGTAGCCAGACTCCCACGACAAAGACCCCACCAGATACTCAGCTCCCAGCATCCCACTGGCTTCTTAGAAAACAAACCTTCAGCCCTGGTCTGCATCAAGCTGAAGGAAATGAAGCATAACCTTGTAAAATAGCAGTTTCTAGCTTTTTCTCCCTCCTAATTTTGGGGATGTTATCATGGCAGAAGAAAAATATTATTTTCTGCACTCCATTCTGGAAAATGATACCCGTCTGTGGGAATGCTGAGGACGCTCAATTGCTGTGGCCAGGAGAGTTATAAGACTGACAGGCTGGGAGAGGGTTTGGGCTCTTAAGAGGTCGGCTGGAAGAAGAAAGTGGGTTAAGGGGAAATTCATGTTCTCTGTGGAAGATTCACATGAGAAAGAAAACCCAAATAGTCAAAATGGCCAGAGGTCAAGTGATAAATCAGAGTACAGGGCCTTTTACTCTGCCCTCTCCCCAGGCTCTGGGCTTTCCTGCTACTTAGTGATGTCCACTGCAGCCTGGAACCAAGCTTAGGTGCTGGTTTGGGTATTGGACCACATCACTCACTGGTCCACATGCCCCTCAAAGTCAGACTCATTTCTCATGTCTCTCCAGGACTTAATTAGGATGATCTTTTCCTGGAGAAAGCACCCACTTTTAAAATAGAAAGCAGAAGTTCTTTCTACTGGAAAGAACACTCTCCCATCCCTTCCCACAGACAGTGCCTGTGTGGCCACTTCCACCAAGCCTCTCACCTGGGTGAAACCAGCCTGTGGTATTCTGCCATCTCTCTTTCTCCTTCATTGTTAAGAACTTAAGACTGCAGCTGGGCCTGGTGGCCACAGCTGTAATCCCAGCTACTCAGAAGGCTGAGGCAGGAGGATCACAAGTTTAAGGCCAGCCTCAGCAACTTAGCAAGACCCTATCTCAAAATAAAAAATGAAAAGGGCTTGGATAGGGCTCAGTGGTAAAGCACTCCTGGGTTCAATACTTGGTATCAAAAAAAAAAAAAAAAGAAAAAAAAACCCAGACCCTGAATCAGGGAATTAAAAACTGGTGTTATTGCTGTCACAGAAGGTAATCAGTGAGGAAGTTACTTAACCACTCAGGGACTCGGGGCTGCTACAGATCAAACATGAACAACAACAGTACCTACTTCTCAGGTCTGTTGGGAAGACCAGTGTGATGTGTGTAGTGTGTTACTGGTATTTGCACAGTGCCCTACGCAGAGTTCCATCCAGGTCAGCTTTTCTCCCTGTACTCGTTTTTCTTCTTATTATGGTTATTCTCACTTGGTATACAAATACAGAGTATTGAAAAAGTAGATGCTTTCTACTAAAAACAAAAATTGTCCTAATTAAGTCCAACAGAGATGAAGATGCGCAAGACTTGGGAAGCACATGGTCCAGTATGATCAAAGCGTCTGACGCAGGAGCCAGCGCTCTGCGTAAGTTCCAGATCCCCAGCCAAAGGAGCACAGAATTCTTTGAGCAGAGAAGGAATGAGCCCCATGAGCTTGAGAAACCTTAGCAGAAAAGCAAGGTCTTCTTCAAGGTCTCAGACAAATGAAGAGGGGAGGATACGTATTCCAGATTTGAAAATGGCATCAAGAAAGCTCTTTAGGTGGGAAATAGCATAGCAAGTTCAAAGGACAGCAAGTGGACCAGGTGACTGAAGTGTCCTGCCTGTGTTAGGGTCACAGTGCTCCATGAGGGCAGGAAGAAGCCCTCGCTCCAGAAACAGAGCCCCGTGGCTGTTGTTGCACACACACTAGAAGCTCTTCAAAGTCACAGGTACATTGGGTACCTCTTCACTCCCTTAAAAATTAAAGTTCAAGTATATCATTTTTTCATTAAAATAAATCTAGATATAACATGGAGTAGGCTGTAAAATTCACCTGAAAATTTAAGATGAAGATGAGAATTAACAAGTATTTTGCATTTCTGTAGGATGTTTAGAGTTGTGCCTCCAGGTGTGATGGAACACCTTCCACTGCAGTACATATGGACCTAAGTTTGAAGCCACAAATAAACCAGAGAAGTGTTCCTAGAGGAAGAAATTGTGTGGGACCAACAGAGACTAATTTGGGATCAGAAGATAAGAGAATGGTTAAATACTAGATATCAAAGCCTTTTCCCTGATTTTGTCTATAGAGAGAACGAGGTTATAAGAGAATAAGGCCATGGCCTTTGGACGTGAGAGTTCTTACCTGTGACTCTCCAGTGCTCTTTAAGTGACAATTAAGAGACCAAGAGATGGCGCATATGCTCAGTGGCTCTAATAGTAATTGTTTCTGTGAATTTAAATTTACACACTTGTAAGAATTTAAACTTACACACTTGTGATAGAATCCTAGCATGAAGGTTTTTATGGTTGGTAAGTTATATAAAATGCATCCTCTCTAGTGCTCCATACGCCATTTCTAGTATAGGACAAAGTACAGGAAGTCCCCTCCAGGCTGCCAGTGAGCTGCTGCTCACATTGTGATTTGTTAGGCCTCCAGTTTTAGCTCTCACTCTGAGGCAGCAAGTGAAGTGGCTCCAGAAAATCTAGGGGGCCAGAACGTGATGGATCCTGCTTGCAACTGGGAGTCCCAGAGACACGAGTTAATGAGGAACCCAATCCAGCTGCAAGTGGAGGGTCTGCACAGGTCCCAGCAGAACGTGGAAATGGCATTTAGTCCCGTGGCATCTACACCACACTGTCACAAAGTGGAAAAACAACGAGCATTTAATTATTAGCCAACAGACTTAAAATATCTTAACCAAGTAAGGTTTCCTAGGCCCCCAAGGATGTGGTTCAAGAGAAAATCTGGGGCAAAATTACTCAAAATACACAGAACTGACTATAGACTACATCCAGATAGATACTAAGCTTCCTTATAAATCAATAATGCAGAGACCGAATCATGACAAGAAAATGGGTAATGTACTTGAGAAGCCTGAAAATCCAATAATCATGAAAACAGCTTAACCTTAGTAATCTTACAACTGAAAATTAAGATAATAATGAAATGATATTTATAAGCATCTTAACTATCAAAAAATTGGAAAGAAAGTTGTGACATGAATATCAAAGAGACAGCACCACCACTTACATCTATAAATTTTTACAACCATTTAGGACAACAATTTGACAATACTTAGTAAAAATATCCATATTCTATGATACAGTAATTGCATAATGAAAATATAGCCCAACTATACTTCCTCAAATGTGTGCAAAGCATCTCCATGCAGCAGTGTGTGTAATTATGAAAATGAAAGCAACTTGAATTTTCCTTAATAGGGAAATGGAAAAAGTAAAGTTTTTTAAATAGAGGAATATTATATAGTGATTAAAATGAATGAGCTGGATTTGTACATATTAGCATATTTAAATCTTGAAACTATGTTTATAAGGGAAAAATATTATAGAAAATAACCAAAACATTTTGCCATTGATGTAAATTTTAAACTACAGATAACTACTGCATTTGATTTTTGAAGATGAGTAGATAAATAGAAAAAGTATTTTACTTCCCTAGAGATATTGGAAGGATACAGGTCATCTTCAGAATCTGTTAATTCCAGGGAAGAAGGTTCAGAAATAAGATTGTTAATAACACAAAAGAGGTTTTAACTGAATTCCCTATGGCTCAGAGAAGTTAGAAGTTTTTAATGAAAAATTAAAGCCCCAACTCAAGCTTAGGTGAGTGTAAGTCTGAACTTATACCACTTACCTGGTATAGAGAGCTCCAACTGATAAATTGACATTCAAAAAGAAAACAGTCCTGGACTGATGAATCCCCTGAAGCACTTGACAAAAACACTTTCACTATGTGGGTGCATGTGACTAACTCGCACACTCACACATGTAAATCCCTAGTGATGACTAGCTCCCAAACAAAACTTACGGAACACACGAGAAAGTAATCCATCATGAATGAGAGTCAGCACACATCACTAACTGGAGAATTAGCTTTCCAAGAACTTAATATTGTAGAACATTATCACATAAACTATATAATTCCATCATAGAGGTTCTCACACCACCTTTCCAGTGTCACTTCAGAATTGCTAAGAACCAACAATGGTGGTCTGTCTTCCTTTTCCCTTTACGGAAGGAATGTGTGCACCGATGTGATTATGCATATGAGTTTTACCACCATGTTGAGGAGAGGGGCAAACATCTGTGTTTGCATGGAGGGGTAGATATATTATCTTTTTTTTCATAGGCCTCAAACAGGAGCCATGTCTAGATCTGATGGAGTTTGAATTGGGCAAAATGACAGATAGGGCTTTCTAGTTGCTTTCCTTGAGAGAAGGGGAGGCTTGAATGTGATCTACAACTGGGAAGAAGGAGACAAAAGAATACTTGGTAATTAGAAGAGCAGGGATGCTTCCTTCTCACCAAATATCCATGTGTTCCCTGACATTTCTGGCCATGTGCAATTAGCTAGGATCATGTGACTATCTGGGAAATGACCTGTGAGGGACACAAGGTCATTGCCCAGAAATAGTCACTTCTAGGCTGAAAGCGATGGCATGAAATCCCCTATTTTCCCTTCTCATTCGTCAGTGACAGTGGCAGCTGCATCTTGAGCTAGTTTAACCACTAGATGGAAACATCTGGATTTCTGAAGCATTCCTTGGAAGAAAGCTGCAGACTTTGCACAAGAGAAAAATAAACTTTCATGTGTTAAACCAAAATGTATGTTGTATGTGACTCCTAGACACACACACCCACCCACACACACACACACACAAATACACACTGCTCATTGGAAATAAGCATACATAAAAGAAGCAAAACCACACAGGGTGCAAATCCACCATAAGGCAGTGGTAAGCTGAGAATTAGTGGCTCAGGAGCATGAAAGAGTAGACTATATTTTAAAGTACATTTTCCATAGTTGAAGTACCATTTGCAGAAACAGGGGACTATTACAAAACATACTATTTCAAAAACAAATAATAGATCACTTAAAAATGAAAAGATTACATTTCAAATTGACCAGTTAGTGAAACACACACACATGCATGTTTGCTTGTTTTATGAAAAAGGTAAAAATGGAATCTGGTGGGAAGTAAAAGATATCTTCCAAAAATTAATTTTTCATTCATTGTGTCAGGCTTCTGCGTCAAGCTTCCCATATAAGGAAGGTGAATTTTGATTTGTACTTAAAATTATACAAAAAATACAGCTTAATAGGCCTTAACATAAAGATAAAATTCTAAAGCAAAACATGGAAGAATATCTTTAGGTAAAGACTTCTCAGATGTAATGATCATAAAAACTAAAAATAAACAAAAGTTGGACTGCATTAAAATTAAGAATTTCCTAAAAAAATTAAGAATTTCTATTTGTTAAAAGACACTACTATAAGAATGAATAGAGCAGGAGAAGACATTTATAATACTTGGGTTTGACAAAGGATTAGTATCTGTACACCCTGAGAAACTCATATAGATTACAGATATAATACCTGATAGAAAAATGGGCAACAGACTCACACAGGCACTTTACAAAATAAGATTTTCAAACACAGTAAGCATTCAAAAAGGTGTTCAACATCATTAGCCATTAGGAAGAGAGGAATTAAAACTTCAGTAAAATACCAGCACGATGTCACCAAAGTGAATAAGAAAAAGTAAAACGAGTTGGCAGAGACCTCAACAATTGGAACTCTCCTATTCTCCTGCAGGGGTACGGGTACCATCACTTTGGACAACTATTGTGCGATGCAATAAAACCAATAAAGCCGAACATATGATACTCCAAGTGGCAGGAGCATAGAGGCTCTTGAAGGTTGTCCTAATGCCAGAATCAGTGATTGTGTGTTAGGTGACAGGGTAAAGATGAAGGAAGGTTGCAGATGGAATGAAGGTTGCCAATCACCTAGCCATCAGGTAGGGAGATTGTCCTGGAATATCCGGTGGACCCAGTGAAATTACAAGGAACCTTTGTAATTACAAGTGGAAAAGAGAATCAGCAAGGGAAACCAGAAAGAGTGAGGAGGATTTGGAACAGCGTTGCTGGAGGAAGGTGGCCTCTACAAGCTGTAGGAGGGAAGGAGCCTTCAGTCTCCAGAAAGGAGTGCAGCCCTGATCTCAGCCCAGGAGAGCCATGTTGGATGTCTGGTGTGCACAGCTGTAAGATGTTCAATTTGTGTTTGAAGTCACTGAATTTGTGGCTGAACTTTGTCATAGCAGTAACAGCAAACTATTTTATCCTATGACCCAGCTATTCAACTCCTAGATACATATTCAACAGAAAGGCAAGGGATATATGCACTAAAAGACACCCACGAGAGTGTGCATACAGTCTTATTCATAATTGCTTCAAATAGGAACCTACCCAGATTCCATATTGTACAGCATGTAATGTGTAACATCTTAATACAATATGGATTATGAAACCACAATGAGAGATGAATGTTGCCCACAATTTGATGGCTCTCACAAATACAAGGTAGAGTAGAAGGCAGCAAAGGAGTCCAGATTGAAAATTCCATTTACATTAAGTTCAAAGACAGTAAAACTAATCTGTACTGTTAGAATTTTTGCCTTGGCAGGGAGTCTAGTGACTGGCAGGTGCAAAGGGGATCGACAGGGTGCCAGCAATATTTAGTTTCATGATCTAGGTCCTCCTGGTCACAGTGTGGTTTGTGAAAATTATTTGGGTTGACATTCATGATTTATGTCTCTTGTGTGTGTGCTGTACATGAATGCAAACTTTAACTTAGAAAAGGAGATGGATTGGTTTAAAAACAGATCAGACACAACTGAGGTGCAAATTGAAAACTGAGAAATGGATCTGAAGAAATTTTCCAGACTACAACTGGAAGATAAAAAGACAGAAAATACGAAAGGAATTGTAAAATGAGAAGGACCAATTTAACCTGTAGTAGATGCTCCATAAGCAGAGAATTGGAGGAACATGAGACAAAACATTCAACATGCTAGGCCTGGATGTTGAATGTCCACAGAGGTCCATGTGTTCAAGGCTTGGTCCCCAGTGTGGGCCATATGAGGGGTTCTTAGGTCACTGGGAGCGTGCCTGCCAAGGGCATCATGGGAGTCTGTCCTGTCCTTCCTCTCTTTGCTTTCTGGCTCATGATCTAAGTGGCTTGCTCCACCTCTCCCCCAACACGAGAGGCCCAAAGCAATGGGCCAACCTGACCTTGAACTGGAGCCTCCAGCACTATGAATCATAATGGACTTTTCTCTTTATAAGCTAATCACCTCCAATATTTAACTGTAGTGATGAGAAGCTAATACACAGAGAAAATGCTGAAAATTTTCCTGTCCTAATTAAAAAGTGACTGCTCAGATTTGCAAAGCAGAGTAAATACACATGAAAATAAATCAATACCTTACTGTATTATAGTTAAACCATAATTATTGATAAGAGTAGATGGAAGGCAGTGGAATAATATTTCCTCAGGGTTAAGGAAGAAACAGTCAGCAGTCAACTACGTAGGCTGAATTTATTCAGGTGTGTTGAGGGGTACTTTCCATAAGGTAGAGTAAAATGCTCTTCTTAGTGTATGGTTTTATGAGCTTTGACAAATGGATACAGGTGGGCAGTCTCTTCTCCAGTCAAGACACAGAATAGTTCCACTGGGCACGTTGGCACATGCACGTAATCCCAGCAACTCAGGAGGCTTGGGCAGGAAGATCACAAGTTTGAGGCGTGCCTGGGCAATCAGTGAGATTCTCTGCCATTTACTGATACCCTGTTTCAAAAAAATACAACTAAGAAGGACTGGATGGATGTAGCTCAGTGTTAAAGCCTCCATGGATTCAATCCCCAGTACCAAAATAAATAAATACATAAATACATAGAATAATTCCATCACACACAAAAGATCTCCTCAGGCCACACTGTGGTCAGTCAACTCTTCCTCCCACCCTAGTTCATGACAACCACTGATCTGCTTTCTGTCTCTATAATTTTCATTTCCCATAACATTGCAGAAATGGAATCATACAGAATACAGCCTTTTCAGATGGGTTTGTTTAAAATAACGCACTGGAGATTATCTATGCTAGGGTGTATATTTGTAGTCTGTTTTTATTGCTGACTAATATTCCTTTGAATAGGTATAATACAATTTTTACAGCTATTCACCAGTAGAAAAGCATTTGGGTTTTTTCCAGTATTGGGTATCTGTGAAGAGTTGCTATAAACATCTGCCACAGAGCTTTGTGTGAACCTATTTTCATTTCTTTTGGGTAAATAACATGGGAATGGGATTGCTGGGTCTTATGGCAAGTTCAGTCACGTGTTACTTAATGAAGGGCATCGATTCTGTGATATAATCTCATGAAGCCATCACTGTGAATGCAGCCTGTGGTGGGCCAAAACACTGTTAAATGGTTCAGGATTGTATGTATTTAGCTTTATGGGACAGCTAACTTTTTCTAAAGTATCTATACCACTTTGTATTCTTACTAGCAACATGTGAAGATTCTAGTTGCTCACACCTTTGCCGGAACTTTCTATCATCCTCTGCTCCTTCCAACCCAGTAGGTGTGTGGTGGTATTTCATTGCAGCTGTAATTTGCATATTTATGTGCTCGTTTGCCATCATTGGTTAAGTATTCAAATCTTTTCCTATTTTAGTTGAGCTGTTTATTTTCTCTATTGATTGTTTCAAGCATATATTGAAGAAGTTTTTAAATTTATTTTTTAGTTAATTAATGTTTTGATTTTACAGACTGTATTTTGATTCATTGTACACAAATGGGGTACATCTTTTCATTTCTACGGTTGTGCACGATGTAGTATGAATCGATGTAGATTCATACCATTCGTGTAATCATACCTGTGCATAGTAGGGTAATGACGTCTGTCTCTTTCCACCCTCTTTTATGCCCCTGCCCCCTCCCCCCCTCTCATTTCGCTCTTTATAATCTAAAGTTCCTCCATTCTTCTCTTACCCCCACTCCCCCACCCCCATTATGTATCATCATTCACTATCAGGGAAAACATTCAGCCTTTGTTTTTTGGGCTTGGATTACAGAAGTTGTTTTTTTTTTTAAATTAGACAAAACCTAATTTATCATTTTTTTATGTATGATGCTCTTGGTGTTGGAGCTAAGGAATTTTTGCCTAATCTGAGACCATAAAGATTGTCTGCTATGTTTTCTTCTAGCAATTTTAAGGCTTTAGAATTTATATCTAAGAGTTTGTTACCTTGAGCTCAGGGTTATCCGTGGAGCAAGGTTTAGGTGGAGGGTTTTTGCTTTTGATTTTTTTCTTTCGTATGGATATAAAATTGTTCCACCACAAAATTGAAAAGATGATCCTTCTCTATTTAATTAGCTTTACATCTTTGTTGAAATCAATCAACCATATGTGAGCTTGTCTGATTCTGGACTCTCAATTTTATGTCACTGGTCTCTGTGCCTTCTTTTTTAACAAAACCATCTGTTCACAAGACTTAAAATCAGGTAGAGTCTTTGTGAATTATTCTGAAACTTTATTCTTGTTTTTCATATTTTGACTATTCTGATTCCTTTGCCTTTACATATAAAACACAAATTGTTAATTTGTACCAGAGTATTGATTGAGATTGCTAAATTTACATGTCGATTTTGGGAAGAACCAACATCTTTAGAATATTGTGTCTGCCAATTCATCATCTCAGCATATCTATTTAATCTTTAAAATAGCTTCTTTCAGTTCCCCTGATTCCTCTCACTCTGGTCACCATGAAACATCTTCTGGCTTAAATCCTATTTCGTGGACAACTATTCTCACATACAAAGGGAAGTAGGCAAGTGTGACATTGTGAGCTCCTTTCTACATACATGACACAGTCTCAGGCACCGACCTTCAGAATCATGATGCCTAAATCCAGAGACAAAGATGTGAAGAGAATTTTCTAAGACACATTTGGAAAAAGAACAGAGGTTTCCAATGGTTCTTTGAAATATAAAAAGCCTATTATGCTTTCTTTAAAAAGTATTTCAGTGGGTGATGTCCTCTGAGCCTTTGAATAGCTTGCCTTATTGTGGGCTTAGTGGAAAAGCTTGAGTTCTGGAGCCAGGTAGACCCACCTCTGTCACCTGCCATGTGACCTTAGGCAATCTGCTTATTATTTAGTAATTCAGTGACACTGGTTTGATTACCTACTATTTATCAGGCTCTGCTCTCGGCACTACATCACTAGTCAAAAGAAAAGGCCCATTCATCTGGAAGCTTATATGCTAACAGAAGAGGTAGTCAATAAATAATAAAGATGAAAAGTAAAGGTCATATATAGTACAAAAACTAAGGACTGTCAAAAAGAAAAAGTAGAGGTAAAAGTGGAGGCAGAGATGGTCATGTGATGCACTGTGGTCAGCTAGGAGTCATTGATGACTATTGAACTGTCACTGAATAGTCAAATTTGAGCAAATACTTGAAGGTGGTGAGAGGTGGGACAACTGGCTGTCTAGGGATCGTTTTCTCTGGGGAAAATCTGGAAAGGCAGAGCAGGAGGATGCTTGGTATAGTCAGCGAACATCAAGAAGGCTGTGGGGCTGGAGTGGAGTGAATGAGGGTAAGAAAAAGGAAGAAGGTCATGGATGTAAAAGGGTGTATCATGGACTAAATACCTGGGTCCTCCCGCCCCACCCCAAATGCCGAAGCTGTAATTCTCAGAATTATTATATTTGGAGATGCAGCCTCAAAGGAAGTAATTATAGTTGAGCAAAGTCCTAAGTGTGAGGCTCTGATTCGATAGTGTTAGTGTCCTCATAAGAAGAGACTTTGAAGAGAACTATCTCACTGTGCAGCACAAAGAAAAGGTCACATGGGCATGAGTGAGATGGCAGCCACCTACAGGCCAGGAAAAGTGGTGTCCCCAGAAACCTACCGTGCAGGCACCTTGATCTCAAACTTTTAGCCTCTAGGACTCTGAGAAAATAAATTTATGCTAAATTTTTCAAAATGTTATTTCATTAGAAAAACCCAAGCGGACTAAGAGACAGGCTGAGGCCTTGGGCTTTGAGGGAGATAGGAGGCTAGGATTCACTGCAGGCGGGGGATGTGGCTCAGTGGTAAAGCACTAGCTCAGTGCGCCCGAGGCCCTGGGTTCCATCCCCAGTACCCTAAGAAAATGCACGTGCATGGACAGGCACCATGGGCGGCAAGAGCAGAAGCAGGCCACTCAGGGGGACTACTGTAGGAACCAAAGCAAATTGTGACCATGGCTTGAGGAAGGGTCATGGAGGTGGTGACAAGTGGCCAGAATTTGAACGCATTTTTTTTAAATGGAACTGACAGGACTTCCTGATATATTAGAGGTGGAGGTAAGGAAAGGGAAAGGTAAAATCAGGGATGATTCTGAAGTGTTGGAGCTGAGAGACAGGAAGGATGGAGTTGCCTGTAGCTGAGTCAACAAGATGGAGTTTTAGAGGGGAGCACAAGAAGTTAGTTTTGAATATGCTCAGTCTGAAATTTCTATTAGATATCCAAGTGGAAATGTCAAATGGAGAGTTGGGTGTAGAATTCTGGCATCTGGGGAGGAAGTATGAAAAAAGGCATAAATTTGACAGTCAACAGTATATATAGATGGTATTCAAAGTCTCGAGACCTGATGAGATCATGGAAGGAATTAGTAAAGATAGAAGAGAAGAGGTTCAAGGACTGCACCCCAAAGCACTCAAACAGTAAGAAATTAGGAAGAAACACCAGAAAGTGACACTGAAGCAAGGTCATTCAGCAAGGAAGAAGAAAACCACCTGGATGTGGTGGAACTCAGTGTATTGTGAGAGAGCGGAGGATTCCAGAGCCATAATGGAAGGGGAGAGACAGAACCTGGTGCATGCGCGGAGGGCTTAGCTTGTGATGGAAACAGAGCTAGATCACACAGCGAGAAGCCACAGTCTGTGGGTGGAAATCCTAGCAAGTAGCTCAAAGTGCTGGTGGGCGCCTCAGGCAGTAGAAGTTCCCTGTGATTGCTTCAGCTTTCAGTGACATAGGAACCAAGTTTAGAGATGGAGGAGGGGAGGGAGAAGGACTCTTCTGGGCATTTGAGGAAAATAGAATGTGAAAGTCACAAACATCCTTTGAGCCTCAGTTATATCAGGGACAGGAATTCATAAGTGTACAGATTTTGTAAGGGTTGGCATCACTGAATCACAAGCCAATGTGCAGGTACTTACGTGATCATTCTCGTCCTGGAAACTCATGTGTCTATCATCTGTCTCTCAGACTCTCAGTTCTCTGGGTGTGTCAATCACATAATATTGTTTTCTTTGTATGCTACCTGGAAAAATAAAAATTCCACTTGATTTCTTAAATTTTTAAGTCATAATAAATTAGAACAAAATTGCAAGAAGAGAAGAGAAGACAAATTGCCTGTAATTCTATTACCTCTCCTGGTGTTTTGAGGTTTTGTTTGTTTGTTTGTTTGTTTCTGCCAGTTTCCTCATAATCAGATATCACACATGCATCCAATATTAAATAGTGTTTCTTTTCTTTGATGCTATATATTAAGCACTTTCCAAAACGCTATTTTTCAAAATCATCATTTCATAATTTTTTGTGTGTCCATTCACATGAATAAATGTTCTATATTTTGCACAATTTATTACTAGACATTTGCATTTCTCCAAATATGCTTTATAAACTACATTATGACGATTGTCTTTGAGCATATTTAAGCATCATTGATGAGCTCATAGCAAAGCTATCTACCATTTAATGGCCAATTATTGACTACCCATATGGAGCAATGTTTTAATGATCTTTTATACATCTCATTTAATGATCTTAATGGCATAAAAAGTAATTTTTATGTTGAAATATCTGGCACATGTAAAGTTTTAAGACTACAAAACACTCTTGAGCTGACTGATCATCTTGCTAAGTTTTAAAATTTAGTCCTTTTTGAGAACTTATTTGAGAAATAAAATTTGTTGATGGAGTTGAAACATCTTGCTCCATTACCTTCCCTCGTCCCAATAGGTGACTACAATCCAGAACGTAGAATTCACATTTCTATCAAGTTTCTAATTATTTTCGTCATATGAATGTGTCAATAAAGAACAAAAGTTATTTGATCCGCTTCTTTCAAGATTTATATAAATGACACAGGACTGCACAGTTTTCGACTTCATTTTTCACTTTGTGTTTTCAAAGTATATTTATGTTGATGACACGATGTGCCTATTAATTTAAACAGGTACAATTCACATACGTGTCGCAGCGGTGGACACTTGGGCTCCCCCGCAGTCTGCATTTGTAAGCACTGCTGTAATCAGCGCCTCTTCACGGGGTACCTTTGTGCGCATGTGCAAGTACCAAAGCTCGCCTCGTTCCTTAGTATGTGTCACTGGTCTAGCGTGGCATTTGGGAGTCTACAATTGAAGACCTTCGCCTAGGAATTCTGGTCTGTAACTGGGGTTGAAAGCTACTGTCCTAGAGTTTATCTTTTGGGTATGGTTGAATTCTTGCCGATGTAAAAATAGATATATAAAAACCAGGTTGTGGAGAAGAGTACCTCTGTGTTCTAGGGACTGATAGACCCTGAGAGCAGCTAGGATGGGGTCTTCCAGAAGACAAATGTCAAAGTAGTCGCTGGATGACACCCCTCCACCACACCTGTCATCTTTGTCTTTCCTTTTGCCTTGAGAAGGGAAGAATCAAAACACAAGCCAAACATGCGCAGCTGGGACAGGATGCTAAGTGACTTTTTCCTGTCTTTCAGTGGTAATCAATTGCTGGACGCATCTTCAGCAGCACAATGGGAATGATTGGGAAGCCATCTAGGAACCCTGTGGCAGAGGTGGCAGTGATTTTTTCTCATGTCTGCCATGATTGTATATGGGTAAGGGTCACATGGCTGTATAATCTTTATTCATCAGGGTTTGTCCCACCCCCAGCAATCACCAAGAAAAAGCAGTTGTCTGGAGATTGGGACTTGATGCAATTGAAGAGGAGATCTACAGTTTGTCAGTGGCTTGCTTGAGAAGAAAGTTTTGCAAAAAGGAATTTTAAGTCTCATTTCTTTCTCTCTTTCCCAAAGCTTTTCCTATATTAATTTCAGGGCCAATATGTCCTTGCTGATAGGCAGGGTGAACTCTTGATTTTTCTCAGCCAGGGAAAGAACATGAGCTGGAATCCAGGCCTGCCCTGAGACACTGTCTCAATTCCTTGTTGTGAAAGTGGAGATTGAACCCATATCACACGGTAGTCACAAGGGATAGTTGAATTTAGCATTTCCTTGAGCCTAGCTGTCAATTAACGGTAGTGACTGCTATATCATCATCATTATTATTATTATTGTTATCACCATTACTATTAAAAAGCAAGTTGATTATCTTAGTGGAGCAGTTTGCAAATAGAACTGGTTTAGATTCAGATTTGGGTAGGTTTAAGGAATTTGTCTCCAAATGAAATAAATGACTGGAAATTTGGGCATATAGGATGAAAATTTGTGGGGATTTTAAATACTGAGGTTAGGCATGAGAATTATTGTTAGAATTGAAATAGGAGGTAAACACGCATTGGATTCTCACACTAAACGAGGGAGGAACCCCACCTCCAAAGGAAAATAGAAAGGAAGTGATCACAAAACAGACCCGATACCCACTGTAATTATGCCAACTCTGAATGTGTGCTTACAAGGCACACTGCAATATGTTAGAACCCTGAGAGCTTCTAAACTGCAAGGAATAAATAGAAACATTTTGGGGCGTTATTCTTTCAACCCAGTCAACAAACATTCCATTGCAAACTGAGAAAAGAGGGGAGGGCATGAATTCAGAAAGCTAATTGGACTCACCGGGGTCTGGAGTCTGGCGTCTGCTTGGATTCTGAAAAGATTATTGACTCTTTTCTTGCCTCTTTTATTAAGTGTCATACTCGTTTAAGTGTCGTGCAAGTTACCAGAATGTACGGAGCATAATAATGAATGCTTGTCATAATGTGTTTTATCTCTCTTTATCAATGATATGCAATGGGAAATGATAATCAAAACAATGACTGAGGAATCATGGCCAGGATAATATTTCAATGGAAAAAGGGCGTTCATAATAACTATAATTTTAAAGATAAGAAAACTGAGGTTTGGGTGAGGTGGGGTTTTGTTTTGTTTTGTTTACTCAAGATTTTTGGAATATTTACAAGTGGCAAAATCTATCCTTTTTAAGACTATACCATGGTCAATTTTGACAAATGCACTAAGTCGTGTGACTAAATTCTCTAATAAGCTGTAGGACACTTTCATCCCTGGACGACGTTTCTTTTTTCCTGTTTTTTCTTTCTTTCCCCAGTCACTTAGCTCCTCTCACCTCCAATCCCTGGCAATCAGCGCTATGGTTTCTGATCTGCTGGCAGGCTTTGCAGAGCGTCGTGTGAATGTCAGCAGTGTGTAAGTCTCCTGTCATTCATTTTGCACTAGCGTAGTGCTTATGAGACCCATCCACCCTGTAGCCTGAATCAAAACCATTGTTTTAATTGCTAAGTTGTATTATGTTATATTAACATATCACAAATTGTTCACTTACCAGTGGATGGACACTTGCTTCTGCTCTCTGCTGATTATAAAACTTCTATACACGTCTGTATGAAGATCTTCTGTGGACATTGTTTTTCACTTTTCTTGGTTAAAATACAGGAGGGGTTTCAGGGTCACTAATCGGTGGAAACCTACCTGCCAAAGTGCCAAAGATATTGCCATTTCACATTCTCATAGGTGGTGTGTAAAAGGCTCCCAGCTGCCCTACACCCTAAACAGACTTTTTAATTTTTGACATTCTAATGGATACTAGTGACTGTAATGTATGTGATTTTAATTTGCATTTCCCTAATGATTCTATTTAGTTTCTCTTCATGTGTTTATTTTCCATCTATATCTCTTCTATGATAAAATGTCTACTCAAGCTTTCATTATTTTAAAAATTGGTTTGCTAGTCTTAATGTGCAGATGTTTTGAGTTTTGATTAAATCCAATTTGTCATTTGTTGGCTGTTATAATCTGTGCTCTCTGTATCTCATCTAAGAAACCTTTTTAAATCAGGCTTTAAAATAGTTCTTTTTTCTATATCTTCTTCTAGAATTTTTATACAGTTAGGCTTACGCTTATATAAAGAGCATTTTAAGGGAATTTTCATGTGGTATAGGGAAAAAGGGTCAAGGTAATTTATGTCTTTAGCCTGTAGGTAGTCAACTGTTCTAGCACCTATTGCTGAAAAGATGATATATGCTATTCAATATGTGTGTGTATGTATATGCCCATTATTTTATACTCTCTTTATAGTTGAATTTTCTAAAAAGATCACATATATCATTAATTAATTAGGAATCATGAAGTATGTTTCTTTCTGTGTCTGGTTTCACTTAGCATGTCTTTTAAGTCATCCATCCTATCGTAAATGGCAGGATCTCCTTTTTCAGGCCAACTAATATTCCACACACTATATATACAAGGGCTTCTTCATCTATTTGTCCATCATCAGACACTTAGATTATCTTGGTGTCCAGGCTATAGTGAGTAAAGTGCAGTACACAGAGAGAGTGCAGACATCTTCCTTCACGAGATGGTGATTTTCCTTTGGGGGTATGTCTAGAGGGGCTGCGCTATGTCAGATGCTGTATTTTCAACTTCTTTACTAACCCCCTTACTATTTCCCATAATGGTTGCAGCAATTTGCATTCCCATGAGGGTACAAGTTCCCTTTCCCCACATCCTCATCAGTATTTATTTTTTAATTTTCATAATAGTCATCCAAGTGGGTGTGAGGTTATATCCCATAGTAGTTTTGATTTGCATTTTTCTTTGATTTGCATAATTAAAAATGTTGAGCACTTTTTCATATAGCTTTTGGCTATTTTTATATCATTTCTAGAAAACTGTCTAGTCAGGTCCTTTGCCCTTTTCTTTTTTTTTTTTTTTCCTGTGGCGCTGGGGATTGAAACCAGGGCCATAGTGCTTGTCTTGCAAGTGCTCTACCAACTGAGCTATATCCCCAGCCCATCCTTTGCCCATTTTTAAAATGGGTGATTTGGGTTTCTACTATTGAGTTATATGTGTCCACTACACATTTTGATATTAAGCTCCTGTCATATACAGTTTGAAAACATTCTTCCCAATCTATAGGTTGCTGTTTCATTGATTCTATTTTCATAATCTTTGCAATCCTTCTTTTAGCCAATACCACACTACCTTGATTCTTATAGCCTTTGGTAAATCTTTAACTTGGAGGATGTGAATCTTTCAACTTTGTTTTTCTTATTCAAAATTGTAGTAGTTATTTTAGATCCTAGTGTGTAAATCCTGAAACCAGATAATTCTCAAACTTCATTATTGTTCAAAGTTACCTATTGTAACTTTTTTAGGCCCTTAGTTTTCTATACAAATTTTAGATTACTCTGTTACTTTCTTCAAAAAAAAATCATCCAGGATTTTGATTGTGTTTGCATCAAACGTACAGATCAGTTTTAGGAAAAAGGACATCAATAATCTTGAATCTTCCAATCCATGAGCATAGTTATATCTGTCCCTTACAAGTTGGGATCTCTCATCAAAATTTTGTCTTATTTAGCATTTAACTTTTGCATACATTTGCGTAGTTTTTGTCCCTAAGCTTTTTAAATGCTTTTTTATGCTATTGTAAATGGAGCTATTTTGTAATTTCAATTTCCAATCGATGGTATCTAAGAAGTTATTTTCATATATTGACTCTATAGTCCTAAATCTTGCAACTTTACCAAACTCACTTATTGGTAGATTCTTTTGGATTTTCTATGTAGATAATTGCATTGTCTGTAGACTGAGATTTATATTTTCCTTTCGAATCTGCATGTTTCTATCCTTCCCACATTATCTCACTGGCCAGGACCTTCTGTGTGGTGTTAAGAGTGAGTGATGAGACCAGAAATCCTTACCTTTTCCCTGAGAAAACATTCCTCCTCTCATTGTTATAAACACCAGCTACATAGATGTCCTTTGTGCAGGTTACGGACATTTCCTTTTTCCTCTCACTTTCTGAGAATTTTAACCATGAATAGCTGTGAAATTTTGTCAAATGCTCTTCCTGCTGCTAATGGGATGATCATTTTTTCTTTTGTGATTAATAGAGTGAATGACTGGATAACTTTCCAATGCTGAACTAACTTTTCATATCTTAGATCAACTGCACGTGGTCTTGTTGCAGGATGCTTTTTATTTATTCCTGAATTCCCCTTCTGTTCTCTGGAGGGGATTGCTGGTGCTCTTTGCTAATGGAGCCACCTACCTACTGTGTTGCTGTCTTTGTGGGAAGGCTGTTAAACTGACTTCAATTACTTTAGTGGATATGGGATTAGTTTAGGTTACTTGTCTTTCCTTGAGCTTTTGTAGTTTGAGTCTTCCAAGGATTTTTTTTCTGCATCATCTAAGTCATCAAAAGTTTGTCATAAAGACTTTCCTAATATTCCCTTATTCCTCTTAGGTTGAATGACCTTATAGGAGCACACTTTATGGAAGGAAAGACAATAGAGTGAAACACAGATATTATTACCTCATGTACATGTAAGATTACATGATCCTGCAATATGTATAAATCATTCCTGATATGGACAATTCTCTCCTTTTTCATGATTATTCTGGTTAGAATTTTTAAATTTTTATTTCTCTTTTCAAAAACCAACTTTGATTTCATTTTTTTTTTTTTTGGTGTGGGGGTACTAGGGAACGAACTCGGGGTACTCAATCACTGAGCCACATCCCCAGCCCTATTTTGTATTTTATTTAGAGACAGGGTCACACTGAGTTGCTTAGGGCCTTGCTAAGTTGCTGAGGCTGGCTTTGAACTTGCGATCCTCCTGCCTCAGCCTCCCAAGCCACTGAGATTCCAGGCGTGCATCACTGCGCAGCTTCATTGTTTTCTTCATTGCTTTTTTGTTTCAGTTTTAGTGATCTGCTCCTTAGTATTTCTTTCCTTTGTTTGCTTTGGATTTAACATGCTATTCTTTATCTGGTTTCTTAAGGAAGAAGTTTAGCTCATCGATTTTAAACCTTCCTTCTTTTCTAATAAAAGCATTTACTGCCTTAAATTTCCATCTAGACATTGCTTCAGCTTGGTTCCATAAAGTTCCTATGTTATGTTTTCTCATTCCATTAAAAGCATTTTTCAAATTTCTCTTGTGATTTCTTCTTTGACAATGGTTTATATATAAGAGTTCTATTTCATTTTCAAATTTTTGGGTAATTTTCCACATGATCTCTGTGATTCTGATTTCTAGTTTAATTCTGTTGTGGTCAGAGAATATTTTTATACCATTAAAATCCTTTAAATTATTGAACCTTGCCTTGTGGGTCCAACTATTATTTATCTCTGTGAATGTTCCAGGTTGATTTGAAAATAAAGTATATTCTACTACTGTTGGGTGGGAAGTTCTTTAAATGTCAATTGGCTTACCTGACTGCTGATGTCTTTCAAGTGTCTCATATAGATTCTTGCTGACTTCTCATCTACTCATTTCAGCAATTACTGAAACAGGTGGAAGTGTTAATACCTCCTACTATAATAGAAAGTTCATCAATTTCTGTTTTTACTTTTAATCGTTTTTGTTTTCTGTATTTTGAAGCTCTGTTATTGGGTGCATACACATTGAAGGTTGTTATATTCTCTTGGTGAACTGATTCCTTTGATATGAAATTTTCGGAAGTAGAGCTTATTTTAAAATCTGCTTCATCTAATAAAATATAACCACTCTTTTTTTTTAACTACCATTTGCAGTTGTACTAGTTTCCATCTTTTTGCTTTTAACTTACATGTGTTTTTATTTTTCAAGTGGATTTCACATAGATTCTTGCTTCTTTATACAAAATGCCAAATCACTGGCTAAAGATTGGATTGTTTAGGCAATTTATCTTTAACAAAATTATTGCTGAATGAGTTTAAATCTGTGGTCGGGCTATTTGTTTTTTATTTGTACCAACTGTTTTTCTTTTTTTTTTCTACTACTTCCCTATTTTCTTGCTTTAGATGTATTGAGTTGTTTTTAATTATTTAATTTTATTATCCCTATTGGCTTTTGGTTACATGTCTTTGTTTTACTTTTTTATGGCTAACCCGGGACTTATAAAGTGTGTCTTAAGTTTATCCTAGTCTACTTTCAAATAGTATCATGCCACTTTACCTTATAGAGGGTACTTTCACTAACTTCCTTCTGTCCCTGGTGCTATTGTTTTTATTGACTTGATTTCTGTTATAAACCCTTGGAAGATTATTATTTTACTTTCAACTATTATCTTTTTAAACAGCTTTATTGAGGTTAAAAATTACATACAACAAAAAATCACCCACTTTAAGTACAGTCTGATGAGTTTTAGTAAACAGACATTTCTTGGCCATTATGAATGATGCTCCTGTATTTATTCACAGACAAATCTTAGGGTTTGGTTTGGTAAGGCAGTTTAGAGATGGCTGAGTCATATGATATATATACATGCGTATACCTTGCCAAATTGTTTTTTCTAAAGTGGTTGTACCATTTTCATTCCTATTATCAATGAAGGGTAGTGGTCCAGGTTCTCTACCTCTTCACCAAAACTTGATACATTCACTCTTTTTTGATGTTGCCCATTCTAAGGATTATGTGATAGTATCTCATTGTGATTTTTAATTTGTGCTTCCAGCATGACTAATAACTTTCAGTATCTTCCCCTGTGTTCAGTTGTTACTTATATCTCTTCATAAATCTTCTTTATAAGATATCTCTTAAAGTCTTGCCAATCCTTAATTTGACTGTGGGTTTTTCTATAACTGAGTTGTCAGAGATTTTTCTTTTCCTTTCTAAAATAAATCCTGAACGCAAACCTTTCTCTGGATCTTACCTTTACCGGCTATTAATCCTATCCAGTATAATTTTATTTTATATATTGTATTATATATCTCTAGAAGTTCCATTTGGTTATTTTTTAAATTGTGGCATAAAGACCCATGGCGTGAAATCCACCTCAGAGTTTTAAGCCTACAGTACAGTATTGCTAGCTGTGTGCCCGATGCTGTGCAGTAGATCTCTAGGACTTCCTCCCCTTGCTGTGCCCGCGTCTCCCTGTCACTCACCCTGACAGCCGCCATTCTACTTTCTGGCTCCTTGAGCTGACTACTCTGGGTTCCTGTGCGAATGCAGCCATGCAGCATGTGTCCTTCTGTGTCTGACTTATTTCATGAAGCATAACGTCCTCCAGGGTCTTCCGTGTTGTAGTGCAAGGTAGGACTGTTTTGGTTCTTTTTTTAATATCTTGCACATCTTTCTCACCCCCTGAATGTGAAGTGTATCATAGTAGCTGCTGTAACATCCTTGTCTGTAAATGATGTTATCTCTACTGTTTCTGGTTTTCACAAATCATGTTTTTAGGCTTCATTGTACTACTATAATTTTTGATTGGATGTCAGTCATTGTGAAAATTACAGTGGTAAGTGATCTTGCCATATTTCTTTAAAGAGCACGGGGCATAGTTAAATTAGATGGAAACAGTTGATCCTTTCAAGTCTTATTTTTAAGCTCTTTAGCATGAGTCCAAGATATTCTTAACTCCACTAAAGGGCAATATTCTTCTGAGGTCTCTACCCAATGCCTTATGTATCATGAGTGCTTTTCACTGTGGCTGGGAACAGCACTATTTTCAGTCACAGGAGTACTGGGGATTATCATCCTACTGATCTTAGGTGGTTCTGTTTCTGACCTTGAATAGTTTTCTCTCGCAAACTCAGTCCAGACGCATGGGAACCTCTCTGTGGATCTCTGGCACTGATTGCTCAGCTTCCACCTTTCAGGTGTATAGTTGTGCAAGTTCTAGACACACTGGCTTCTCTGGTCTCTGTCAGCTAAGGGAGAACACTGAGGCTCCTCCCTGTGCCACATCCTGGGAATGCTTATGGGCAGTCACCTGGCATAGTCACGCGCTCATTCATTGTCACCGCAGGGACACAGCAATGTACTTCCAATGTTCCAATGTTTGAAAATCACTTTTTCTTCATAAAGTTTGCTCAACTTTACTACTTGTTAATGATGGAGGATGAATCCCATTCCTGTTACTCCATCACAGCCAGGACGGCAGTCTCCACTAGAAGCTTTGACTGAGAAGAATGACAAGCTCTGACATTTATTTTAACATGACACGACTGCTGGGTTAAAAGTTGACTGGAGAAGGTGAGCACTGATGGAGGCATGGAGTTAGGAGCCGATCACTATAATTCAAGACAGAGTCACTTGTGGTAATGATAGACATGAAGGGAAATGATTGGATTCTGGACTTGAGGGGAGAATAAATAGGATTTGCTGAATGTTTGGGTGTTGAGTAAGAAAGGAAGGGAGGATAAAGGATGACTAAGAATTTTGGCCCAAGTAACTAGAAGAATGGGAGGTCATTGAAAAGAAAAATTTCCAGTGTGTTAGGGAGAAATTGTGGGAGGCAGGATTCAAGAAAGAATAAGAGAGGAACTGGACAGAGTGAGAATAGACAATTCCCTCAAGGAGTTCAGCAAATGGCATCTCGTTTCTCAAGGGACTCCTGAGGCAGGGGAAAGAGGGATTCGTAGAAGTAGATGATTACATTGGTGCAAGGAGTATAGTAACAGAGGTTTCTATAGTTACAAGTCCAGTGGAGAACTCTCTAGTATGGGAGGAAATATGAAATGCCTCACAGAGGCAGTGATGTGGGGCTGCAGGGTGAAGGACTAGGGAGGCACCAGAGGAGGAGTGGGCAACGGGGTTGCAGAAAGAGAATGGAATGAGTTCACAGATGCGAACCCTCAGCACTTTCAGGAAGCTGTAAATAAGTCTTCACAGCTCCGACTTAGGTGAGCTCAGGAATTAGTGAAGAAGCCATGCAGGAGAGAGAGCGGGGACAAGAACAGATGGAACTACCCTTCTTTCCATGTATGCTCTTCAGATTTTATCCTGTAAGTAATGGAAACTCCTCTTAGGCTCTGGGTAGGGGTTGGAGAGGAAAGCTAGTTAAATGGTGACTGGGTAGAAGTTGGGCAGGAAAGCTAGTTAAAGGGTGGAGGCTGATAAGGTGGAGGCTGAGGAGTCCTGAGTAAAGGCAGAGGAGATAGAGTGTGAGTGTGTGTGTGTGTATGTGTGTGTGTGGGGGTCCTACAAAGTTTTAGGTCAAGGAATCAAAAGGTCTTGGTGAGCTGATGGATGAAGTAAGGTGAAGAGGAGCCAAAGGGAACAGCTAAAAATGACATTCAGGTTTTTGACCTGGCCCTCTCAGTAGATGATGGAAGAACAGAAATTTGTATAATAAAATATAGAAATCTGCATGCTTTCAAGAGGGCATAGCTCCAAGGGCTAGATTACAGGTTCTTTAGCCTCCTCCCTAGTTGTCTTCATCAACTCCATTCCCTATCCCTGGCCATGTTGATAAACAAAAGTTGTAGAAAAATACGTGCTGCTGCTTAGACATGGTGGCTGTGATACAAAGCCCCAATTTTATTGCCCTTTATCAGCCTCTTGGAACTATGGCAGGCTCCATGTCCAGTCAAGTGATGCAAGAAGGTGGGCTTCTCCTCCCATACGTGGATGGAAGAGGGATGTCACTCATGGGTGGACTTCTCCTATATCAGGCTCAACACAACAGTGAGGGACAAATTAATTTGGTCTCCTTGCCTCTCTAGGAGGTGGCCACAGTGCCTCATCTTTGCACGTTCCTCCAACTATCACAGTTCCACCTTAAGGTCTTTCCATGGGCTGTTTTCTCTCTAGTCATGACCTAGTTTACTCTATACCTTATGATATCATAGCTGTGCTCCTTTTGTTCTTTGAGTCGGCTTCTCTAACTACTTTCTAAAATCTTTGCCAGTCTCTCCTTGTTTTTGTCACATTACTCTATCCTCTTATGCTAAAATTTAGATCTGAAATGTTCCCCCCATAAGCCCATGTGTCCATAGGATTGAGCCCTAGCTTGATGCGACTGGGAGCTGGTGGAACCTATGACAGGTGGGGCCTAAAGGTAAGTTTTAGGCCCACTGGAAATATGACCCTGATGGGGATTTTGGGGGTCCAGTCTTTTTCTGCCTTTCTTTACTTCCCATACCCTAGGAAGTAAACAGATTTGCTTCCCCATGAGCTCGCTGCCATCATGCACAATCACAGGCCCAGACAATGAGGCCAACCAATCATGGATTGGAATCTCCAAAACCATGACCACAAATAAATCTTTTCTCTTTATCAGCTGATTGTCTCAGGTATTTGTTACAGTAATGGAAAGCTGACTAGCACACCTTCCCAACATTTTATAACTTTTGGGTTGATTTTTCTGATTGATTTTTTCATGTTACCCATAAGAGTTCACGAGAGTAGCAATCACAGTCACTTGTCTTCACCATAACACTTGTATTGCTACTTGTACCTAGAACTTACTCAGTAAACAGACACTGAATGGATAAGAGGTAAGTGAAGGGCAGATAATGAAGGTTACTACTTAAAAGCATTTCATGATTGCCAGGCATGGTGGCACATGCCTGTAATCTCTGCAGCTCAGGAGGTCGAAGTAGGAGGATCATGAGTTCAAAGCCAGCCTAAGCAACTTAGCAAGGCCCTGAGCAACTTAGCAAGAATCTGTCTCTAAATAAAAAAATAAAATGGGCTCAAATCCTCAAATGAGAATGTTGCTCAGTGTTCAATCCCTGGTACCAAAAAAATTTTTTTTTCACTATTAATCAATAGGAGGTATTATTTTGAAGTGAGAGAACTTCCTGTTGTTTTAAAAAATACCACATAGTTAGCAGTTTTCCTTAAGACTGGTACAAAGCCAGGTGCGATGGGGCAAGTCTATCATCCTGGTACTCAGGAGAATGAGGCAGAGCTTAGAGGCTTGAGCTTAGGAGTTTGAGACAAGCCCAGGCAACACAGCCAGGCCCATCTCAAATAAACAAACAAACCCAAAACAAAACAAAAATACAAAAGCAAAATAAAACAAAAAGGTTTGCCCCATGTGATGTGGAGGATCATAACTGCCAAGATTGCATCGGTGTATCAACCTGGGTAATCATGTTAATTGGTATAATAAACATCCCCAAAATCTCAGTGGGAGGTTCAGTTTTTTCTCACATTACAGACTTTAGGTCACCTGGCTTCTGCATAGTGATTCAGGGATTCCAGTGTTTCCACCCATCCTCTCAGGATACCAGGAATCCAGTCCTCTCACGAGATTCCTTCTGTGTGTCCAGTCAATAGGCAAAGAGAGAAGGCTTGGTGATTACAGAAGAGATTTCAAGACCAACTGGGGTATGCACAACTTCTGCAACACCCCATTGGTCGGAATGAGGGGCGTGGCCCCAAACTAACTGCAAAGGGGGATGGGAAATGTAGTTTTCCAGTGTGTCCTAAGGAGAAACTGAATCTGTGAGCATCAAGTCAGGCTCAGCACAACATGGGACCTCATTTGGTTGTTGTGAGGATAAGAGAGCTAATGTATGCAAAACTCTCAGAACATGCCCAGCACATTCAGGGCATCTGCCTTTCCAGGTGAGCTGCAAGAGGCATTTCTCTGCATTTGCCCCAGTTGCTGCTTGCTGAACAAAGCTGGTATTCTGCAGCTTCCGTCAAGCCCAGCAGCTGGCTGGAGAGTATTGTGAGCCCCAGTACCCAAGGAGGCTACCCAAGGATGCAGATGTCACTGCACAGTCTGTGTGGCACACCCTCATGCTTTGTTTAATTTGATTCCCTGGGAGGGACAAGTTTTATGAGCAGGTGTTCTGGTTAATTAGGTGATTAATACTCCTCAAATTGAAGAGCCATTTCCCCAGTGACAGTTTTTGCTTTGCCCAGGTATGAGACAAATCTACATGGAACCGTTTGGAGAGGCCTGTGACAGTGCTCATCTGTCTGCTAAGCCTCTCACGTCAGCTCTGTGACCCTGAGGACCTTGAATCTGACCCCGACTGGCTGAGTTGCCTTTTGCTGCACAGCTTAGGGAAAGGAGAGCTCCCTAGATCATATGGCCTCCTCTCAGAGCAAAGTTGATCTGGGGACACACTTCTGGCTCCTTCTGAGGATTCCAATCTGTATGACCTCTCAAGGTCAGGCTTTGCACTCAGCCTCCAGTTTCTAAAGCAAGGTGGCCACAATGACAAATCAGGGGCTGAAACAGTGTTTCTCAGATTGGCTCTGAGGTCAACAGAAATGTGCCCCAAGCTGTCTTCTGTCCCACCTTCCCCAAAGTCCTCACTCCACATACATGCTTCTGTTCCTATATCCTTGCCTTTCTTTCCATGGATGCCAAGGGCCTTCTCTCTCTCTCTCTCTCTCTCACTGACTTCATCAAACCCCAGACTGCATTCCTCAGCCCTTTCAATCCAGCTCCAAGTAGTTTCTCTCCAGGTGTCTATTGCACTTCCTTATATGACCTACATCAGTGAGCATTTGATTATATACCACATCTTTCCTCTTCTTGCATGTATCTTACTTTGTCTTCCCAGTGAGTTTTTGGCAGCTGTGTCTGGGTCTCTCCTGGGACTATGTGCAATTCTCAATGAATACTTGTTTCATTGCTCTATTAAGCTGGCTGCCACTCAGACCTCAGAAAAACAGGTCCAGTGCAATTTCTTACACCACCTTGGGCTACATCACCGAACACATGGCCACTCCTGCCTTGTTTTAATCAGCTTTTTCACTGCTATAACTAAAAGACCTGACAAGAACAATTTTAAAGGAGGATAAGTTTATTTGGGGGCTCGTAGTTTCAGAGGTCTCAGTCCATAGACAGCTGGTTCCATTCCTTGGGGCTCAAGGTGAGGTAGAGCATCAGAGCAGAAGAGTGTGATAGAGAGAAGTGGCTCACATGATCCTCAGAAAGCAGACTCCACTGGCCAGATATAAAATGTATACCCCAAAGGCACACCCGTCCCCATGACCTACCTCCTCCAGCCACACCCTACCCACCTCACAGTTTCTACTAAGTTAATCCCATCAGGGGATTAATCCACTGATTGGGTTAAGGATCTCATAACCCTATCATTTCTCCTCTAAACCATCTTGCATGGTCTCACACACGAGCTTTTGGGGGACACCTCACATCCAAATCATTACATGAATATTCCTCATATGTCACCAATTTTATAACCACAAAGGACAGGATCTCTTTCTCCAGTTCCTGTTGGAAAAATCCCAGGGAAGAATTTTGATGGGTTCATTTTAGTCATGTGCCCACCCTTAGAAAATTCCTATATTAAGGGAGGCAAGATCATACGAGAAGAAGAAAATCCCAACATCCAGACACATGATTGGGATGGAAGGTGAACGAATTCTTGTTCAGAACAGGCGAATCTGGAGTTCAGAAGTTGTTATTGTTCTATCTTCTTCCCTGGGATAGGTTATTTTAAGATTACAGATTCATTCATGAAATATTTATCTATCCAGAATAGATCTTGACCCCTGGAAAGGTTCAATAGACTAGCAGAGGAGATGGAAAGAAACACCTGAGCTGGGAAAAACACCATCCTCTAGGTCCAGATGACATACCTTTTCCTCAATTTCTGCTCTCTGGGAATGACCTGGACACAAGTCACTCTTTCCCTCAGGAGGGTTTAATAGGAGCCATAGCTTCAATTTCCTAAGAGGGTGTTTCACCTACTCCTCAGAGACCTGTCTGATGGTTCAATGAGGTGGTGTCATTTCCAGAGTCTCTGGTAGGAAACAGTTACATGATTCGAAGGAGCCACTAAGAAAAGCTTAGTAAAGGGACTGAAGGAAGGTGAGGTGGATTAAGGAATCATTCAGGATGGGAAGTGCCCAGGGTTAGTAACAATGGAAAATTATCTCTACTCCTACCCCTAAAGAGGAGGGAGGGTAGGAGCAGTTATCAAGCAGATGCACAGCTGGAGGGGAGGGCTGCTGGACATGCACCGTGACCTTCAGCAGGGAAGCCAGCCACTGCCAAACTGCAGTTGTGTGGAGGAAACCCCGTTCTCTCCCTGGCTGTCTGAGTCAAGGAAGTGCAGGTGACATGGTCTGTAGAGGTCAGCTTCCTGTGGAACAGAACTGCATCTGACAGTGGGTAGAGGGTGGGTCTGGAGAATCCTTCAGAGAATGAGAAGCATAAATGACTAGTCAGAAATGGAGGATGAGGAGGATGTGTAGAGTTTGCAAGAACAATTGAGAAGAATCCCCCAAAGATTAAGTAGCACTGAACACAGCAAATAAACCTGCAACAGGAGAATGTCAAATAAGCCAGCTGACTGGGAAGGTCATTTGTACATTTATGCATTCATCAGTTATCAAAGGTTTATTTGCACCTCTAGGCATCAAGCATGAAAAAATGGATTCTAGACATTTGAAAATTTTTATAATAAGATGTTGGGAAAATGGATTATAAAGGGTCACTGTCCTTAAGAATCTAATTGTCTGGACCAGCAAGGATTCCTGGAGGAATTGACTGCAGAAATGAACCTGGGTAAGAGTCAGAAGGTTGGAGAGTGGAAAAGCACATTCTAGAAGAGGTACTGAGTGGGTGTAAGAGCACCCAGAGATGAACTGGAAGAGGCAGAAATCTAAAGTTCAAGGTTGCATTGTCAGATCTGCGTTTTAGAAAGATCCCTGGATCATCAGGGCAAATGATAGCTTGACAGAGCTAAAACATTCAGAAATGAAGCCAGAGAAATGAATGTGGAGGCCAAGATGAGCAAGAGCCATGCAGAAAGTGGGGATCGGCATGACAGCAGGAGGACCAAAGACAAAGAGGGGCCAGATTCAAGAGAGGCCCCAGGGAAAGAAATCACAGAACCAGGACACTGGACCTGAACGACTGTCTGTAAGAAGGCGGGGAAGCTCTCCAACTGTCCGCCCTCTCCACGCCCCCATCCGCTTTTTCAGCTAACAGAACCCCATTTTTATTTGAGGGCAGTGCCCCTACCTGCAGAACTGTAGGCAGTGTCCATGGAAATGTCCCCACTAATTCTTCTCTTCTCTGGCCAAACTGATGGTATGACCCAAGCCAGGCCAGTGGGTAGGTAGCTTCTTCCTGGGAATTTGGAAATCTGTGACTCACATCTCAATCCTGCCTTAAGTCCAGTCATTTGAAGTCTCCTTCTTCAGTTTTTCCCTTAGATTCTATATACAACCTAAGGCCTTATTCAGAAGTACTTTGTGTGTGTGTGTGGGTGGGTGGGTGGGGGGCTTCAATGAGCTGCAGTTGTTTTCTATTGCTTGAAACCAGAAAATCTCAACTGATAATAGTGGCCATGTGAATGGTGGCAACTCATACAGACAGAAAACAGGTGGAGGAGAGAATTTGTGATGGATTTTCTTGGGGAAATGAGTGGAGAGTTTGCTTTTCAGCAGTCTGTGGAAAATAAAAGGGAAAATCCAAAAGTTGGCTGAGGAACCCTTGGTGGGACTCTGAAAATCACACCACCGAGTATGAAGTTATCTTTGGCAGTTGGACATAGCAAGTTCTTCCCAAGAGCCTGACCTCTTTAGCATTTACTCAGACTTCTCCAGGAAAGCCAACTCCTCCACTAGGAGGCTGACGCTTTCTGAAGATTCCCCAGAATGAGGCTGGGGAGTAGATGGAGTCCCATTCTCAGCACTGGGAACCCCGAGTCCTGGCTATGGCTCTCTTGGTAATTAGAGCTGGGTGTCCTTCTAAACTTGCCCACCTCTCCCTGAAATTCAGTTTTCTGAGGGTTAATATTTGGGATTCTTAAAGTATGTTCCAAGAGAATTTAACATTGACATGAAAAGGAGTCAGATATACTGAAAAACTGGCTTAAACCACCTTACTTCAGGACTTCTCAGGGTCTTAATCATACTCATCTGTGATGCAAATCTCCATCAGGGGACTTTTATCTCTGCCTAGGGAAACTCCACCCACCCCCACCCCCATGAAGAAACATTTGGAACTGGAAGTCCTCAGTAGAAATGATGGGTGGCTGGTTTCTGAGGCCATTTCAGCCCAAACAATCCATGATCCTGTGGAGCCAGTGCTCTGTGCATCTCCTGTCTTTCTCACTCGGCTCTTCTTTAAAGATGACTGACTCTGAAGGACCCCTGTGATTTGTTCTGAGCTGGTCCCAGGAAACTGCACATTCGAATGCCTATGGAGTCACTTAAAGATCTAGTCAGACTCATGAAACCCTCCAGCAGCTTAAATGGAAAACAGCCCCCCACTGTGCTGGGAGCAGAGACCCAGGCCCAGCCTGAACGGGTTGACAAACATGCTGTAGCCTGCATGCATTTGTGAAAACAAAGAAAACCCTACCCTTTTCTGCTCCAGACAGTCTGAGATGCTTTTGTGCCCTTGGGCCCTTGCCCGAATCTCTCATCTGCCTCAGTCCTGGTACTAAATTGGTTCAAGGTTTGGAGGAAAGCTTCAGAGGAAAGGGGAAAAGGATGTTTAGAGTTCTTAAAGGCTGAAGTCACCCTGAGGACCAGAGCCTGGACCCTCTCTGGCCACCAGAGGGCGATGACAACAGCATGTGGGCAGAAAGAAACTCTTCCCAAGAATAATAGCAGTTAAACTGTACCTAATATGTTAATGAGTAACGGAGGGACTGCAGCTCCTATGTGAGTGTGTGCACATGTGTGTATGTACATTTGGGTGCCTGGAGCTAAGACTCTGAAAATCTGCTAAGTATAATAAAATAAAATCTGCACCTCCACTATATATTCACAGGATGTAGTCAAGTAGTTGAAAGTTTCCTTAAAGGAAAATGAGGAAGAAAGAATGAGAATAGCATTCATAGGAAAGAACGGAGGGGCTCTCAGGAGCACAGTTGCTGTCCTTGTGTGTGTGAGTGTATGTGTGAATACACAAGGGCACATGTGTACACGCGCTGTGAATGTGGGTGGGTGTGTTTGACACGGGTGACTGTGTGTGAGACTGTGTACTCAGGGCTCATTCAGACTTTTCCAGGGTGAGTGGACCTCAAGGAAGCCTGGGCAATACTTCCTCAAGTTCCTGCCCTTTCCCTTCAAACAAACAAACAAAATCATTCCTGCAAGTATTTATGGAGCCTCTAACGCGCCCCTCCCCAGCGGCATCTGGAAAAGCTCAGACCGCGCCAATTTAGAGCGGGCACGGGAAGAATGAAGGCGAGGCACTAGGGGAGCCGAGATGGATGTCCAGCATGCAAACGACTGTTTTGCAAAAACACTTTCCCTTCTTTGACGCTCCAGGCAACTCGGAACTGAGTACGAGATTTGGTCACCAGATTTGAGGATACAAAGGGTCACAGGTGACAGAATTGGCCCAGAGTCACCCAACGGGAGGCAGATGCTCCAAGGACTCTGAACCTGCTATTGTCAATTCAGGGGTCCAAGTCCCCGCCCTCACTACTCTCAGCAGCACAGCAAGAATCAGTTGGCTCTGGGCAAGGCAGGACTGGCCTCTTCCACGTGGGATTGTCCAGCAATCCCTCAACAACAAGGACCACCATTTTTAGTAATACATGTGACTGTGGGGTGCATGAGTGTAAGTCCTGTAGGTAGCAGCTGAATTTTTGCCAAGAGTACTGGATGAAGCAGGGACGAAGCTTTCATGGGTGAGGTACCAGGATTTTGGCTACTCTAGTGGTGTGACCTCAGGGAAATCACTTCTCTGAGCTTTGAATTTTTATTGGTAAAACGAGGTACTAAGACGCCCCCTTTCGAGACCGTGTTGGGATTTAGTGTCCGCTCGGTGCCAGAACAAGAACAACGAAGTGCTACAAGCCTTGTCAGTCCTGGGCTCCTGAGAAGGAATGAGTTTCCCTGCTTCTTTCCCGGGGCCGAGCCCCTTCCCTTCCCGGGTTCCTTCCCTCAGGCTCCTCTGCTGCCTCCTCCCTCCTGGCTCTGGGTCGCTCCAGCAAAGTTCCCAACTTAGTCGACATGACGCGCGGCGCAGCCAATGGGAGGCGGAGCTGGCGATTTTGGGGGGGCGGGAGGCTGGGCCCCGCGTCTCCGGTGTCTGCCCTGCTCAGTGAATGGAGAGAGCGAACGCCGGCCAGCTCGCCTGGCCGCCCCGTACCCCGGCCGCCGCCGCCGCACGCCAGAGCCCAGCCCCGAGCCGGACCTCCCCGGGCGCCGTGCCCCACCGCGCTCACCCCAGCTCCCCGACCCGGCGCGCAGCCTGAGAGGCCGGCACGCGGGCCAAGGGACGCCCGGCACCTGGGCGCTTGGAGCGATGCGCGGCGGGGCAGCGCTGGCCCCGCCGATGGAGCTGCTGCCGCCGCCGCCCGGCGCGCCCTGCTCCGCCCGCGCCCCGTGCGCCTGAGCGCGGCGCTTGCCCCTCCTCCGCGCCAACTCCGCCGCCCGCTCCCAGGCCGCCCGCGCTCCCCGCGCGCCTGCTCGCGCTCCCCGCGTCCTGCCCCGGCGAGGCAGCCTCCTTTGGGCGCGGGCCCCTGCGCACCATGGCCCCCGGGAGCTCAGGGGCCGGCGCCGCTGTGCGCGCCCGCCTGGCGCTGGCCTTGGCGCTGGCGAGCGTCCTGAGCTGGCCCCCTGCCGTCGCCTGCCCCACCAAGTGTACCTGCTCCGCCGCCAGCGTGGACTGCCACGGTCTGGGCCTCCGAGCGGTTCCCCGGGGCATCCCCCGCAACGCCGAGCGCCTGTGAGTACCCCGCCCCGCCCCGTGCGGGCCACCCACCTGGGTTACACAGAGGGGCCCTTGGGCGCCTGATCCTTCCTTTTCCCCTTGCCGCGCTGGATGCAAGGCTGTTCTTCCTGACTCCTCAATCAGATGCCTCGTTCTCTGAGTTGGGGGGCCATGACTTTGGGCAGGTGTGGAGAGAGACGTCTCAAAGCTCTCGAGATGGACAGAGAGCAGTGCATCTCCGGGGGTGAGGGCCCTAGAGGCAGGGCCCGCTGACAGCTTGCGAGAAGGACGCTGGCACAAGGCGAGGGAAGGAGAGAACCCCGCAGTCTGGAGATCTTGGGGTGGGGTGAGAGGTTTGCCGCTCGTTACAGAGCGGGGAGAAGGAGAAAGCTGTAGAGTGATGGGGTGTCAGGACGCCGAGATGGTGGAGAGGGCCCCAAGACTGTGACCGGCTTGGAGACGACAATGGGGCCAGCTGCTCTCTGGCTGCCCTTGCAAGGAAAGTTGAGAGTGTGTATGAAGGTCTAACTTCTGAAGAACTGGACGGATTCAGAGTGGGTGATCGCAGAACCCGCCCTGTTGGAGCGCAGCCTCCGAGATGCCAAGTTGCAGCCCGGGTGAATTTTTTATGGCTGGGTTATAAATGCCTCCCCAAACGGGCCGGAGAATGGAAATGCTGACAGCCCTTTAAATGAGACCGAGCGCTATAATCTTACAAACCGCACTCAGCTTCGGATCCTGGGCTTGGCAGCAAGTGGAGAGGCGCTTGGAGAGGGGGGTGGATTGACCCTCGTTTTAACCCCAATTGTGCAACCAAATATTTACTTTTCATATGTCAACGTTTTGGAAACATTTATCATTTTGATCCTCAGACCAAATTCAAAACTTGGACTCCAGGGTGGGCTCCTCTTAGTCCACATTTGGGGGTGGGGTGGGGAAGGAGGGAGAAATGGTAGAGGGAGTGGGAGTCTGCCTGGGAAGCCAGCCCAAGAGTGGGTGAGGTTTGCCCTAGAATGGTGGACTCCCTGGGTGTCTTGCTCTTCCTCTCCTCTCCCCCACATGTGCTGGGGATGGGCCTGTGGATCTTCCCTTCTGCCTCTTGACTGGCCTGGCGGAGACTGGAGATGGGATGAACTTACCCCAGAATGCTTACTCCTGTTAGTCACCCCTATCGCCCCACCTCCTCCTCTCTTCCTCTTACCCTTTGTGTCGCTCTGTGCAGAAACTCAATAGAAATGACTTTCTTATTCCTAGTGCTTTCCTTTGACTTGAAATATTGTCTTTCAAGTGCAAGGATCGTTCTGTTGGGTTGAATCATACAATCCTAGAGGGCTCGAGCTGATTTTTCATTCACATGCAGAATGAAAATTTCAGGCCTGCAAATGTGAAACGACTGGCCCACAGAAACACAGCAAGTCAGTGGCCATAAGAGGGCCAGAGTCCAGGTTGCTGCACCTTCATTCAGGTGTTGGAATAGACCATGTCAATGAAAAACTCATTTTAGTGGTATTTTTATGGCATGAGTTAGTGAAGTAGTAACTGTAGTTCACGTTCAAGGAGCACTTCTTTAGCTTCCATTTGTGTATGTGCATTGTGTCCTTGAATTCCCAGCAAACAGTCCTCTTAGTTACAGAGGTAGTGCTTGTTACTCCATTTTACAGTTAAGCCATCTTGTCAGTTATTCCAGGTCCCATAGCTGAAGTATTTGGGTCCAGGCCTGTCTGGCTCCTGAGAGCCCACAGCCCTTACCAGTCTGCTGACTCCTTGGAACCCTTCTCAGTTTGGGCCAAGATCTGTCTTTTACACACAGTCCTGGGAGGGTCTAGGCTGGGCTTGCATCTTACAAGAGTCTGCTGAAGCTGCTGCTTCAGGTAGACCCTGAGAACACTCAGCTCATCCTGACATTCACTCTCCCGCCCGGGTTCCTGACACTGCTCCTCCCCCATCTTCACAATCATGTGGCTTGTTTGGCAAACTGAGGAGAGTGGGCCCCTCTCCTTCTGGTGTGTAGGAGGTTTTCAGAAGCTGCAGGCGCAGCCGCACAGCTAGAGTGCCACCCAGCCACCTCTGCCAGGAGACCCAGGCAGCTCAGAGCAGCCCATCTGCTGCACCACTGGAGAAACTGGGTGGAGACAGGATCCTGGGCATTTCCAGGGGGCTGCTGCCACAGTTGGTCATTGACAGGTTTGGCAGAAAGGATCTGCTTTGAGATTTCTACATCTCATCTGGGTCAGTTCTGGTCACTGGTGACACTTGGGCTACTGTACAAGGGGGTAATGGGGCTGCCAAGGCTGGCCTGTCATCTGGTCTTAGTACTTGTTGGAATTGGGCAGCAGTCTTTAGGATCAAGCTGGGTTAGGGTCAGCCCATCCACAGCCCTTCACCCCCAGCCCTCTCCCAGTGAGCTCAGACACGGCGCTTCCATTCTGCACACTCTGGAGGGCTGCTTGGCATTTCTCCTCTATGCTGAGGACTTCTTCCGAGAGGAATTTCTCATTCATTCTTCCCTTCATTCATTCACAAGCATGACTCGAGCTTCTGCATTCCAGTAACTGTAGGAACCACTGCATATTCAGAAGGAAGCCACCCCTGCAACTTAAAGAATGCAAGCCATGGGTGGAGGAAGGAAACTTCCTCAGATGAGCCTTTTCAATTTCCCCGGGCTCATTTTGTCAGGCGTACCAACAGCACAGCCCTGGATGCTCTAGGCTTTCTGAAAATCCAGCCTTCTGATCTCCAATGTTGAAGCTGTGCTTTCAAACAAAGTAGAGGCATTTTTTCTCATTCTCCATTCCTGCTGTCCTGCCTCCCATGGAGCCTTTTACAAAGGGACATGTGTGTGTGGTTGTTTCCCTAGGATCTTTGGACTTCAGAAACCTGGTGGCACGACATTAGGGAGAACCTGAGTGGGGATCATGGGCTCTCCACTTGGACTTAGCTTCTGCCTGGGATGGGGCCTGAATGGTTCCTAGTTGAGTTGGTGTCAGTGATGGGAATCTGTGTTCCCAGTTCTTCCCCATAACGCTAGTGTATCACATGGAAAAAGGAGCTGTATCTTTCTAGACTACTGATGATTTCACTTTTCCTCTTCGATGAGGAGGTGGCACCCACAAAAATCTAAGTAAATGGAATAGAGAATTCAGAGTCATCTGTTATCTGCACAGCAAAGACAGAGGCTCTGAGGAGAGGGAGAGTCCGTGGCGGAGCCCGAAACAAAACGTTCACCGTGGAGCACAGAGCAGACAGATGTTGTGTTCGCCCTTCTGAGTACAGACAGGACCTACAGATGTAATTCTTCTCCAACCACAATGTCAGCCTGGAAGAGAGGCCACACGTGAAAATGAGCTCTCACGCGGGGCCTCTTCTCCCCATCCTGCCTCTGGGCAGAGGCCCGCTTCTCACCCACAGCGAGGTGGTGGCCTCAGCAGTGGAGTGGGGGCAAGAGTGGACATCTTTGGTTTTTTCTTGGCTCCAGAACATGCTGGAGACCGCTGTATTTAAATAAACATTTCCTGTTTGCGAAGGAGAACGGGCGAGAGGCTGAAACGTGAGAATGTGGTAACTTAATTTTCTCCATCACTCCAGATGACGGGGAGCTTTGCTGGTGGTTGGGTCCAATAAAAACCGACACCGTGTCACAGGCTTTCCCTCACTTGACCACAGAGGTCCCAAGGTCAAGTGGGAGACTTTCCAAGATGCTCAACAGCCAGGCCCTGTGTTCTGATAGTTCCAGGCCTCAGGGCCAGCTCAGGGGACCAGGGACAAGCTGGTGAATCATGGGGCCTCTCTGGGCCAACTGTAATGTGGACTTTCAGGGAAGCACAGTGTTCTCCTGGATGGCTTACTGAGCAGCAGCATGCACCTGCCTCCACGATGCTGTGCAACTCTGAACAGATTGCTGCACCTCTCTGGGCTTCATTTTCCTGAAAGTAGAATTCTAGTTTAATCTTAGTGATGTTTTCATATGTAATCCACAGTCCACTAGTGAGCTGTCAGAATCTTCTTCCTCAGTGCCTAGAACAGGATCTGGCATTTAATAAGTTTTCAACAAATACGTGTTGAATAAAAGACTTATAAACCTCAAAAATAAAAGTATTTTATAGGTTTTAAAGGGAGAAGTGGGCAGTTACAGATTTGCATTTTGATGGATGCCTAAGGGCAGCTTACTAGTAACCTGTTACATGAGATAGTAAGGTTATCTAAAATTTGGATTCCATGAACTAAAATCATTGCCTTACTAGCATGACCAGAGACTCCTATTGAGTGATGCACTCTGCAGTCTGGTTGCCGGGTGTTGCTTAGCAACCATGCAAAACTCCTACTGTGCACATGCCCATGAAAAGCTCAGGCTATCCTGAACACTTAAACCCGGGAACTTTCTAACTAGGGCTCCGTCAGCAGTCAGCATTGCCCTGTGCTGTCCGTGGTTTTTATCGATGCTCTTGTATTAACTGATATGCATTTGTAGGATCATTATTGGGTTTTGCTTTTGCAGATCATCTAGGTTTTCTATTGCTGCTTTTTTTTTTTTTTTGCCATTTGTTTTTCTCCAATTCCGTTTATTGTCACTGATTTCTCTTCCCCCTGGAAAGTGAAAGGGAGGCTCAGGACTGTGGGATCTTTTGCCTGGACTCTAAGAAGGGCCAGCATTCAAAGCCCGGGTATGTAGTCTGGGCCTGGTCCCCGGAGGCAGCCTGCTTTGGGTTTGAATTCCAGCTCTGTTGGCACAGCGCGGTGTGTTACTGCATTGCTCTGGATTGCGGGCTGTGTAATCCCTTAGTGCCTCGGTTCCACACCTGTAATGCAGGGCAGATCAGCGGGCAGGGATGTTGTGGATGTAGCCTGAGGCAATCCAAGCGGTGCATTCTGCACGGTGCCTGCCACACTCTTCCCCCGCCTTGGTCGCTGTGACTGTTTATCCAACTCTGAAGTGTGTATCACAAACATTCCTATTTGGGAGCACTAAATGGAATTGTGTGTAGGAAGCACTTAACCCAGTGCCTGGCCACAAACTACTGGCCATAGTGACCATGGCCACTCTTTCTGGGTGTTCCTATCAGCCCTGTCCAGCAGGATGGTTTGAGGTGTCCACTCTCAGTTTGGCTCCAGATCCCGTGGAGGCAGGTTCCTCACCTGCACATTGGTTGTGCAGGGCACCCTCTTGCCTGGTCTCCCTCTCCCTCTCTCCTCTCAGGCTTACGCTGCAGCTAAGCCCAGGTTGGCCTCCGTTCCATAGAAAGGGGATTACGGTTGAAGTGGTTTATATCTTTTCCATGGGTGTGCTGCTTTGTGGTCTGTTTAAATAAGGAATGCATTTTATTTACTTATTTTGGGGTGGTGAATTTTCATGGGGAATTTTTGGCCCCGACTTTTTTCTTTCAATGCTCATTCCTTCTATCTTTCCCAAAATACCTCCTTTTACTGATTTCCTATGTCTGCCTCCCTTACTGCTTTTACTTGAAACAGCTGTATTTACTAGCATGCTCCACCCTCATTATGGAAGTGGTCTTAACCCTTTTTAGAACTGCTGAGAAGAAAGGAAAACAAAACATGGGGGCCAGAGGCAGTTCCAGAGAGCGCCCCTGGACCACCAGTGATCCTGAATGGGGGTGCAGAGGGTGCCCCTGCCGTGGTGCCTCAGGCTGGTTTTCCAGAACTCTCCCTCACTCACTGCACCCCGTCCTTGAGTTTAAATGAGCTCTGCCCGGGTGGGAGGCTGGTGCTAGGAGCCCTGTGCTGTGTTCTGCAGACCTGGACCTGTTCAGTTACTGCAGGGCCTCCAACAGGTTACAGTGTGCCCCCCGTTCCTGAAGACTTCAGTGTTGGAAGTACCCTATTTGATCCAGTGATCCCTAAGAAAAACTGACCAAGAAGTATAATTACAGGTTCTCAATATCAAGCAGACAGATGGTGGGAAGAGGAATGATCTTTGGGGGTAAAAGTAAATAAGACTCAAGTTCTCATTCTGCCACCTGCAAGGTGGCTGACTTCAGTTTCCTCCTTGGTAAAGTGGGAATAATAACAATAGCCCCTTCATAAGATGCTCTATTGGATTAACTCACATAGACTTCCTGGGGTAGTGTGCATCTGCCCTGAATTTTCCTATCGTTATCATAATTCTCACGGACTGTACTTCTCCTTCCAGAACATGCTCAGTATGAAGCCTGATTTGGAAAAATATTGATTGCCAGATTCACAAGGGGTCCTTCTGCCCAAGTTTCAACCACGTAAGGATTGGTTTTCCATCAGCACAATAAAGGGAAACGGCCAGAGTTCCTTGCTCAGTTATGTGTAGTGATGAAGAACTCAGTTCTTCCAATAGCAATGGATTTCATTGGTAAAAATAGTCCTTGTAAGAAAATTTTCTTGGTGTGGGGGCTGAATTTCTCTCCCATTGATGGTTGCTACACAGAGCAAATATCATCATTTTCCAAATGATAGGTTTTCAGAATTCTTATTGCTGCTCTTGTTGTTCCTCACCACCCACTAACTTACTGGAGTCTTTTCTCTCCTTCCATAAACTTTTATAATTCTTCAGTTACTCCATATGTGTTAGAGTTTGGGGGGACAGGCCCTATCCCCTGGAATCCTAGTTTTTTCCCTCTACACAGGTTCCAGTCCTTTTGTGTGTGTGTGTGTGTGTGTGTGTGTGTGTGTGGTGCTGGGCGTGGAACTCAGGGCCTTGTGCATGCTAGGCAATCCCTTTACCACTGAGCTACATTTCAGTTCTCCAGTCTTCTTTGATTATGCAAGTTGAGTGTCCCTTATCCAAAATACCCAGAAGCAGAAGTATTTCTGATTTTAGATGGTTTTCGGATTTGGGGATATTTGCATATACACAGTAAAATATCTCGGGAATGGACCCCAAGTCTAAACATAGACTCCATTCATGTTTCACATGCACCTTGGACACCCAGCCCGAGGTGGTTTTATACAGTATATTTGTGCATGAAACAAAGTTTCATTGTATGGGATTTTCCACTTGTGGCAACCTGTCCTGCTCAAAATATTTCAGATGGTGAAGCATTTCAGATTTTGGATTTTCGGATTATGGATGCTTAGGGTTAATTAGTTACAGGAGACCTTCTGTGCCCTAGTCATCTTATTTGACTCCTCTGTTGCATTCTGAAGTGGCCTTTCCACTCTGGACAGCCCTGGCCCTGGGCTGGCTCATTTCCTGCCTGCTTAGCAACTCCCCAGTCTTCCCTACTCTTACCTTACTGTTCCCCACACCTGTGCAGTTAATTTTTTGCAGTCTAAGTGTAACACTTTGTATTTATCCTAATTAACTCTGGCAAATCATTTCATTTCATCAGCTGTTCAGGGACATTTTCTATTTTGATTTCCTCCTCTAGCGAATGATCCACTTCTTTCCCTGTCTCCAACTATTTATTTCCTCTGCAATTTTAGTGAGCTTGCTCTATGGATCTTTCTTCAAGTTGCCAGTATAATTAACAGAGTCCTCTCTGTTTTTCTTTTTTTTTCAAAGTCTTTCTTTGGTTCGGGATATTGGATTACATAAATATCTTGTCCCACCCCTTCTGACTGGGGTGGATGAGAATCTTGAGGACTCATTAGCATTTTCTTTCCCTGGAGTTCTGTTGTTCACATTTTCTTTGGAGTATTTTCCAATGAATGTTTCATTCTGCTATTTGTTGAATTTTTTCTAAAGTCTTGGTTTTTCATGGAACATTCCATCCTGACCTTGGCTTCATCCTGGTCCGTTAGACTGGTACTAGAGGTTGCAGGCCTCGGATGAGGAGGGTGTATGTGTAGCTGTGTGTGTGCTCACCTCTCCTGGCCAGCATTTCAGCATGAGGAACGAGTCCCTTCTCCCAATAGCAGGGCTCTCACATTTCACACTCACGAGCCTTCTTAATATTCTAACAATTATCACAGGTAGGGATTATCATTGTCCTCTGTAAGACTTCATCAGAGAGGTGAAGTAGTGTCCCCTGGCAGAAGTGAGAGTGGCTGCTTTGTAACCGCTGTCATGACATTCATCTCCAGATCTTTTGAGTTGGCCCCTCTTCTGTCTTCCATCCTTAGTTCTCAAAGAATAACTATAAGAAGAAAAAAATAAGTCCAACTTGGATCTCTGAGAACCAGTTTGATGCATGGCATCATGAGATCATGCGATGAATGTCAATGCTTGATCTGGATACCTGGTGAAAAAGAGCCACAGCCTTCAGTTTGTGGGAGGAGATGGCATTTGAGTGGAGCTTAAAAGATTAATAGGGTGCCCGTGGGCAGAATAGGTAGGAAAGTGGTACAGGTTTGCAGAAGTTCATGGTTAGATGGACCTGAGCCCAGTTTAAAATGATAGTAGTTGCCGGGCACGGCGGCGCACGCCTGTAATCCCAGCACTTGGGAGGCTGAGGCAGGAGAATCTCGAGTTCAAAGCCAGTCTTAGCAACTTAGTGAGGCCCTGAGCAACTCAGTGAGACCCTGTCTCTAAATAAAATACAAACTAGGACTGGGGATGTGGCTCAGTGGTGGAATGCCCCTGGGTTCAATCCCCAGTACCAAAAAATAAATAAATAAAATAAAATAAAATAAAATGATACGAGCTACATCAGGAAATTTTCTCTAATAGGGTTTTAAGGACAGAATCCACTAGGTCAAGTCTTAGGAAACATATCACCTTGGTATATGCTAACACAACTATAAACACCACAGTGAATGGGGAAGAAAGTATACTACTATTACATTATTATCATTATTTTGTTGTTTGGGGTTCAAAGAGTGTATCAGCCTGTTTTCCAGTGCTATAACAGACACCTGAGGCTGATGATGTAAAAAAGAAAGAGGTTCATTTGGCTCACAGCTTTGGAGGCACGATGCCGGCTCTGGTGAGGGTCCAGTTGGCTGCATCACATCCTGGTGGTTGACATCATGGGGCAGCGCATCCTTCATTTCAGTACAGAAACCTAGGTAGCAGGGAGGGGCCTGTCTTTCTCTTTCATAATAATTTACTCTCGTAGGCTCCAGCTGGGCCTCCTGAGAACTCTGTTCATGCCTTCTGAGAACAGTGTCCAAGGTCCTCCTTGCACTCAGCTCCAACTCCTAGAGGTTCTCCTACCTCGTAGCATTGGTCTGCTGGGGACCATGCTTCCACTTGGGGACACACTCAACTATATCCAATCCATAGCAAGGGCTACCCCCCAAAAAAATGATTCTGATGAACCTTTCTGACTGGTATTTTTCCCTTCAAGCATCTCCTCGGGTTTTGACGGACATCGTCTTCTTTCTAGATAAACATACCACTTAGTTTCTCTCAGCCATGATCTCTGGCTCCTCCTGTCTGGTGTCAGGTCCTGTTAGAACAGAATGAATATAAGATGTGTCCTGGCAGGAGCAGAGTGTGACTTCACTTGTGGCCTTATCACTGCTTGTGTGGGCTCAGCCTCTTCTCTTGCCTGAAATACCAGACTGGGTTCCTGACCCCAGATTCATTCTCCACTTTGGCAGCAGTGTGTGTTGTGGTTCCTGAAAGTCTGTCCGCATGTTTCACCACCCACCTTGTCTCCTCTTGAGTTGTTTTGCTCACCCGAGGTCTAGTCTGCTTCCAGGTGTCCCTGCTCTTTGCCCCCCTGCCCTCCAGAATGACTGCATTCTCTAACCCAGTCTTTTCTGCAGAGTCTGGAGTCCATGGTCCTCTGCTCTCTGAAGTTTTTGACTTGATGGTGGATTTGCACATGTGTGCACCTCCCCCTGAACCTGCTCCTGCTTCCTGCCTTAGCCCGTCTGTCCTGGCTTCTGCCCTCTCCTGTCTCCATCTAGTTCCTCCTGGAACTAGTACCAGATATGAACTGTTGCCATGGGAGCTCCAGGCCCTGAGATCAGATTTCAGGAGGATCTTCGTGACTTGAACCTTCACTTGAGACTAATGATGTACAACTAACTCTTGGATCTGTCCTGAAGAAACCCTTAGACTTCATCTTCGTGGCCATCCAAAGCCTTTGATCATGTTCAGCGGGCATGTGCAGGGGCTGCAGCATTAGAATCTCTTAATGATGAGTTCCTTAGACTTGCCCCTCATCTCTTTATCCAAACCAAGAATAGAGATCGTTCTATTACAGAAAAGCATAGCAGTGAGGATTTCACTGAAGAGCAGTCCTACTCGGAAATTTGTTGCGGAAGTTTCTAACATTCTTTTTTCTCCTCTCCCTCTCTGCCCAGTTCTGGAATGCAGGTAGAAAGTTCTTCCTATGGTTTTTCCAAGCAACATTAGTGAGAAGCCTGTGGGGAGGACAATTGAAGGTGCAGCATCGAATGAGCAGAGATACCTAGACTGAGTCTTGGTGTCCATCATTTTCCAACTGCAGGACCCATCTGTACCTTCATGCATCTGTAACCTTGGGAATGGAGGAATAACACTTATCTCATGGGGTCAATGCAAGGTTGAACTGAGATCAGGTATCCTCACGCATCTCTTAAATTGAGAGCTATGTGAATGTGTGAATGACCTGAACCACTGAGTCCTGTATCTAGAGGAGGATCAAGGTATATTCTAGAGTCTTTCATTCACAGAGGAGGAAACTTAGGGAGTTTAATAACCTTCTTCTGATCACCCGTGTCTTTCAATTCCTGTCTTGGTTAAGTTTTTCCACTTAACCAAATGTTTCTTTTACAAATGCAACTGTAGCCTCTTACCAGCCATCTAGCAATCCAAGCAGGTAGGACACAGAGGACTGTTTGCCTCACTGAGTGATTAATAAGTGCAGTGTGTAAGCTTCAAGGACCAGACAGGGAGTATGTGAAGGATGGAGTCATTTACAGGAGCCTCTGATTGTCCTCCATGATGCATACAGCCCATGAAGTGTCCTCATAACTAGAAGAGCTCAAAATAATACCCAAGTCAGTCGAAACGGTCCCTTTCCATCAGATGGCTGCCAACGCAAGCTACCAGGCTCGGCTGGGTGGGGAGGCTGATGGTCAGGGAGGTGCTGGGGCCATGAAGGATGAGCACTGAGTCCTCAGGAATCGCTGGCGACTGCAGGCTGCATGCATCCCTCGGTGTGGACAAATATGTAGAAAAAGTCACACATCATAAAAAACAGCACAAGTGGAATTAGAAAAAACTCATGGGGAAAATATTAATCCGAGAACAATTGTATCCAAGAAAGCTCTCAGGAATGCCTCCGCAGCTTGCTGGCAAACAGCGCGCGTTCTGCATTTTATTAGAGTCCTAACTGCGTAGAACGCTGACCTTATTTGAGAGGCATTTCATAAACACTGACACAGGGCGCAGCCCCATTTGAGGCCGCAGGGAGACACAGCCTCCTTTGGGAAGCCCCCGTGCCCTCCCCTCCTGGGTCAGAGCTGGACCTCGTTCTCTGGGCCTGCTGATTCTCTTAGGTTCCTCTCTTGGGTTGAATTAAGCAGGAAGGAATTTTCCTGGGGAAATGAATAAGGGAGTGTAGGATGAAGTTGTCCTTGGGGCAGTTTTGCCTATGAGCCTGGTTGGCTCTTCATACAGCCCAAGGGATTTCTGTTAGGAGATCTCAACTTGTGTCCAGAGGCCTAGCATGTGAGCAAGTCAGATGGTGGTTCTTAGGCACCTGGTCCTGGATGGCAGACGACCAGGGGCTTATAATAGCCATGAGAAACATGTCCACTTGGTGTCTTCCTGCCGAAGCTGGCACTTCCCTTGCCATCTGTTGCCAGTTTAGGAGCTCTAGATTTCTGCCACGGAATTGGGTCTGCCCCTCCCTGTCTTGTCTCCTTCCCTCGCCAAAATATTTCCAGGTCTTTGAGTGACCCTGGGATCATCTGGTCCACCCCTGCCTACTGACCTCAGCCCACCTTGAAGGAGAATGTCCTGGGAGGAGACAGGAGGATCCTCAGCTTCCCTGCCTCCTGAGATTTGCTCCCGTGGAAGCTTCCTGGCTTCCATGTTGAAATCTGGGCTTTAGTCACCATCACTCAGGAAGCCTCTACTCATCTGGGAAGCCAGGGAGACAGAAGAAGGACTGAATCTAGTACTGAAAAGAGGTAGTGATGCAGAACCAGGGGGAGAAGCACCAGATGGGTGATGTGGGGCCACAGATCAGGTCCTGATCTCAGTACCAGAGCTGTAGCTCCTTAGGGTCCAGAAAAGGAAGATCCCAGGTGAGGAACGAAGTGAGATGCAGTGGGAACCAGGACTGGAGCAGGGATACAGACAGGAGGCCAGTCGCTTCATGGGAGCTTTTACTGATTCTAGCTCCCCGCTCCACCCCCTCCTAATTACTTCATACCACAAGATGGTAACCAATCTGCTCTGTTTACTTGGTTGAGGCGTACATTTTAATACTTTCTGAAACGTTTCCCATAAGCTCCCCCCTGCCATGTGCCCTCCTTGTACATTCTAGAAATGCTGCGGAGACCTAAATCTCTGGGTTCTTTCCCGACTCGAGCTGCATGCTGATGGAGTCACATTCAGCCAGGAAGCTCTCCTCCCATCTTTAAAACAAGAAACCTCTTCCAAGAGGACCGGGCTACGGTTTTCTTTGTGTGTTGCTAATGAACAAAGAGGCCTCCCTTGCAAAACAGCCTTTCACAAGCAGAGCAGGGCTGATAGCACCTCTTGCCAGATGTGACTGTGTGTAGTTGTGTGGGGGGAAGCAGCTTTGTCGAGAGGAGGGCTGAGGGAGATGGCTCTGGGAATTTTTAGCAACTGCAGCATGGTGGAGTGGAAAGAATGCTTGCCTGGAAATTTGGAGACCTGGCTGTGCCTCTGACACACTGTGTGACCTTGGACAAGTCACTTGACCTCTCTGGGCCTCAGTTTCCTCATCTTTAAAAGTGATGGTGGAAGTCAACTGAATGATGTCCAAGGACCCTTTCTGCCCTATGCATCTTCACTTTTGGGGACTGGGGTTTGGGGTTTAGACCTGAGCCAACATCCAACCAACCCAAGGGACTTCCAAGAGGCCAGAGAGAAGCCAGGACAGCTGCTTCAGGGAGTGGCTGGTCCTTGATTAAGGCTCAAATAATTAGCTCAGCTCCACAGTAAGCCTTCTAAAGTTAAGAAAGAAAAAGATGTTTAGTTTCAAAAATAGCAGTCAGTGTTTCTTGACACTGATTGGTTAGGGGTTTGTAGATCTTACACAAAGGCATAATTTCCTTTCCTTCATAGCACAGTGGAGAGTGTTGGCTTGGAGTTGGGGTCGCCTGGTTTGAATGCTACTGGTAGCCAAGTAATCCTGACGTGCTTCTCCACAACGACCTGCTCCCCAGGTTGCTGGAGGATCAGATGATCCTAATGTCCAGCCTAGAGGTCCATGCCTGGCATGAGATAACCCTTCAGAGCCATTAATTCACCTTGTGCTGCTTACACATCACCTCAAAATTTAGTGTTGGGAAGCACAGCCCATTTTGTTACACTCAGCGATTGTCTGAGTTCGGGTGGCGGCTGTGGCTCAGTAGGGCTGGCTTGTCTCTGCTTCCTGAAGTATCAGCTGAGGTTCTGAAATGACCCAGGGAGACTTGAAGTCTGGATCCTGTCATTCACAACATGATGACTTTGAGACTGCAATGGCTCGAAGGCTGGGACGGATGGGGGTGTTGACCAGAGTGCCCGCGCAGGTGACCTGTCCGGGTGGCTTGAGCTTCCTCACAGCATGGCAGCTTCCGGGCAGTCTCGCTGCTCATATGGAGGCTCAGGACCCCAACACATGTGCTGCGATGACTCAGGACAACTCACGTTTGCTTGACTTTTTGTAAACCAGCCTTAGAAGATAGATTCAAGAGGAGCCCAGCTTCCAAGGAAGAAGTCTTCCCCTAGCAGCCCTGTCATGATTGTGTTTTAGAACTAACACCTACAGTTGTCACCTTAGAATCTAATCTCTTAACTAGATTAAAAGTTTCTTGAGGGCATGAGCTGTGTATTTCTAGCTTTGCACAATGCTGGTGAACATAAAATGAAGTCAGTACATTTTTTTTTGGGGGGGGGGAACCAGGGATTGAACTCAGGGGCACTCCACCACTGAGCCACATCCCCAGCCCTATTTTGTTTTTATTTAGAGACAGGGTCTCACTGAGTTGCTTAGGGCCTCGCTAAGTTGCTGAGGCTGGCTTAGAACTCATGATCCTCCTGCCTCAGCCTCCCAAGTGCTGGGATTACAGGCGTGCGCCACCATGCCCAGCGAAGTCAGTACATTTTTAAAAAATCAAATTGCATCTCTTAGGCAACAGGTTGGATGGAAAGACCCTAAGTTTTAGTACTAAAGAGATCTGGATTCAAAAATCTGAATTGAAAATGTGTCATTCAGCAAATTGTTGTTTTTCTCATCTAGAAAGATATCTCTGGAGATAGTAATACCTCGTCAAAGAATTAAGGATAATATATGCAAAATATTCAGCACACAGTTGATGCTTTAACTAAATTTGGGATACTAGAAGCCTGTGGCTTTGAGTAAATGTGGATGCTTAAGTCAGACAAATCTGATCTCACATGCTGTTGCTTTTGGTGTGGCTGTGGATAGGTCCCCTCCTATCTTTGAGTTTTGGATCCTTAGCTGTAAAATGGGTATCAGAGTAGGTACCTACCTCTCAGGGTTATTGTGAACATGAGAAATATGTCATGAAGTTCTCTTAGCTAGGAACTTGACTTATCAGAGGAACTTACTACCTGTAAATTAAGTAGCTACAGTTAATAGTTGTTCTTTAGATTGTATTTTGATTTGTCCATGAATTTATACATTGAAAAATTATTTATTTAATGCTAATAGCTCACAGTGGTCCCATTGCTCAGGACCTGAAATGTTGGGAACTGTGGATGCCTAGGTCTGGAAGATCCTTGTGGGGTAGAGAATAGCTCCTTGCAAGGGAGGGTAGAGTCCCTGGCAGCTTGCTATATTTTAATACACTTACAACTGAATTTTAATTGTTCCTGTTGACTCTGGGCCCCAGAGAGCCCCTGGCTTCTGCCAGGATTAGCTGCCCACTTTGGTCAGAGATGCACGCATCTCTTTTCTGAACATGTCCTGTTCCTCACTGCTGCCTCCTGAGGGAAAGTGTGGCAGCTCTCACTTTGGGTCTGCTTTTGATGGTGACTATTTTGTTTTGCATTATTTCCTTGCCTCACATCTGGCAAACTGTCCCAGCTTGTCTGTACCTTCTTTGCTTTTTCTTGAATTTAGATAATCTGATAAACGATTTTGACCTTGTCCTTAGAAAAATGCACAAGCACATTACTTTGCAAATGACTTTGAGGCCATTCGTGGCCACTTCCCCAGGTGGCATATGTCCACTGAGTGACCTATCTGTCTCAGTGATTTGATTGCATGGGCTTCTGGGTTTTGTGAATTCTTCTTGGGGATCATCATGTACCTGCGCAACTTCTCTTGGTCTTCTTGCTTTTTAAGCTCCTCTGTCTCCTCCCTATAGAAGAAATGGTCTGCCCAGGATTCTTTCCTTCCCTCTTCCTAGCAACTGTCCTTATATGATGGGATTGCCATCTTCTGTGCCCGTGGGATGCACTCTATAAGATCTGTGATCAGAGGTCTTACTCTTTTCTAGTTAAGGGGTTAGCTCATGATCCATGTCAGGTCAGTTGGATGCTTCCATTCTAAGTTGGAATCTCGACCAGCAGACAAAGGGAGGGGACCCAGTGGCTCTCCATTTCACCTGTGCACTCGCACAAGCACCAGACCGGGCCTGCTTTCCTGTTCCCCAGACTCATTCTACAGGTTTCCATTAAGTCCAGAAGTCTCTGACAGCCTTCAAGATAATTTCTTTTGACTCAGGTTCACAAACCTATAACCAAATAACCCTGCGGGAGAAAGCCAGAGAGGCTACCTTACTGGGGGAAGGTGGCACAGTGAGAGATCATGTGAGGTGTTGGAGAAAGCAGACCTGGTTTCGAGTCACCGGGTTGCCGTCCTCCAGCTGGGTGCCCGAGGAGGTCCATTTCCCCTTCGGATGTCAACCTCATAAGAGTAACGAGTCCTGAAACCCGGTTCTCAGCCTTGCCTCCCATTGGAATCACCTAGGGAGGAATAAAATCACCAATGCTGAGGTCCTGTCCCTAGAGATGCTGATGCAACAATTCTGGGGTGCTTTGTTCACATTACGATTTTATAAAGCTCACAGATATTTCTGGTATGTGCATTGTTTGAGAAAATTAACCTTACAGAAATTCTTCAAATTATAGGGAGGAACAAATGGGATAAGATATGTAAAATAGTCAAACATAAGGATTGATAAGTGTCACTTTTTTTCCTTTCTGAAGGTAAACAGCAATCACTTGCTTTTGCTGCTAGCACAATTTTCTTTGTTTGGAGTAGTCATAGCAATGCATGAAAACCACCGTGCAATACAACCTTGCTTATTTATATATCCCATTTGAGGTGAAGGCCAATCACAAATGTAGCCAGAATCATAGAACATACAAAAATGTGATTACTTTCGCATCCATGGAATAACGAGGGCGAGTTCAACAATGCCTGTTGAGAACATTCTATGGAGTAAGTGCTGTAATGGATAGACAGAATTGATTTATAATTACCATGGCAACAGCAAAAAGGAAGGATGCCTTCCCAAGGGACAAGGACCAGGACCCAGGAAGATTCCCTCCCACGTCTGCCTGCAGCTTGCTTAGTGACCGTGGCTCCAGCAGTTTATCTCTCAAGTTCATGGTTTCCCCAAAGCCCATTTTCTACTCTGTGCACACCTAATGGGTTCTTTGGTGTGGCAGTTAAGACAAAGACAGTCATGAAAGATGCTGTTGGAGGCAGAATGGAAGCAGATCCTGGAGCCTCACCCAGGAGAGAACTCACACACTGGTTCTTCCACCTGTGACTTCTCCCACTTGCTGTGAAGCCTAACCATCCTCCATCGCCATAGAGTCCTTTCCAGAAGAGTTCACAGGTGACGCCTCCATCTGGCCAGGAGTTTCTTAGTGTCATAGACATTTGGGGTTGGATTTGTTGTTGTCGGGAGTATACTTTTCATAAGTTATTTAGCGACATCTCTAACCTCTACCCAGTAGATTCCAAGAGCGCCCCTACTTTGTGACAATTAGCAATGTTTCCAGATGTTGCCATATCTCCCCTGGGGGACAAAACCACCTTCAGCTGAAAACCACTCTCTCCCTCAATCTCACTGAAGTTTACATTGATAGAGCACCATCAGTTTGAGTGTATATAGTGGTTAATCTCTGCAGTGCCCTCAGAGATTTTCACAGATGTCCACAAACCAAACAGCTATTGATAATCCCTCCATTCTTTGTTGGAGCTGGGGTTTCTGAATTACAGAGAAGTTGATGGCAATAATAATAACAACAACCACAGCTACCATTTATTGAGTGTTTATTATGTGTTATGCACACAGCTCAGTGCTTTATATATTACATTGTCTCAGTTAATACTTACCATTGACAGTTTGAAAATCAATTGGCCAAATCATACCCTGCAGAGCATTGTGCTTGGCTCACCTGGCATAGGCTCAAATACTTTTTAAAAAATGTTAATTTCATGCCAACATTTTAAGATCAGGTGAATACATATGTAAATCTATTTCTTGCTTTTTTTTTTTTTTTTTTAAGTTGGAAAGTGTGGCTATAGGAGGTCAGCTTGGCTCCATGGAAATAATTGACTGAATTTAATGTGAGCATGGCTCCATTTTACCACAGTCCCCACTATTCCCTATGGTGCCTCCAACTCTAGACTGTGTCGGCTTCCATTTGACACTGTGATGTTTTTCTTTGTTCAGCTCAACTCTACTCATTTATATCCTCAGTCTGACTCCTGTAAGCTGTTGTATTTGTGGCTTTGGCCTTACAACACTCTGTGTAGCATATGTTACTGTTCTCATTTTAAAGATGAGAAAATTAAGGCTTACGAAAAGGAAAACCCAGGCCAAAATCACACAGCAAATGATGGGCAAAGTTGGGAGTGGAACCCAGCTTCCTACCTTGACCTCTGGCCTGCCTGGCGGCACAGAGTCGCTGCTCGTCGAGGTCGTCTTTCTGCATCAGGAGATGCTCTTGCTGCATCCCTCACCTCCTAGGCTTTCCTTGGAGAATCAAATCGCAGTGTCCCTTTTGCTCACCAGGAAACCCACATGTCACCAGGATGGGAAGAGTATCTTCTGAGCGTAGCTCCCCACGCCGCGTTTTCTGTGTCTGTGCTGCTTTTGGGCTGCTTCCAAGGGCTGCTCACACACTCCCACGTAGCAGAGGGGCCAGCTGGCGTGTGTGCTTCTGCCTAAGACGAGTCCGCTTGCCTGTGGGGAGGATGTGATTGCTTTAGGAAATTAAGTGGGAGTGATTAATTAGGAAATGTACTGAGGACTCTGGAAAGAAATAGCAGAAACGAAAAAAAATTGGAACCCTAAATACAGAATGCTTCTGACCACATGGCTGAAGAGACGGTTCCTTGGGACAGAAAACATTTGATCTGGTATTTCCGAAGTTGCTGACTAGGTACAGCATCCTCTTGCACGATGATGCTGGAAGGACCCGTGAAGCCTGCTGGACCAGCCTCTTTTGTTGAATGACAAAGGAAGACCCAATGAGACCTCCAGAAGGAGCTGGGCCAACTACAAGGAACATAGGATTTAGGACTGAGAAAGACCTGAGTGTCAATTCTCCATGTGTCGCTAGATGAATGTTCCTGGGCAGATCCCCGAGTCTCAGGTTTCTCCCTGTGGAAGGAAGGTAGCGTTGACGGTTGCCAGGGATTGCTGGAAGGAATTGATGAACAAAAGCGTGCATGATGACTACTAATAAGTAATACTCGTCAGTCACTCTTCTAGAACCTCATTTGTATTTTCTTAATTCTTACAACCATCCTAGGAGGATGGTACTATTATTAGCTAATTTTACAGATGAGGAACAAAGGCAGTGAGAGGAGGCATTATTAACTCAATATTCCAAAGTTCCTAAGTGACAGCACTATGTCCATGCAGACTGACTCAAGAATCCATGCTCTCAACCTGGAAGCAGTCTGCCTCTTATTCATGTTACATAATTTATAGATAACATTATATAATCGATGAATAAAATATGTGTTCCAATTTATATGTAATTTATTCACTAGGAGGTAATTTATATAATGTGTTATATTAGGTTGAACCCTAAGAAATGAGTATTTTTGTCACTAAACAAGTTGAGCAGTAGTGATTTTCTTGGAGTTCATCATAGTGCAGTTGGGACTCCCTGATCTGAAAATCCAAAACTCAGAATGTTTCAAAATCTGAAACGTTCTGAGCACTGACAAGATGCCCCAAGTGGAAAATTCCACACCAAACCTCCTTGTCAAGGTCACGGTCAAAATACAGGTGCACTAAAAGTCTCATATAAAATATCTTCAGGCTATGTGCATAAGGTGCATGTGAAATATATATGAATTTTGTATTTGGACTTGGGTCCCATCCCCAAGACAGCTCATTATGTACATGCAAATATTGCAACATCTGAAAAAGTTTTGAAAGTCGACATATTTTGCGTCCCAAGCATTTTGGATAAGGGATACTCAACCTGTGCATAATATATGAACCACAGAAATGAAATTTCTCTTTCTCTTACCTTTGTATTATATATGTATATATATAAAACTCAGCCCATTTCTAACTCTGAACCTCAGTTTCCTCCTCAAACACTGCCCAACATGCCCACTGCCAAGGCACCTGGCCCAGGGCTCAGGACAGAGGCTCTCTAACTCAGTCGCAGCCCCAGTGCCCCACACACCTGCAGGGCCTGCTGTGTGACACTCCTTCATTTACTCCCCCCAACTTGGCTTTCGGTTTGAGACTCTCCAGGTCCAATAAAACTTTTCAGTTCCATCCAGGTGTAGTCTTGGGCCGGGGAGCTATGTTTTATTCCAGGAGCCTTTGATATTTTCAGTATGCTTCAGTCTAATCCAAAGCTTCCTGTCAGGCCAAGGTCAAGGCTGCTGCCTTCCACGTCCGTGTGAACAGCAGAGCTGCCGGCATGGGATGCCACCTGCCCCGCCTCAGAGTTCCTTCCTGCTGTATTTTCTCTGGGTCCTCAGGGTACAGCCCTCTGCGGTTCTCACTGTCCTCTTGGCCTATTCGCCAGTCTTCTCTTTGCAAACTCTATCCAACTGCAGTCCCATCTCTGGGTTTTGGTGCAATGAAAGTTCTCTCTGACCACTTGGAGGGTGAGTTCTGGGGCTTTGCAAGACAGCCCTGTGGGGATGATTCTGCTCCCTCGCCCATCCCGGGCCAGAATGAGCTTGGGCAGATTGGCTGCTCGAACAAAGGAGAAACAGGCTGTGTCTCTCATCCCAGATGCTGCTTGTGCATCTGGATGGATGTTCCCAATTCTTCCTGTAGGATAGTCAGCAAAGCTAAGCAATGATCCTGCCCTTATCCTGGAGCCCAGGGGTCCTGAGGTCAGGGGATTAGCAGAAGGAGGGGTTTTGTTTGGGTCTGTGTGTTAACCCTGAACCTTCCTAGTAACAATCAGAGCTAACTTTTATTGAGCCCTTACATTGTGCCAGGCACCATGCTAAGTGTTTTTATAGTTCCATTTGAATGCTTGCAAGAATAGGATTAGTTCCAAGTAGAGGCACAGAGAGATAAATAGGACACATACATGGCAAGGCTTCAAGTTGTAACCCAGGCCAGTCTGTTTGATCCACCGCTTTGGTCTTTTAACCCTGACCCTCTGTCGTTTTGAGGTGCCACCAAGTAGGCTCCCTGGATGCTGCAGCAGCAGGTCTTGCTGATTTCCAAGCATGCAAACAATGCGGACAGATGGTGCCAATGCTTCCTGAATGAAAGCCCTCCTCCCTTGAGATTAGTGATCTCAGTTGTCACCTGGGTCTCATGGAGCTGAGCTTCCTTGTGCAAGTTCCAAATTCCATCAGCACGAGAGTCAGGGAAATGCTGGGCGGGACAACAAATCAAGGAAGTAATGTGATATTGTAAAGAGGAGCCCGTCCATCCGTCCATCCATTTGATGAAGCTGTATTCAGTGCACCTATGGCCCCTGTGCTCTTGCCAATTTGCTTAGAAAAAAATAACCTCATCTCACCTGCTATGCTGGCTATAATAAAAATCAAAGCCAAACAAACACAACCAAACCCCAGAAAATGATAAGCATTATGTGAGGATGTGGAGACGGTGGAACTCGCGAGCATTGCTGGTAGGAATGGAGGCTGTGCAGCTGTGGTGGGAAGCAGCGCAGCAGAGCCTCCAAAAGGTGAGCAGAATCACCATATGATCCCACAAGTCCACTCTCAAATATATGCTCCAAAGAATTGAAAGCAGGGACTCAGACAGACTGTTGTATGCCAGTGTTTGTTGTAACATTATTCCTTACAATAGCCAAAGGTGGAAACAACCAAGTGCCCTGAACAAATGATAAACAGGATGTGGTATGTCCATACAATGGAATATTATTCAACCTTCAAAAGGAACAGAGTTTGGATATATGTTACAACGTAGACGAACACTGAAAGCATTATATGAAGTGAGAAGGGCCAAACCAAAGAACAAATGTTACATGATTCCACATATCATTATGAAGCATTCATAATAAATTCTTAGAGTAGGTTAGAGGGTATTAAGAACCAGGGGAGTGAGTGCTTAATGGGTACAGAGTTTCCATGTGGCAGATGAGGAAGTTTGGGAATAGCTGGCAGGGATGGCTGCACAGCATTATGAGTGTGCTTCACGCCACCGAAGGGTGCACTTAAAATAGTTAAAATGGAATTTCTCTGTTCTACATACTTTACCAAAATTTCAAAAAATCCCATCACAAGAGAAACAAAGGTCTGCTTTGTGAAGGAGGAAAACACTGTAGAAACCCCTCTCTTCTAGCCCAGCACTCAGGCCTTCTGCCTAAATGGGGCTTGGCCTATAGTAGATGCACATTTCTTTTTTTGCTGAGCCAAACTGGGAACACAATAATTCTATTTGTAGTTGAAAATGGCAGCGAGGCTGTGGAGTGTAAATCTTACTACCATGGCAACTGGGGAACACAAAGATGATAAAAAGGAAGATGCAGGAGTATTTTTGGCAGGTGGGGGTCAGCCGGAGGTAACATGTCTCTTTGCAGGTAAATGCAGGATGGGAAGGGCAGGGAGTTGTTAACAGTTATCACAAAAACTCGGAATCCCAGTGACGATCCCAGTGTCCCTCTCTGTCCCAGTTGAGGGCATTCAGGTAGCTCTTTGGACCACCTGAACCAAAGGGGAGAGGGGATGAAGTCCAAGTTGGTAATGGACTCCAGGCACCTTTGTTAAAAGCTCTCAAGGGAAGGCAGGAGGTCAGCCACACTCTGGCCACTCAGAACACGGTTCAGATCCTCAGGAGGGGCTCTGTGTGTCTGCAGATCACCTGGGCCATTCACAGAGTCACAGCTGCTCTCTGGGAGGAAGAAGAAAGAAGACCACAATTTGGCCTCTATGGAGATAGACCCAGGAGGGGATGGAAGGCCTCGTCTCGCTGTGCTGCTTCATGGGCAGAATGTGTCTTTTAGAAGAAGAAAATGGATTCTAAGAACTGCTGAGAATTTTGTGCTGCCTTTGATGGTTCCCTCTGTGCTTAGGCTTCGACCACCTTTATGGGTTGAGAAGGAAAGACTTTGCCCACCTGGCCCCTGACACCAGCACACTCGGGTGCAAGAGACCCTCTCTCGTTGGCAAGAGGTTGGTTTTAGAATTCAAGAGCCTTCAGGGCCTCCTATCCCATCCCCAGTCTCTCCTAGACTTAGTTCTGAGCTACTTCCCCTTCCAATGCTCTGTGTGACACAGTGACACTGTGGAGGAACCTGGCCCTTGTGCATGTGGCTGGGTATCCCCCTTTTGGAAATGTCTTTGGGCAGCCTCTGAGGGACGGCTGTGCCATTTTATGGCAGTAGAGAGACTGTGGGTTTTAGAATTAGGACTGCTTTTGAGTCTGCTTCTGATGCCTGATAGTTACATAGCAGAAGAGTCACTAAACCTCAGTTGCCTCATCTGTAGAATGGGTATGATGATGCCTGTGGCCCTCTGTGTACACACACCTTGCACAAGGCAGGTGCTGACAGCCAGCCTGTGGGAAGCGGCTGCCCTGTGCTCCTGTCACCACTATTAGGAAGACACCAAACAGCCATTCTGTGTTTGTTGGATCTGGCATTCAAATGCTCTGGCACTGGGCAGCTTGAAAAATCCCAGCCAGGCATAGTTGAGCACAGATAGAGGCAGCACTTGATACAAGGAGGTGCCTTGAAACAAGGAGGTGGCATTTATAGAGCACCCTTAATTTATAGCTTCAAGCTGAGTGGTTTGCATACATTATCATGTTTAATTTTCATAAAATCCCTATATGTTGATATTATTGTGCCCATTTTCCAGGAGAAAATAAAAACTGAGGCGTAATGGGATTACATGGCTCATCTAAGGCCAATTTGAACCCAGACAGTCTGACTCCAGAGCCCAGGTGCATAAGCACTGTTCTGGGGTCAGCTTGAACCCTGGGCCAAGAAGATGGCAGGCTTGAGATTGGAGATTTGTGTTGAGACCAGTGGATCCTCAGGGCCCTTGTCCTGTGGTAACATCTCCCCAGGAACTGGAGGGGGTCGTGTTTCCGGGCTTGCCGGTGGAGCCTGTGCTGATGGGTTCCACTTCCCTTCACTGGTTCTGTGCACGTTTGCTTGCTGAGCACGTCCCATGCACCAGTGCTGCAGGTGCTGGGATGGTTTCTCGAGCGCTGCCTGGGCCCAGGCACTTCACGAGGGAGTCTCCACATTCTCCTAAGTGCTCTGCGTGGCAGGCCTCCTTGCCTCTCACTGCTGGTTACTATTTTACACTTGAATAAATAGATGCAAAAGGAGGTTAAAGTAGTTGCCTCAGTTAGCTCCCCTCCATATGTAGGTGTCAGGGCTTTGATCTGCCCAAGGAGATGCCTTCCTCTTTCCAGTTCCAGAAGCACTGGCCCTAGACCCGTGCTTCCCAGCTTGAGCATGCACCAGAATCATCTGGAGGGTTTGTTAAGCCCAGATTGCTGGGTCCACCCCAAGGTTTGGACTCAGTAGGTTGGGCTGAGGCCTGACAGTGCTGTACATTTTCGTCAGATTTCAGGTGATGCAGACACTGCTGTTCTGGGGACCCCACTTTGGGAATTACTGTTCTAGTCTGAGTTCATTGAAGATTGAATCCTGTTTTTGTTGTTCCCCTAGAATTACACAATACCTGATAACAAAGGGGTTGCTTGATAGAATGACTGTATATTGGTTATTTTGAATTATGCAGCTGCACATTCATTTATCCTGTATGGACCATATTGCATTTCGTATCTCAGTGTGTTAATTCTTGGGCTTTGCCATTTAGGGTTTAAGCTCCGTGGGGGTCACACTACACTTCTTAGCACCTCATGCAAGCTTTGCACACATGGGGTGTTTCGTAAATATTAGCAGATTGGTTGGTTGATTCAGAGACTAATCTCACTAAGACCCCAACCCTAGCTGGATGAAATGTAGGAGGAGCATGGCTCTCAAGACAATCTCTGAATTCCCTAGAAGAGGTCCTGGTGTGCACTGGCTGCTCAGCAGTGTTTGTGGAGTGACTAACACCACTGCAGCACTGTGCCCAACAAACAGGGTTTACCTGTTCTCTTCAGCCTGATTCCAGCTTGGGAGCTCAGCCTCAAAGCACAGGTTAGCAGACGGAATTTTCCAGGACTTGCAGTTCACCTCCAGCAATGATTCTGAACCCTGACTGCACATCAAAATCCCTAGGGACTTGAAGATAGTCTGATGGCTGCTATCTCATCCCAGGAATGCTGGTGTAGTTAGTATATAGTGTGGCCCAGGGAGCAAGATTCCCAAAGCTCCCTGGGTGATTCTTACCTGCAGGAAGTGCAGCAAGGTTGGGGACCACTGATCCTTTAGCGTTGGCCTGAGTGATTTTCTTGTGTGCATTTACACGGGACTGTGCACACATGTGAGTGTGCGTGCACACATGGGCAGAGATGTGGGTGCTGTGGACTCCTTGCGAAGTACAGAGCAGGTGTCCCTCAGACCCCGAGATGAGGGATCAGGGCTTGGAAGTCAAGCATCGGGTAGAAACTTGGCAAAGCCAGCTGGTACTTGAGAGCAGGGATGCCTGCCCTCTCCTGTGGCCACCTTTGGCCGACTGCTGGTTGTCCCATCTCGTGGTGAGGGGCTCCGCTCAATGCAGAAGGCAGGAGGCGGGGCCGCATGCAGGTGGTATGGCTGTTGCAAGGCCTTTTTGTTCTCTCAGTTCAGAAGGGGCCCAAGGTCCTCCCAGGGACTGCGGCATGGGGCCTAGCATTTGGCACCATGTGCGCTGGCGCTGAGTTTATTCTTGGGTTTCTCGGTGGAAACACACACGGCTACTTGAGACCCACGAGCTGGCGGAGAGCAGTGGGAAAGGTCGAGTCTGGGCCTCCACCCCAGCAGGTTGCTTGACTCAGCACAATCCTGGTGTAATTAAGCATGACAAGAAGAACAAGGGGAAAGGACTGGTGCTCACCCGTGTGCCCTCTGCTCAGGTCCCGGGGGCCCGGGGTATTCAGAAGTGCCAGCTGCTCTCAATTGTACTGGAGCCAAGGTTTGGCTCACCTACAGCCATTTCCATCGCTGGGTCCCTGGGAGTTGGGGTCTACTTGGGTAGCCTGCAGGATCGAGTCTCCCAGAGAGATCTGGTGAGCAATGCTCACTCCCTCCCTTCTTGTCTCTCCTCTCTGTGGCGTTGGAAGCTGGTAATGAAAAACACAATCCCGTCATTACAGTCAATCCACCCACTGTTTAAGCAGCAGCCCCAGGTGAGGCCCTGTGCTGGGCACTGGGCAAGGGCTGATTCTTAGACTTAGCTTTCTTCCTAATAGAACTTTCAGTTAACTGGGGAGACATCCCATAATTACAAAGCCTGGAGTCAAACCCAGTTACGTACCTGTGCCATAGAGGTTAATATAAATGAGTGACTTGGGCTACCTGTTGAGTCATAAGGAGTGATAAGTCCATAGGGTACAAGGCACCCTATGCCCAGCCAAAGGAGTCCCCCAGAGGTTCATGTGCCGGAGGCTTGGCTCCTTGGTATGCTGGTGGTAGAACCTTTCAGAGGTGGAGCCGGGTACAAGGTAATTAGGTCATGGGGGCACCACCCTGAGAAGAGATTAATGTTGTTCTTGTAGGATGCTGGTTAGTTTCCATGAGAGTAGGTTGTTACAAAAGAGCAAGTCTGAGGCCTGAATCTGCCTCTCTCTGGTCATGTGAGCTGTATTCATGTGCTCCCACCATGATACCATCTACCACAAGGAACTCATCAGAGGAAGAACAGATGGAACCTCCCATCTTAAAATTCCAGGCTCCAAAACTATGAGCTACATAAACCTTTTTAAAATAAAGCACCAAGCCTCAGGCTTTTTGTTACAGCAATAGAAAATGGACTAATAGAGGCATTAAAAAATTGCCAACCAAGCAAAAAGAGTCCATATGATGGGACTGAACAATGGGGAGTCAACCTAAAACCCAGTTTGGGCCACTCTGGGTGGTGAATTTGCAATTGTGGGGCCACAGTCTCCTTCAAGTCCATGTGGGGGTCTGCAAACACAACCCTCTGAATGGACTCATGATTTTAGAGATTTTCTCTTCTGGAGCCAGCTCCCCACCACTGCTGCCTAAGGAGCTGACACTGAGCAAGCAGCTGAGAAAGTTTGCAGAATGAACTGGGTAGTCTGGGAATTAACCTGGGCTGCAGGGTCAGGGGGGAGGTATGTGGTCAGGGTGCAAATGAAACAGGGAAGAAATGGCAGTAACTGACCTTCATATATGACCTGAAGGCGCATCTCTCCCTTTTTGTCCCATCTGGGAGCAAGAGAAGTGAGAGAAAAGGCCAAGAGGAGTCCTGAGCCTCCCTGTCCGTACTTCCTCTCGTTCAGGCACTGCCCAGGCAGAGAATGGTGATGCTCAGAGTCTGGCAGCTTCTGCCCTGTGCCCACCCAGCTTCCTCAGTCTCCCTCTCTTCTCACCTGCCTGCTGTCACCAGTGCTGTGCTCAGTGACCCATCTCTGGGCCCAGTTCTTCCCAGAGGGTGGGAGACACTGCAGTCCTTGCCTGAGGTCTGAGCCCCCGAGCTCTGCCTGTGATGGCAGAATTGATGGCACGGATCCTGTCTTCCAGAAGCCTGGGTCAGCCAAGGCTCCGTGCTCCAAGAGGCAGAAGAGGCCGCACAGCAGACGTGGGTGTATGAACAGTGGCGGTCCCTTTCTCTGGGCTTTGAAGTCCTACATGGCTCCCAGGGCTTCCTCCTTTCTGATGTGATGCTGTTTTTGGCATCCATCTCCAGATATATAGGACTCTCCTGCTGTTTTATTTGTCTCTCTGTGGATCCATGTGCTTATGTGTTCCCCAGAGAGTGTCGCTGTGCAATGGTTCTTACAGAGCTCCTCGCCTCCTTCCTAGAACAATCTCATCCCATGCAGTGCCCCCACACCAACACCCCGGCCCCAGGCCACGTCAAAGTAAACAAACCGCAGGCTGGAACTGCACCATTCTGGGGACAGGAGTCTTTAATTTGGGTTTAAAATAGCCCACAGGCCAAGGACTTCAGGGACCAAGAGCAAGGTGCAATCACTCCTTGCTCTGAGACCTGTCCCAGAATGATCGAGCAGGCACCATGATCTGGGAGAAAGGCAGGGGTAAGGGATTGGGGGTACAAGCTGGACCTCCCCCTCCAATAGCTCCTTTTGAAATTGTCCTCTAGGATCTCTTTCCTATTGGAAGGTATACCAATCAAAACATACGAGACCCATCCCCTGCGTCTGGAATGCCTGTCCGCTTCCCGTTTCTTCAAAACTCCATGCAGGGCCACCATGCTGTTGAGCTCCTGGCTCACCTGCATACAACATGCCCCGCCAGAGGTGCTGTTTCCCACATGTACTATTTTTTAAAATATTTTTATTTGTTCATTTTAGTTATATGTGACAGTGTATTTTGACATATCATGCATGCCTGGAGGATCACTTCCCATTCTCGTGGTTGTACATGACATGGAGTTCCACTGGTCCACATCATCCCACTGTCTTTCCTACTCCCATCCCCCGCCCTTCCCTTCATCCCCTTTGTCTAGTCCAATGAACTTCTCTTCTTCCCGACCGCCCTTAATGTGTGTCAGCATCTGCACATCAGAGAGAACATCGGCCTTCGGTTTTGGGGATCGGCTCATTGCACTTAGCACGATGTTCTCCATCGTGCGTACTATTGAACTGCACCCCTGCAGTTTCACTAGCAGTGATGAGTGCAAAGAGCCAGCACAGGTGGACGAGGTATTGTCCAACCACCTGACAGGCGTGAGCTTGCTTCATTCTCAACACAAACCTGGGGGGATGAGGCCTGTGTTACAGATTACCCCCATTTTTCAGGTAAGGAAATGGGAGGCCCAGAGGTTAAATAACTTCCTGAGTCATTTCGCTACTTCTGTCCACCAAGGGCAGAATGAACTGGACTGTCCCCGATGCCCACACTGCTGGCCATTCTGTTTTGCCTCCTGTGCTGAGGTGGTGGCAGCCCCTCCTCTGGCCATTGTGATGACTGCCATTCCCTTGCATTTGACCCTGCTCTTACTATCGAAGCTTCTAGATCAGGGGTTGGCAAACATTGTGTGTAAAGGGCCACACATCATGATTTAGACTCTGGGGTTCACATAGTGTCAGTGACGACTACTCCACTCTGTCCACACAGAGTAAAACACACCACAGGCACTATAGAAATGGACCAGGTGGCTGTATTCCAAGAAAACTGTATTTATAGATACTGAAATTTGAATTTCATGTAATTTTTATGTGTCACGAAATATTATCCTTTGATTTTTTTCTAACCATTTAAAAATATAAAAACTGTTCTAACAGTCCATGCAGAACCAGGCAGTGGGCTCAGTTTGTGATCTGTGAGGGTCACTTACTGACCCCTACCTAGGGCCCGGGTCTGGAGGGTTGTGTGTGTGTTTCAATTGGTACCTTCCCAGGCTGTCCCTGTGCTGGCACTGGGTCCCCAGTTCTGAGCACTGCCTGGATAATTCACGACCTGGTGGGTTCTGTCAGGTATGTCAGGGACAATGCTGATTTTTAGAGAACAAGTTTCCCTCTTCAAAGCAAGGGATGGAAATCCAGTCCTGTCACAATTGCTGAGAAAAGAACAAGAACCTCCCTCTTGTGAGCCTTTGTGGATGTTTGCAGGAGAGTGAAGGGAGGACCTTTTTTCCTGCTTCAAGTGTAGAGATTTATTCTGTACAAATAGACCTACGGATAGAACGTGATTCATAATGGGAAACAGATTTCCCCCCTCAAGATAAATGGAATGTCCCCACCTCCCAAACTGAGGAGAGAATTGTTTCCTCTTTACAAAGGAAACAAATTGGATTCTCTAAGGAATAATCAGAGAAGTTTTTAAAATTGTCATAATAAGCAAGATATGGTTTCAGGGATGATGGAAGGAGAATGGCCTTCATCGGGGCTGGACATGGAGAATGAATCGTGGGCCCTTCTCCCTCCCCACCTGATTCCCATCCCTTGGCGTTTTATCAGTGCCAGATGGTGGAGAGTGGCTCCCACATGCATGGGGTCGGTGGGCCTACCCAGTCCCACTGTCGCACTGTAAGGACATTCCTACCTGCTCCAGTTCTTTACTGAAGTAGGTCCCGATTCCTCAACCAAGTTTCCTGACAGCTGCAGTTCATTTTTATCAGTGGGAGAGGGCATTGTGGATGGGAGGCCTTGCCTGGGCAAAGGCATGGGCTTTGGAAGGAGCCTAGTGGGTGCAGAGGACCTGAGTGCAGATAAGCTGTGAGGCTTCATTTCCAGGCAGCCTGAGCACTGGGCTGATGCCACTCCTCCTGGCAAAGGTGGAGAGCCACGGGGGCTGGAGGAGCCCAGTGCTGTGCACTTGGATGGAAGTCAGCACCAGCTGGGTTCGGCCAAGTGCAGCTGTGCATGGATAACAGGAGTTGGTCCACAAGTAAAAGTGATTAGGGATGGAGGGACTGCAGACATATGAGTCAACATGTGTAACTCTCTAGTCCTTCACTGGGTCCTGGGGACTTGAAAGGGTTGCCACTCACTCAGCCCTGGCCTTCATTGCTCACAGGCTGAGGAAAGAGAAAACTGGTACCTTTAATTCCTCAAGAGCCTAGGAGCAAAGAGCAGGGGTCCAGATCATCCAGACCTTTCCTGCAGAATCACTGCTCTGTGGGTTAGGGTTATAGGGTTAGGAGATGTGAACTGGGGCAAGTGTCTTAGCCTTCCTGGACCTCAGTTTCCCATAAATGGTGACCATAGTAATATCTACTGCATGGGATTACTGGGAGGACTCAAAGGAGATGAGTAGTGCCTGAACTTGTGAGTTGCAAGAACTCAGCACATGGCAGGACTATTGTTAATCATTGTTTGTATTCTTTCTCAGCAGTTCTGATTTTTCATATTTGTGCAACTCTTTTCAAATTTATAAAATCCTTTCTCTTACATTATGTCATCTGATTGTCTCGAAGTCCTCTGAGTTTCAGCCAGGACCATTGAGCCATCTTGCAGATGAGAAGGGTGGATTGCCCAAACCACACACTTAGCAAGTTATGAGACTGGTATGTGAGCCCTGGTGCTCCAGCCCCTACCCGGTTATCATGGACTCTGTGCCAACCTGCCTTCTCACAGGGCCCAGGGCTGCATCAGTCCTGTAGATGATGCTTAGATATGCAGCAAGCATTCTCTGCTCTTAACAAGCTTTTGGGATCACTGAAGCAGGAAGAGCCTTGATCTGCAAAGTGGAGAGAGCTCATGCAATGGGAACCACTCCCACCATCCCCAGCAAGGGAAGGTGGGCTAGAAATGGACTCACCAGAAGTCTTACATGGCACCATCAGATGACACCCAGAATTTCCTCGTGCTGAACCTGCAGAGACCTGTCTCTGATTTCCTGTGTGTCACTCGGCAAATTCCCTCCATGTGTGAAATGAGCAGTGAGGCCAACTCTCTGGTGGATGGTGTTAGCTCCAAGTTGCATCACACCCCCCCTCCCCACTCCTACCCAGACCTTAACATTATTCTGTGATTACTTCGCATCATCCTTCCCAAATGTGCATCAAATTAAAGAGTTATTAGGGCATGGCAGGACATGTTTATGGGGGAAGAATTTCCTTTAAAGTCACAGCTCAGCCTGAACTCACTTTATTAGTGTTTATACAAAGCATGTAGTTGGTTCCAGCGCAATCCCTGTTTATATTCGTGCAGCAATCATTGCATTCCTCTGGCTGCTCCTTCCTGTTTTCTTCAAGCAATTACAGCACCTACCTTACAGGTTGATAGCATATGTGCTCTCAGGCTGGGTGGACCTGGAGGTGTGCACCATTTAGAAGTGCAACCTTGATGTGTCCTGCAAAAAGCTGTAGACGTGGAAATGGCTGGAAGCCTCAGTAGACAGGAAGGAGGACTTCTTAAGAACAAAGACATGGTGGGCCACCAGGCCTTCTGGGAATTCCTGTATCAGTAGTTCTGTCATGGTATTCTGTGGCTCTGGCTACGATGACCATTGGTATTGATTTACCTAGGACAGTCCCAATTTCTACCTTGTTTTCCTGATATAATTGTTAGCGACATCCTCTTTGTTTCCCAAAGCATTCAAGTTTGGATAATAAATTGTATGGTCCCTCTAATTCTGATACCCAGACTTACTGGTATAAACAAACTACCAACCTTGGCTTTGGATCTCAAGCCATTATCAGTGAAGGGCAAATGTAACTCAGGTAACTTATAACCATTGACAAAGAGCACAAGTTCAGATCACGCAGTCGTGCCGCACACACGTTTGTGCCTTTTATGTGCCAGGCACTGTGCTGTGCTCTTGGGGATGCAAACAAACAAGATATGGCTTTGGGTCCCAGAAAGTTGGAGTTTACTAGTTTGGCCAAATTTTTGGTAAATGACTAAAATTCTCTGACCCAGTCATTTCAATTTGTCTTTTCTCCTTCAGGACTGTGTTCATTTCTGGTTGCTAAGCTTCCTGACACTGACACCTGGTCACCTGGGAATAGGTTCTCATTGGACATTCACCAGCTTGTGACCCTAGACAAGTGCCTTAATCTCCTTGTACCACCATTGTTCATTCAGAAAATGGGATAGCTGATGGCATTGACCTCATAAACTGGAGATGATAATTAAAGGAATCTCTGAATGTGAAGCACTTAGCGCGGTGCTTGGCATGTGTGAGACAGTACGCTCAGGCTCCTGCAAAATTCTGTCTTTCAGCAGAAACTTATGGAAGCCCTGATGGAGCTGGCTGCAGCACTTGGACCTCTAGTGACTAGGGTTCAGAGATCTATTTTAAGAAAACAAATCTTGTTTAAGATAATGTGTGTTAGTGGAGTCCAAAGCCAATGAGAATTATAGATTGGACCCTAAGGGGTCAACTAGTGTATTGTCCTCCTTTTAAAGATGGAGAAGTAACTTTCCAAGGTCGTGCTCTGAATTAGAGAGCAGGGAGAAAGATCAGGAATGCCTAGTGTCTGGGACAATCTTTCCCTCTCTGGTATTTTGCCAGGTGTCTTGGTCAGTGTAGATAAGCCTGTGATTCAAGAAAATATAAACTCAGATAAGTCAATGGCAAAACCCAACAAAAGTATTGCATCTTCTTCCTGATATTGGAGTCCAGTCCAGCTGGTCTGGGTATTGGAGGCAGCTCCTACTGGACACATCACTCAGAAACCCAGGCTCCTTCCTTCCCCTGTGATGTACCACCATTTTTGACACATGGTTTCTACATGCCAGGAAAGAGGGCGATGCTGTGCCAGGTGTTCTATGGTCTTGCCTGGAAATGGCTTCTACTCTTCCATCTACATTATTTTAATCGGAAATCAGTGATGTGGTCTCCCTTAAATGCAAAGGGTGTGAGAAATTTAATTTTGCTGTTTTCCCAGAGGAAAAGGAAACATTTTGGTGAACACTTAGTGTCCTGCTGTACCACTTTCCCGACATTTCTTGCCCTTTTCCAAAGGCTGACCTCAGTCTCTTCTTGGATGTCTGTTTGTGACTCACATTAGTTGAGGAGCCACTTTGTCATGTGCTCGACTAGGCAGTGTGGGGATATGTTTAGCAAAAAGGTCTTCAGAGAAGACTCTGGAAGGGTTTGAATAGGTTGCTGGTCATGGCAAAGAGGGCCATCAAGGGTGAACCCTTTGGATTGATGGTCATCACCTGGGGGTTCTGGCTTAGAAAAAAAACATTGTCTTCAGTCATCACATGAAGACTTTAGGGTGGACTTTTCCCCTATTTATTTAGTTTTTCTGAGAGTGAGGACTGAGATGTCCTGGGAATGTCATAAGGGGAACTCTCTCTGCAGGACGTGCCTGGAGGTATGAGAGAGCTCAGAAGGGAAGGCTATGGACTGGACCAGGTGCCCCTCAGGATTAATGGGGCAACAAGGTTCTGCCAATACCTTCTACTTCTGACAATCAGCAAACTGATGGCAATGGTATGTGAGTACTTGCTACATGACTAGGCAAAGGCTTGAATCACTCTGTATGTATCCACTCATTTAATCTTCATGACAGCCTAAAGGTACTCTTACTATGCCCATTTTAAAGATGAAGAAACAGAATCTTAGGGGCAGGCTAAGTAAATTGCCCAGAACCACACCTCTCTCTGGTAAGATCTGATGGCAGGGCCTGCCTGCTTAAGTATTATATAGCAGGGATCTCAAATTCAAAAGTTTGTAAGAACCAAGCACATAACCTGAGAGATGGCTGCAGATCAGTGACTGGTGAATTACAGGGCGCATGCCTCATCCAGTGTGTGCAGTTGCCTCCTGGCTCTAGCATATTGGTGGTCATGAAGGCCTAGGGTTATCTGATCAGCTGATTTTTGGATTCAGGCTAGAATTTCAGATTTGTATATGAAATACATCAAAATCAGCAATTAATTTGCACATGTGAAAATCACAGTGAGAACCAGACTAAACATATATGTGGGCCAGAATTCCCCCAAGGGCTACCAGTTTACAAGTTCTACTCTGCTGCCCTAGCAAAAGGCTTGTCCTATTCCACGTGGGTCCTTTTGTGTTGAACTTGAAGTTGACCTGAGCAAGACGGTGACAGGGATCCCTCCTGCTGCAAGGGAAGAAAAAGTAGAGACACCATGCCCATCCCTCCTGGCAGGGCCTTTACCACAGCCTCAGCCATCCATCCAGGCTGCCTCTATGCCTGGCCCGTTCTTCTCCCTGAAGGTAACTGTCTGCACAGGGCTGGCTGCAAACATGTGCAGGTGTAAAATTATATATGCAAAAGCATTGCCAAGCCAAAAACTTAGCCCAGGGAGTCTTAGTTCCCAAACAACTGTGGTAGTGTGAAGCCAGTTTTTAAAATCAAGTTCAGTCATTTCTTTCTCAAGTGTGTGTATATGTTTTTAAACTTGCATGTGGTTATGTAACCGATGAGACTGCAGTGCAAGCATCAGAGAATACTTAAATAATCCCTCCTGGTGGGTGAGATTGGAGCCCTGTGAGGGTGATCTGCAGGGACACCCAGCTGCCTGTGACCCATGGCACTAGAATTGCATGGTTCTGGAACTCATGCTGCTCTCTCTTCCACTAGGGTTAGCAAGCAGGTGGCATTAGATCCTTTGGACTGGGAAGAGGAGAGATGGACAGAAAGACACCCATTAGGGCAGGGCAATCCCTTGGGCCCACAGGGATCATCTTTAGCTGGCTGGCCAAATCTCCAGAATCTCAAATAGCTTTACTCTCCCTCATCACTGCAGCCATGGGGAGAGTCTCAGGTCACTTGAACTACTTTAATCTACACTTCCATCTACACCACTGCATATATGGTGGTGGGGGCGGGTAAGAAGTATGTGAATAGTATGTATTTACCCTAGAAAATATTGACTATATTGGTTAGTAAAATGTGAATGTCCAAAAAATAACCACCATCACCAAAAATAAAACAACCAAAAACCCTCTTGCCTCACCTCCCTGAGAAGACCAGACCAGCAAGTATATTGTTTTCCAAGTGCTACCAAGGGGTCTGGAAGAAGTGTGGGAGTGGCATTAGTCCTCTGAGAGATGAGTCACAAATACAGGAAGCAGGCATCATGTATGAGGTGGAAGGGAATGTGACAGAGAGCAAGGGAATGGTGCAGAGGCCCTGGGATGCAGGAGTTCTTGGAAGGGAGATCCCTGTGCGGGATAGACCCGCTGGACAAGGCTGCAGGGACACACTGGGCCATGACAAAGCCTAAAAATGAGACATTTCTGTTTCCTGGGTCTGTGCATGTGAATCCTTCCTTGCTTCTGCCCAGCTCCTGGGGATGGCCAGCAGTCTTGGTGCTCCTTGGCTTACAGGTGCCTGGGTCTCACTGTGTCTCTGCCTCTTTTTCCTTTAGGAACACTGATCACATTGGATTAGGGTTCACCCTAATGACCTCATTTTAACCGAATTACATCTGCAAAGACCCTACTTCCAAATAAGGCAACATTCACATTAATAGGGGTGAGGATTTTAACATCCTGTGGGGACACAATTCAAAGGGTAACAGCAATAGGTTGGATGGAGAGAGGACACGGAGGGCTTTCAAAGTCAGCAAACGCAGAAGCATATGTGTTGACTGAGTGCCTAGCACCAGTCCAGGATCTGGTAGGAGCGCCGTGAATGTCCATGGCTGTATCAGGAGAACTCAATGAGGCGCACTAAGGACAGCATGAGACCCACCTGGCCGGGGCTGCTGAGCTGTGGAATGGAGCTGGCACTGAAGGGGATTCATCAGTTTCAGGGGGAAGAGGCTCAGCCTGCTGCAGTTACTTCCCTGCTGGACCCTTCTCTGATGCCTGTTGCCTGAGGCGTGTTATCAGCCCCAGGGGTGCTCCAGCCTGGACGCCCCTTGCCTCTAGGAACCTACTGGAGTCTTCCGCTGCAGTCACCTGGGCCTCTGTTTTGTGGTTAAAGCAATTCAAATGCCTTCCGCCCTCAGGCCTTTTGTGTCTGTTCCTCTGCCTGGAACCTTCTCCCTTCAGCCTCTGCCTTCAGATGGTTCTTTTTCCTTCTGGCCCGGGACTCAGGATCCTTCTCTAAGAGAGGTCCCCCTGACTGCCAGCCAGGCAGGCCCCCCTTCCTCTCACCATCTGCATTCTCTTCACCTCTCCCTGATTTCCTTATTGGGATCTGTGGTCCCACTGTTTGTTGGTGGTTGCCTGACTCCCACCATGGTCCTTTTCTCTTGCTGACCACCAATCTGGCCACAAACCCAGCAGCTTAAAACAACACACATCCATCCCTCATGGTCTGCAGGGCCTCTGCTTAGGGTCTCACCAGGCTGCAGCAGGCTCTTGGCTGAGATTGTGTCTTATCCCAAGGTGAGACCGGGGAGATGACCTCTGAGCTCTCCAGGTTGCTGATAGAATTCAGGGCCTTGTGGACAGAGGGCTTCTCCTTCCTGCAGGCTCTCCTCAGCTCCCAGTTAGCTGTTGTTGGAGGCTGCGCTCAGATCCTTGCCACATGAGCCTCCCTAATGTGGCCACTTGCTTCATGGCAGTTAGAAAGGGAAGAGTCTCCTAGCAAGATGAGCATAAGGAGCATATGGAATGTGGCCCAAAGAGGACCTCCCAGCACCCTTGCGGCATCACCTTCTTAGAGGCAAGTCTGTATCCTTCCCAGACTCTAGAAGGGATGGTGGTGGCCGCAGGGACCACCTGGAAACCTCTCTGCCACACTCACCAAGAGAACAAAAGTTCCTTGAAAGGAGATCCTTTGTTGTTCCACATTCTTTTTGGCCATGAGCATAAGGTAAGGCCGGGCTCAGAGCTGGTGCGCAATGAAGATTGGTCTTAGGAAGCCAAGAAGGATAGAAGGGAGGAAGGGACAGAGGAAGACAGGAAAGCAGGGATGAAGGGAGGAAGGGGCCCGCTTTTCCTTGCAACGTGCTTCAACAGCTGAACAGGTCAGCTTGCAGCTATCCTAGGGCAATGCCTCCCGTCTTGTAGACATGCCGTTTCTTTTATCTGGAATGATTTCCTCCCCTCTTATTACCAGTCTCCACCTGAGCTGGTCCTCTCCAATAAATGAAACTTAGCACTGGATAAGCAGCAATGGAAATTTTGTCCTTGAACAAAAAATTGGAGTAGCAGGGAAGCATGGCTGTCAGATCAGGTCTCCACTGTCGTGGCTATAGGGGAAGCAAAATGGGGGAGGCACAGGCCAGGGCGGGGATTTATGAGGTTTCTGGGGATTTTCTAAGGTACTGCCTTTTTTGCTCCTTTTATGGCCTTTTCTGGTCATCATTATGGTAATTGACAGCTGTTATGTAACAAAAGGGCAGGAATTTTACCAGGGAAATGCAGTAGGATGAGATGATAATGAGCCTAAAGGCGAATGACTGGTGAGTTCGGCTCCCATTGCTGCTGCAGCTGGCCTGATCTGGTTTTATCTGTGCCGTTCCCAGGGGCTTAATAGGCAGCTGGGAAATGTCCTTACTCTAGGATACAGAGAGCATGGCTAGTGTCTTATGTAAGTCTCCCCTAAAGACAGTTTGGGTAAGCATTTTTGATTGGAAGCCTTCCTATGCGAAAAGAGTATGGTCACTGGTTTGGGGAAAAGCAATCTACCACCTTTCCCCTGGTGGGTCTTGTGTGTTTCCAGGTTGACCTAGCTATACTCAACTCATACTCAGGTCTTAGTGAAAAGGCCACCTTTTTCTAGAGGCTTCTCTTGACCCTTACAATTCCATGCTCATTCCTTTATATTCTCTATAAGCTTTTGATTTTGTCTGTGGCATAGCATAGAGCAGGATTGTCCTGCAGTCCCTGGTGCAAATCCAGCCTGCTCTAGTCTATTTTTATGAATAGAATTTTATTGGGAGTTAAGCCATTCCCATTTGTTACATATAGTCTATGGCTACTCTCAGACTACAGAGAAAGTTGAATGTTGTGATAGAAAACATGGCGGCAAAATCCAAATTATTACTGCATGGTCTTTTAAAGAACATTTGTCAACTTGTGATATAGACTTTGTCACACTCTTTGCTAATTGCTCCTTTGTTTATTTTTTCCTCATTAAACTTGTAGTTCCTTGGGCCGGAACCATGCCACTACTATTTTACATCTGTGTCCTAGCATTATTACAGCCCCTGAGAGTTAATGGCCAAGGCACATTTGCTGAATATGTGACATGTCAGAAGAAACACAAAACAGGTGGAAAACTTGAATCAGAATTGCCCACGGAAGGTTGGTTTGCACAGGGACTATTTCAGAGGTGTGGGTGTGGTTTGGGGAGCCACAAGGGATTAAAGAAGGGGAGTAGTTGCCACCACTAAGCCAGAAGAGATGAAAGGAAGAAAAGTGTTCTTGAACCAGAGAACTGGAAGAAGCCTGAAGAGGAGTTGTGACTTCTGTGGCTAAACCAGCTCACCTGGATGGGCTCTCAGGAAGGAACCAGGAGACTGCATTCCTTGTCCTCATCCTGTTTCTCCTTTCTGTCTCCTGCCCACCTCGCAGGGAGGTGAAGGACCCAGGAGCCAACTGCATTGAGTCCATTCAGCCTCCCAGGGTGGAGGCCAGAGAACTGACACTGAGGCCCAACCCCCTCGCCAGTTTGTTCTGGTTTGATCGGATCCACTCTCTTTGCTGGTGGCATATCAGGTCTCTGGGTGTCTTGGTTCTGGCCCCTCTTGACCTTTTCCTGAGCATGAGTCTCTGAATCATGCTCTGGGGTCTTGATGGTGGGGCCTCAGCACCACATTTGAAGGCTTCCTCAGGAGCTGCCTTGTCCTTGGTCCCTTGGCTTCTGTGTAATTCCCACCACTGCTCTGCTGTCACCATCCCACCACAATGTCTGCCCTCCCTGTCTGCTCTAGGAGGTCTTCTGCTGAGTTCCTGTTCTTAACGTTCTCTCATGCCTGGTCACCCACCCTCCATGGAATTTAGACCACATCTCTTAGCATTTGGCTTTTCAAATTCTGACATTGTTCTTTAAGTATCTCATGAGTCTTAATCCATCTGCTCAATGAGACTCTAAGCTCCCTGAGGGCAAGGACCAAGCTATATTCTTGTAATTTTTTAAATCAACTTGGTTATGGCTCCCAAGACATAAGCATGACAGACCTTCCTTTAAATTGACAGGCCTTTGTAAGTCATGTTGTCCAGCCTCCTCCTGGGGGGTACCCCGTAGTCTCTGCTGGCACACACTTACAATGGGTACAGCGACAGTGGTTTGAAAAGTCTGATTGGAACCAAAGATGTTCTCTGTACAGGTGCCCTTTATTTATGGTGGCGTTCCATCCCAATAAATCCATTGTAAGTTGAAAATATCGTAAGTCAAATGCACAGAGCAATCCTCACCTGCTGCACATCATAGCTTAGCCTAAGCTGCCTTAAACGTGCTCAGGACACTTAAGCTAGCCTGGAGTTGGCAAAATCATCTAACACAACCCTAGTTTTAAGCAAAGTGTTGAATATCTCATACAATTTATTAAAAAAAAAAACAATGATTGAGAACACCTGTTCACCATTATAGAGTCAAAACTCAAGTTGAATCATTGTATGTCAGGGAGAATCTGTATGTTCCATCATCACAGACAGATGGCTCTTTTTAAAAATGTTTTCATTCTAATTTGTTGTATGGCAGTGGAATGCATTTATACATTTTGATAGATCATACATAAATGGAGTATAATCCCTTATTTTTCTGATTACACATATTGTAGGATCACATCAGTCATGCAGTCATATATGTACGTGAGGTAGTAATGACAAATGTCCTTTTTGAAGCCCATCTTGACCTATGCCTTTGCCTCCATCCTCTCCTGACCAGTTGCTCTCTGTGGTGCACATGAACTGTGCTGAGCACTGTCTAGAAGCTGCTCCCTCACACATGGTCTTTTGCATCTCAGGATTATTCTGCAGAGCTGATATTTGGGGTCATAATTTATAAAACTCACAATAGCAATAGTAACTTCTGAGGCTCAGTGAACTTGAGTCCTTCCCATGGCCACACAGCTAAGAAGTGAGGAGCTGGGATTCAAATCCACAACTCCTGAAGCCCCTTTCTCCACACTGTGTTGTTTCTCTGGGGTAGATTTTTCCTCCTCCTCCCTCTTTGCAGATGTGCCATGGCATAAAGAAAGTTCTGCAGGAATGCTGCAGAATGAATAAAAAGAAAAGTGTGAATATACTTTTGCCAAGATAGGGACAGAGTGCATGCCCTAAAAATGTCATTTTTGTTTCATATTTTGTTTCATTTTTTTCCAATGGTGCTCTGAATTCCTCCTTCTTCCTGCTCCTCTCAAGGTGTCAAGCAGATGTGAAAATACCACAGAGTTCCAAGACTCAGCATTGGTTTATGATTCTCAGACTAGGATGGGGGAAAATAATGTGGAGATCACCATGGTGATGCCTGTTTATGGAGCAACATGGCAGACACCAGATGCGGGCAGAGGCCACAGGAAGGCTCTTCCTTGCAGGTTTGCAGAGGGACTCAGCCTTCCCACTGGCCCCAGCTTCACCGAGATGGGTTTGGAAACATGCCCTCTTGACTGGAGCTGTCCACTAGGAGCGCGCCTTTGGTTTTTTCAATGCACTGGGGTGAGAAATTCTGTTCTGCCGTATTCTATTTATTTATGCATCCTCTTTCTCTCTCCATTCAGTAGATAATTTGACACAGTAGAAAACCCTCAGACTCTAGTGGAAGATGGACAGCATGATGTGATGACCAAAAACTTGGCTTCTGTATTCAAAGAGTCTGGGTTCAAATCCCGGCCTTGCTACTTACTGTGTTATCTGACATTGTGGGCAACTTTTCTTTTCTTTTTTTTTTTTTTTTTTTTTTTTCTTTTTTTTTTTTTTTTTTTTTTTTTATTGAACACAAATGGAGTACAGCTATTGTTTCACTGGTTGTACACAAAGTAGAGTCACACCATCTGTGCGTTCATGCATTTACACAGGGCAATGGTATCTGTCACACACTCTGTTATTAATTTTACCCCCCACCCCCCCCCCGCCCTCCCCTCCCCCTTCCGCTACCTATCTTTCCTCCATTCTTGCCATCTTTCCCCCCCACATTATGCATCATCATTCATTTATCAGAGAGACCATTCGGCTTTTGGATTTTTGGGATTGGCTGATCTCACTTAGCATAACAGTTTCCAACATCATCCATTTACCTACAAATGTCATAATTTTATTCTTCTTTATAGCTGAGTAATATTCCATTTGTGGGCAACTTTTCTAAGGGTCGGGGTTAGAAGAAACTAAACTTTAGCCTGAGTGAAAAATGAGATAATAGGACCTCCACAGGTGATGAGAAATGAACCCAGTGTGTTTAGCACAGTGCTAGGTGCCTAGTGCCGGCTGAGCACATGCAGCCCTTAGGAAGACTGATCCACGGTGCTTTTTATCTGTTGAAGGGAAACAACTGTTGCAAAGACAAGACAGAAACAAGGATGGAAAGGTAAGGTATTGTCCTTGCCAGTGTTGAATGCTATCGCAGAGGGTTCTCACATTTTGGAGGCTTAGCAGTTCTTTCCCAGCATGCCTGAGTCTAAGGCGTGTACATGGGGAGGCCAAGCAGGCGAGGTCTCTGTCCATGAACTAACTCATCCATGGTTTTGCCATCCTGGGAGTCCTTTGCTCTTCCTAATGAATCCAGCACCATATAAGGGAAGAGAAAGTGTGGAGGATTGGGCAGGAAGTGTCATGACTTTAGGCCTGAAAGCAGCCTATGGTACTTAGCCTATGTACAAGTACTGAGAGCTCAGTCATGGGACATGTGCAAGGGAAGCTGGGAAATGTAGTCCATATGCGTGCACAAAATGGTTTGATGGGCAGCTCTGCAGCCTGCCACAGGATTCAGTCATGATAATTACTATCATGATGAGTAATGGAGCATCATAGTGACTCCTCGTGATATCCTATGCTTCACTTGGAGGGATGGCATCCCTAATTATGCAGTCTTTACTTACCTGAGCCCAAGGGAGGGCCAGTTCTCATCCCCAGAGTGACACCTGTGTGTCTTCACCCCTGTGAGCCATCCTTGACTGTAACAATGGACTAAGGATCCAAGGCGGCAGGTGGGTCTTGGCTTTGCATGGAGAGCCATGTGAATGGAGCTTCTAAATGCTCAGATGGTGGCCTGCTCTTCCTTTCTGTTCTACCTCTGTTGTTACAAAACGAATCACCCCAAAACTTAATGACTTAAAACACAGCATTTGCTTTACAGTTATCTCCCACAGTTTCTGTGGGTCAGGAAACCAAGAGGGGTCCAGCTAGATGGTTTGGGCTCTGAGTTTCTCCTAAGTTGTAGCAGAAACTACAACTGGCATGACTGGCCAGTTGTAGTGGTGACTACATGCCTGGTGACTGGCATGCCTGTCCTCTTGGCTGGAAAGACTCCAATGTCAGGCTAGCTCCTTGGGCACCTGTTTCTCTGATTCCCTCTCCTGGTCTCCCCAGCTGGAGCCTCCAGGTCTTCTGCTTTTTGCAAGGCAGCTCAAGGCTGCAGTGTAAGTGCTGAGAGAGAGAGAGAGAGAGAGAGAGAGAGAGGGCTCATGCACATGAGCGAGTGCCCCACAGTACCAGGCAGCCACCTGTTGCCTCTTCTAGTCTCAGAAACCATCAGAATCCCTTCTGCCACATCTTGTTTGTCCCAGCAGCCTTCATGGACCTGCTTGGGTTCAAGGAAAATGTGCATAGACGCTCCCTATGAGTATCAGGCAAAAAATTATAGACACAGTTTACAGCCAGCATGCTTCCCTGCCCCACATCCACAGCCACCCTCGCTCCCCCATCTGGGGCTGCCCACATGAAACCACTGCTCACCCTAGGTAGACACATACTCATCCCCTCAGAGACCAGTGAGGATCAAGAAATTTTGCTCAACATCTAGAGAGGCCCAGACTGGGCAGTGGGGACTGTGTGGGATGCATAGCCCCTCCTTAGTGCCATGTAATTAATTTGTGTCTCCTTAGCCAAGCATGTTTGAAGGCCAGGCTTGGTTCTTTACCATCCTGTGGTCTACAGGTAGGAGATGGTAATAGTAACCATGGAAACTCAGAGAAATTGAGTTATTCCAACTCAAAGCTGGGGCTGGGGCAGAGGATGGGACAGAGATTTGAGCCTTTGACCTGTCTGCCATCAAAGCCCACGTGCTCCCTAGCTTCTCTCTGGTGGGGTGGACAGAGGCTAATGCAGAGCTCGGCTGAGGGGAGAGCCCTTCCTCCTCTCTGGGCCTCTGCCCACTCTGCCCCCAGGAGCCATGGAAATGGTGTCATGGAAATGCCGTGATGGAGAGGCAGCTTCTTGGTGCTGGCCCTCTAGTAGTCAAGAATTACATCATTTTTACCTGTAGGAAGATGGCCAAAGGGGTCTCTCAGGGACATTTATTTGTATTCACAAAGTTTGTGGTGTAGGGTGGTCAGCTTCTCTTGGTGAACTAAAATTCCAGAGTAGAGCTGGGAGCTGGGGGCTTGCCCTTCTACCTAACGTGATAATCACAGTGGCCATGAAGTAGTGTGGACAACCCCTGTGTATCCATCTTCTCATTTAACCCTCCTAAAAGCTCTTGAGGCAGAGGTCATCACCCTGTGTCCCCAGTGGAGAACAGAGCCTCCAAGTAAAGTGAATTGCTCCTAGGTCACCAGCGGGCTGGGCAGGGATTCAGACTCAGGACAGCTCGTCCCTGGAGCGCAGGCTCCCGAACCCTGACTCTGCCGCGAGACCCCACCACACACCCACCCTGCCTGTCCTCCGCATTTCAGCAGCACACTCTGTGCCCCTTTACATAATCGATATTAATTGAAAATATTGGTGTCACAGCCACCAGCACAAGCTGCTGCTGTTCCATGCTGTGTCTTGATAATTAAACCCTTGGTTGCATTGTCATATTTGCAGTTGTTGAGGTCCCCAGACAGCCATCCCAGTGCCGTCGGGAGGTGAGGACAAGGGGCGTGATGGCTGGGGGCTCGCACGGATGCCTGGCTGCTGGTTGCTGTCCCTCCGCCCACTGTCCTGCTTGACTTCCCTCTGCTCCTCTTGCACTTTCTTCGCAGCATGCTCCACGGTCCGAGAAGGCTCGTGCCGATCCCCACCTAGGGCTAGCTAGGAAGCAACTTGCATGGCTGCTGTAGGTGATAGGAAACTGGATGAGGAAGGGAGGTGGCACCCAGGCGAGGTGACACGAGGACTCACTTGATTTGTATTTCTGGTTTCAGGAGGACAGTCCCTCCTCAAGCCTGATTGTTTTTCAGACAAAGTGCTGTCACCTGAAAACAGTTTCCCTGTTCCTTTTATGCAAATGTATCATTCCTGAGTCTTTCCCGGGTATGGTTGCATGATGGGAACTTTAGAACCCAGCCAGGAAAACCAGAGAAATGACGACTCCTTGGATGTGCTGTGGGGCCCTCCTGGCAGTCAGTGTTTGGGATCCTGAGCCCCAGAGCAGAGCAATCCTGAGTTTGAATCCCTGCCCAGCCACCTGGTGGCCTAAGACCAGTTCTTCACTGGGAAGATGCCTCATGGTGGCCATGTGCCCTATAATGACGTTCTGGCCAGTGATGGACCACATGCCCCCAGTGTTCCCTTAGGATTGCATTGTCTCGAACATGGTAGCTTGCTAGTTTGTGTAAATACACTCTCCGGTGTTTGCACAGCGATGAAATCACTCAGTGACACATTTTTTCAGACAGGTCTGATCATTAATTGACGTGGGACAGAATATACATGTTCTGGAGGAGAGAAGGCCAATTTACAGATTCAAGGGTCAAATCTCTGAAACATTTCTCATATGGAAGGCATATGAGTAGGGACTGATTGTTCCTCATCCATTCTTAAGAATTGTAATGTTTTATTCTTGGTCTCTTCCTTAGCATCCATAGTCTTAGATGAAGTTAGTGAACACAGGATATTTATATTTGTATGGCATTTACATGGGGAAACCCTTGCCTGCTTCATCCTTGACTCCCATATTATCACCGGAAGGCTTTCAGTGCTTTGATGGAGAATTCTTCTCTTCAGGGCCATTTTTTAGGAGTGTAAGCTTACAAGCAGAGGCAGGAGTATTTGTGCAACTGTCTTTATCTAAGGAATGAGATGAGCAGCTTCCTCTACCATGTGCCAGGGGCACACTCTACCATGTTGGGCTGTGGCATTAAGTGAGAGATGGTCTTTCCCTTCAGGGAGTATGCAAAGTAGTTGGAAAATAGATGTTTTGTTTGTTTGTCTATTGGGCACACTTGTCTATTGATATCTAGCTATGTACCAAAGTCAGTAAAGATTCTGTTTAAAATTTTATTTGTTCTAATTAGTTGCACATGACAGTAGAATGCATTTATATATTTTGATAGATCATGCATAAATGGAGTGTAATCTCTCATTTTTCTGATTATATATATTGTAGGACCACATCAGTCATGTAGTCATACATGTTCATGAGGTATTAATGTCTGTTTCACTCTACTATCATTTCTTCCCCATGCCCCTTCCCCTCCCTTCACTCTCCTCTACCTAATATAAAGTAACTCTATTCTTCCTTATCCCCCACCACTTATTGTGAATTAGCATCCACATATCAGAGAAAACATTCGTTCAGCCTTTGGTTTTTGGGTTTGGCTTATTTCACTTAGCATGATGTTCTTTAACTCCATCCATTACCAGCAAATGCCAGGATTTCATTCTTCTTTAAAACTGAGTAATATTCTATCATATATATTTTGGTTTCAAGTGATAGAAAATTCAATTCAAACTGGTTTAAGCCAAAATATGAAGGTGATGGTATAGATGGATTCATGTTATGTCAGAATACAGAGGCATGTGGCTGCTGGTATGAGTAGGTTCAGACACTCACTTGAAAGCACAAAGAATGGCTCTTTTCCATCTTCTGGTTCTGGGACACTGTCTTTTAATGGTGACGAAGATGGTTTCTGGCAACCCTGAAGTTCAGCAATCCTAGTGGATAAAGAATTATTGTTAGTACGAGTCATATACATATTTCTCAACCAATCGTTGTGATCAGATGTATTGAAGATACTTATAAGCCTGTTCTGGATCAGATGCCCATATCTGGGATCCCTAGAATCTGGATGAGGACTCAGTCCCATTTGAATGACATGACCTGAAAGCCAGGAAAGGAGGGGCATCCAAAGAAAAGTTTGTTAGTTGAAGAAGCAGCCACAGAAGCCAGGGAGTTAAGTATAACAGAGCTCTTCTCCATAGTAATGCATGGCTTATTCCAAACAGCATCCATGAGGCTAGTTGGGCATGCTCAAGGGATATCATTAATCATTGGAATTGCCTTCTCCTTGACAGGCAGCAGCCTCCCTGTCCAAGCCAGTCTGGGTGGAAGAGACCAGAAGTAATGTGCAAAAATCTAACCTGAGTTTGCTTTTCATTGCAGTGACCTGGACAGAAATAATATCACCAGGATCACCAAGATGGACTTTGCTGGCCTAAAGAACCTCCGAGTCTTGTAAGTAGCAGATGGTTCTCCAGTGCATTTTCATTTTCAGCTTTCTAGTCTTGTGAAAATGTCTCCCTGCCATGACCTCACACTCCCAAGCACTGGGCAACAGGAATCCACCATTCTGCAACAGAAAACCCTTCATTACTGTACCCCAGTGCTCACAGGTATCTCATTCCATGTCTGGATGCTGCTGGCTGGGTGAGATAGATGGAAGGACTCAGTTCTGGTGACAGGGAAAACAGAGCTATAAACGAATAAATCAACATGCCCAGCTTCCAGAATGACAGCAATATCAGGTTGACTAACCATGCTTCCCTTCCACAGAGATTATAATTTTTTCTCCAGCCTGTGCATTAAAATAGCAATCAGGAAAAATGTTATTTATCTTGTTGCTTAATGGAGAGGAAGGAGGGAGAGGGTCAGACAGGGTCAGAGCCCTTGCTGAATGTTCACAGCTGTGCAGATAGGTAGCAAAATTTGAGATGGGCATTGATGGAATGGGGAGCAAGGCATATCCGGTTTCATAACTGCATATTGAGCACTTTCACACATTCTGAAGCCTGCAAGTGGCAAGAAGCTTCCCAAATGCTTGTTCACTGAAAAGTCTAAGACATCCAAAGGTGCAAAGGAATTCACCTCCCTAGGAGCAATTGGACCCTTTTTGCCTCTCTACTCAGTGGTTGATTTTGGTCTGTCAGCCTGGCTGTAGATCCGAAGTGCAATCTGGGCAATGTGGGCACAACCTTGCTGTTATTGATGCCACAGAATCTCAGCTGGAAATTTGTTTTTCACTAGAAGCAATGGCTTAAGTGTTAGGACCTGAAAGCCATCTCCTTTTTCCTAATTACCTGTATAACAGGGTGAATTTGTACACAGAACTCGTGGACTTAGAATTAACTGCCCATGTAACTTGGGCAAATCACTGTACCTTTTGGGTCCTTGGTTTTCTCATCTGTAATATAGGGAATGAACAATTAGATGTCCTTACCCTTCACAGTTACACATAGAATGCCTTATGGTTTTAACATTTTCATGAACAGTCTTAGATTATTCTCATTATCACTTGTGAAGCATCACTTTTATAGCATTGTTTTCCCGATTAAGATATGTTAGTTGTAACAATAATGATGGTAACCAACAGGTATCTGATACATTCCATAGATCAAACATGGGTTTAAGTAGTGCTAACATATGAAGTCAGCGTCATCATGCAGAGGAAACAGCGCAGATAAGTTAAATCATCCCAGCTCTGCATAGCAGGTGACTGAAAGTTGGGATTGGAGTCCAACTTTGTGCCTTTGAACCTGAATAACATGTTGCTGTGCATTTGCATTCCAGAAAGCTCAGGAAATCGAGGCAGTAACAGTCTACCCACTTGAAAATGCAACAGGGCTACTGGGGTGTAGCTCAGTGGTAGAGCACATGCTGAGCATGCACAAGGCCCTGGGTGCAATTCCAGCAGGAAGAAAGGAAGGAAGGAAGAAGGGAGGGACTGGTGGGGAGGGCAGAGAAGGGGAAAGAAAATGAAGAAAGGAAATGCAGTATTATGTGCAGGGGCTTAGCTGAGTTTCCCTGGGCACCAGTGTATGGGGATGCAGGGATCCGATTGCTGGGCCTCCTGCTTCCAGACCCTTCCTGGCACTGACATATTTGCCTGTCTTTGGTTTTGAACATTCCACTGTCATCATCCACAGAGGGAGGACCCACCCTGTGCCAGGTCTTTCTTTTGCCCTGAGAGCTATGTTTCTCTTAAGTGACTGGCAGCTCTGGCAAGGTGTGCGTGGATCAGAATTGAAACTGAGATAAGGATGAGGAAATCCGAGGTGGAGTGAGGTATAAGCAGGAGACTCCTGATTCAAGGTGTTTTGCCCAGTTAAAAAAAACACACACTTTTTTAGCCTATTTTTTTTTCCTTTTCTTCCCTCTGCATCTGTCAGAGATTTCCCTTCATAGAACTTGGAAATTTCACTGAATGCTTCATTTTCTCAGTCAAAAATAACCCTTTGATATTTCTTACTGTTACATCAGAAAGACTAATAAAAATTCCAATTTTCATATCTGCGCTCTGTGAATAGAAAGTTTAAAATAATCACAAAGATCATATGAATATCCTCTGGATGGGTCTACAACATTCCTTTGACTATAGTTTATTTTTACAGTTAATTGGTATATCCCTCTTATTTTGATAAGCAATGCCAAAAAGCCTTTTACCCCTGCTTTATAGACACTATTAATACACTCTGTTTCATTATCTTCCTTATCAATTCAAAGACAATCCCATTCAAGCGGTACTTTATTACCGCAAAGGAATCTGTTAGGTAGAATAGCTGAAATGCTTTCTAACACCAATAAAATATCTAAACATTTAACATATTCCCCCTCAATCTTCTTTTTAGCTGAGTAACCTAGATAACTATCTTCTTCTTCTTTTTTTTTTTCTTTAAAGCTTTCATCACATCTTGGCACATTTCCCATATCTGTTCCTTATTTACAATTTATAGTGAAGCCAGAAAGGACTCAATGGTCTTGAATAATTTGAGCTTGCCATCCATTTCCGTGCTGAACTGTTAATCCAGTACAGGTGAACGGGTGGAAACAGATAAAACAGAGATTGGCAAATTTTAGTCTCATTCCAGGTTAATCTTTCCTAAGTGAAGTGGATTCCAGGAGGAGATGGAAGAGTTGCCCATGATAGTTATTTCTCCCGTGGCGTGGGAGGAGGGAAAGGTCTCTTCTGGTGGTATCAATTATAGCCCCTTTCTTAGTAATCTATTCAAGGGCTCTCTGTGCTCACAATATGGGAGCCAGCTTTATCCCAAATGGGGTTAATAAAAGAGTTAAACTCCACCCTTGCCATCATCACATGAGGGCCATTTCCGATTCTGATCCAGTGCTAAAACTAAAAAAAATAGCAATGCCAAAAGGCTGAAAATGAGCACAGTCTGTGTCCCTCTAACTCAGAACAGACTCAGAACACGCCCGCCATGGGCAGCCCTTCTGGGAATCCAGCTCCTCCTGGCCCCTGTCCTCCTGCGTGGGCCCAGGGAAACAGGGCGGTCAGAGTGACTTTCATGCCTGCTTCTCTCTTTCCTCAGCTCAGAGGTCTCCGTGGGAGTTTCGTGGCTTATTCATTCATTGATTGTTTTATTCATCAAATGCTGACAGTTTATGGAGCCTCTAAGCGCCAGACACTAGCTGGACTCTGATAGATTTAGGAAGTAGGGCTCAAAGGGGCTGAGATAACTTTCCAACGGGTTCCACTGGTGTAGGGCAAATGGGGAGAACTAAATAAAGCACCATTTGCAAAGGTGTGGGTTGGGGTAAGAGAATCCAGGAAGAGGAGGCACAGTCCCCAGGCTGGTGGCACCAGGGAGCTGCTGCTGCCCTGAGCTTCGAGGAGCAGTGGAAGGGTGGTCTCCAGGGCCCAGTCAAGGTGG
>JAJEJO010002089.1:392643-458421 GCA_020662805.1 Glaucomys volans | reverse complement strand
TATCACACTCTATCAGACTCACCTGGGCAAAATGGACCCTATTATTATAACCATATTTTTGGAATTAAAAAAATTTTTTCTTTTGGTGCCAGCAGTTGAACTCAGGGACTTTTAATCATGCACATTCCTAGCTCCTTTCATTTTTATTTATTTGTTTTCTAAGACAGGGCCTCCCTAAGTTGCTGAGGCTGGCTTTGAACTTGTGATCCTCCTACCTCAGCCTCCCGAGCTGCTGGGATTATAGGCATGGCCACTGTGCCCGGCTGGGGTGACCGTTGTTATTAGTGTGTATTATGGGTTATTACCTCACCCAAGCTCCCTCCCACCAGTGCGCTCGCATGCACAGGCACACCGCAGTCCCCAGCAAGGGCGTGAGCACATGGTGCACACTGACCTCTTCTGTGAACACGTCCCACTTCCGTGGCTCTGGGGACAGGGATGGTGATACTAGCACTGATGATGGTAATGACACCCAGAGTTCACTTGTATGAGGGTCTCTCTTGGCCTTGGGAGAGAGCTCTCACCCGGCCTTCTGTGGCCTGGGGCTGGAGGGCAGGATGGGGCCCTGTCCCCCGTCTCTGGGGGTCTCACCACCAGGCAGCCGTGAGCTGAGCCTGCGGTCATCAGCCCTGTGCCCAGGGATGCGGGAGCTGGGGGGCAGCCTGTGCAGGCCCTGACTCTCGGGGGCCGGGAACCAGGTGGGAGCCCTCATCTCAAGGTCAGCACTGCAGCCTGGGTGGACCTGAGGGGTGTGGACAGGCTTTGGACAGGTGAGCTCGCATGGCTGCCCCGCATGGGCCTAACCTCTGGTCGGGGGAGTCGCGTCTCGGTCGGTCCACACCTGTGGCTGTTAGTGGAGTTGGCATGTCCCCTGGGGGGGACGTGCCTGGTCCTGGATTGGCTCTGGCTATCTCTGTCCCCCCGGGTTCTGAGGACCTGGTTTTAGGGTAGGAAGGAGCCTTGGGGTGAAGCAGCGGGGTGGCGGGTGATGGAAGGTCCTTCTGTGGGTGGGACGTCTCAGTGTCCTCTCCTTCCTCTGGGGTTTGGGACACAGAGAAGCGACGTCCACACGCCCTCAGCCCCACGGCTGTCATCCCATGGCACCTGCCGCTGACCGCCGAGGGAGGTGCAGCCCACTGCCCAGCCGAGGGACTGCCACTGAGAGTCGGGCCCGTCAGACAGGCTCCCTGATGGTGGGCGGGACTCACACTCAGGTCCCTCTGGCCGGCCCTGCACAGCGTCTTTTATGCCCTGTAAACGCCATGTCTGCACTGAGGGGCGGGAGGCGGCTCTGCAGTGTCTTCTGGAGCCTGGAGCTGCCCCAAGAGGGAAGCGGGACCTTGAGCCCGGCAGGGCAGGGCACTGGCAGGAGGGACAGAGTGCTCTGTCCAGAGGCCTGGGGAGGGCCAGGGCCGTGTCCTCCAGATCCACCTTCCAGGAGACTCTCCTGCCCGGGGCAGGGAGGGACCCCTGCAGATGGTCCTTGAGGTCCTGTCTCCCTCCCTGGAGTCCACCCCCCAGCCTGGTGCGGAGGCCATGCAGGCTGTCCCCACCCCTGTACCAGGCAGTGGCACAGCCTGAGGGCTCCCGTGGCCAGGGCCGCCCTCTGTGACCGAGTGATTCAGGCCAGTCACGCACCTCACCGCGGCCACCTCCTTTATAACACGGGGTGACCACCGCTCGTGGTTGTCTGTGGGGCGATGAATTTTACCAGTGAGAATCTGGAAGCTCTGAGAGGCGAGGCCTCTGCCAAGGTTGGGGGGACATGTGGCCAGGACCCATGTGCTGAGCCAGGCCGCATCCTCCCTCCGCTCCGGGAACTTCTGCCCACCTCGCCCGGCCTTAGGCGAGGGGCATGCTTGATCCTCACCACCCCCTGCAGGAGGTGGAAAGGGTGGGCACTAGCAAGCCCATTTCACAGATGAAAAGCCCAAGGCTCAGAGAGGGATGTGACTTCCCAGGGTCACACAGCTGGCCCACTGCATTCTGTTCCAGGGAGACAGTAAGGCTGGAGGAGGTGCGCCGGGGACAGGTGCCCGAGGGGAGAGGCCACGGGATGGGAGTGGCCCTGCGTGCGGTGGGCGCCCCAGTGGGGATCGGGACTGACTCTGTCCTTGCGCCAGGCCTGTGCGGCAGCTCCGGGGCCAGTGGCGCTGGGCCGAGCGGTTGGCCTGGTGGGGTGGCTGGAGCGGACTCGGATCAGGCTGATTAATTTGTCCAGGCCCCTGGCAGGGAGCAGACGAAGCAGCTGGCAGGCTCTTCGGTGTCCCATTAATTGTGACAATGACTAACCCCAGATGTGGTGCATGCTGCCTGAGGCTCTGGCTGCGGCGTGGGGTACACGCAGGACTCCATGGCGTGGGGGAGCAGAAGCTCCCTGGGGTCCCTTGGGAGGAGACCCTCCTCCCACACTGGTCCTGGCGGTGGAGGGAGGTTTGGGGGAGTCTGCATTGGGGTGCCGCCGGGGCCAGGCCCGAGCCCAGCACTTCGCAGGCAAGTCCTCAGCCTTGCTGAGTTGAGGTCTGTCTGAGCCCCACTCTGTAGTGCTGGGCACCTAGGGCGAGACCACACGGCTGGCAGGGACAAGATGGGACAGAGGACTAGTGACAGGCAGGGACACCCAGGTCCCCAGCACTGGTGGAGCAGGCTCAGCCCACGGAGTCTCAGGGCCCCCGAGGAGTGTCTTCAGGCAAGGCCCCTCTGCCCTGGCGTCCAGCACTGCAGCTGAGCGGGCACCTTCCTGCTTTGCCCAGGGCCAGGCTGGCCGGAGAGACACGCCTGGGAGTCCTGCCCCGCTGCCCGGGGGGTCGCCCCCGGCCCCTGCACGGGGGCCGGAAGCACTGAAGGGCGGGGGCCTCTGTGGCGTCTTCGTCCTCTCTGCCTGTTTGGTCAAAGGCAGGCCCTGGGCACGCGGGGCGGGCGAGCACCACCGCGCTGAGCGCCGGCCCCTGATGCAGGGCTGTGCTCTGTGTTTATTTGCTGCATATTTGCTCCTTTCTCGTGGTGCTGGGGACAGAGCCAGGCCTCGTGCCTGCGAGGCGAGCGCATGCCACCTGAGCCACGTCCCCGGCCCCTGTTCTGTTTTCATTTTGGTAAAACAGACCCAGCTTGGAATTCGCTCTCTGCTCGTTTTTCAAGCACACACTTCAGCGGCGTTAAACACAGTCCCATCCCTGGGTGACCATCGCCGCCATCCATCGCCAGAACGCTCCTCATCCTGTAAAACCAGAACTCTGTACCCACTAAACTACGCCATTTCCCCCCAACGGCTCTGGTAACCATCATTTATTCTATTTTCTACCTCTATGAATCTGGCTAACCTAGGTGCTTCCTTCAAGTGGAGTGATCCACGATCTTTCCTTTGTTTCCGGCATATTTCACTTAATATGATCTCTTCCAGGTTCATCTGTATTTTAGCAGGTTTCAGAATTTCATTCCTTTTTAAGGCTGAATAATATTCCATTGTATGAATATACCATAGTTTGTTTATCCATCCAGCGGTTGACAGACATGTGGGCTGTTCTTCGCTTTCCGTTATTGTTTTATTTTTCTTTTGGGGGGTGCTGGGGATCAAACCCAGAGTCCCACCTGGGCTAGGCTGGTGCTCTGCCACCAAGCTGCACTTCAGCTCTTGTGAGCGACGCAGCTGTGAGCACGGTGTGCAGGTGACCTCTGAGACCTGCGTTCTGCTCTTGTCTGTGTGCTCGGAGTTGCTGCGTCTAGTTTTAGTTTCTGGAGGAACCACCGGGCTGTTCTGCTCTGTGGCTGCCCATCTCATGTCCCCACCAGTGTCACAGGGTCCCACTTCCTTCATTCTCACCAACACTTACAACCTTCGGGGTTTTGGTTTCGTGGCCAGCACAGCAGCCGTCCTCATGGGCAGGAATTCCGGATTTCCCCAGTGGCCAGCGAGGTCGAGCAGCTTTTCACGTGCCATTTGGCCATCTGTGTATCTTCTTTGGAGAAATGTCTGTTCAGGTCCCTGGCTCCCTGTCTGGAAGGTGTGTCCAATGTTGAGTGGTGGGTGTTCTCCTCTGCCTGGTCCAGATGTCCATCCCCGCTCAGAGGTGTGATTGGCAGGTGTCTTCCCATCGCCTGGGCTGCCACTCTGCTCTGGAGAGCACCCGGTTTACCTCTGACCCCTCCTGCCCGGCCAGCAGCTGGCACAGAGGCCACACGCTCCACCTTCCTGCTCCCTGGTGCTCACTTGAGTGGGATGCAGGCCAGTCCAGGAGTCCCCAGCCTGGGGTGGGAGGCAGAGGACGGGTGAGATCAGCAGGGCTGGGGAGTTGTGGACCAGGCAGGAGGGGCTGCTGGGGGATTCCAGGGCCAACAGCACAAGGTGGTCTGCTCATGGCGAGACCCCTCTGGCAGCTGCAGTGGTGCCAACATCCCCAGCCAGTGTCCTCACCGTGGGAATGGCAGTGCAGCTCTACAGAAATAGAGGTCGGTGCTGAAGGACTGTGGGCCTCTGTGAGGGCACATCTGCAGGGCGCTTGGCGTCCGGGACCTGCGACCATCTCTCTGAAGGTCAGGGCTGTCCTTCTCCCAGCCGCATGAGGATGCAGTGTGTGGCCCGGGCTGGGTGGCTGGCAGGAGCCCTGGGCGCTGCCTCTTCCTTAGCCCTGTGTTCTCTCCACCCACAGTGGGACTCCATCAACGAGGTGGACGAGTCCTTCCGGCCCATCCACACATACCAGGTGTGCAACGTCATGAGCCCCAACCAGAACAACTGGCTGCGCACGAGCTGGGTGCCCCGAGATGGGGCCCGGCGGGTCTATGCCGAGATCAAGTTCACGCTCCGGGACTGCAACAGCATGCCGGGCGTGCTGGGCACCTGCAAGGAGACCTTCAACCTCTACTACCTGGAGTCGGACCGCGACCTGGGCTCCAGCACGCAGGAGAGCCAGTTCCTCAAAATCGACACCATCGCCGCGGACGAGAGCTTCACGGGCGCCGACCTGGGCGTGCGGCGGCTCAAGCTCAACACGGAGGTGCGCGGCGTGGGTCCCCTCAGCAAGCGCGGCTTCTACCTGGCCTTCCAGGACATCGGCGCCTGCCTGGCCATCCTCTCCCTCCGCATCTATTACAAGAAGTGCCCGGCCATGGTGCGCAATCTGGCGGCCTTCTCGGAGGCGGTGACCGGCGCCGACTCGTCCTCGCTGGTGGAGGTGCGGGGCCAGTGCGTGCGGCACTCGGAGGAACGGGACACCCCCAAGATGTACTGCAGCGCCGAGGGCGAGTGGCTGGTGCCCATTGGCAAGTGCGTGTGCAGCGCCGGCTACGAGGAGCAGCGGGATGCGTGTGTGGGTGAGCGCGCCACGTGGGCGGGCCGCGGGCCGCGGGTGCGGGACTCACCCTCCGCCTCTGGGGGCGCACTCGGCTCCCGGGAAGATGGGTGGGCCTCCAGGCTGGGCGGGGGGCGGATACACCAGGCCACCTGTGTGCGCGTGGGGACAGCCGGTGGCACCCAAGGCCATTGCGGGTACGCTGAGGGCGCGGTGCCCTTGGGTCTGCTGGGGGTGCCTCGGCGGGGGACGGGCTCCGGGCTGACTCACGTGGGCTGCCTGAGCCCTTTGCCTGTATTAATTCATTTAATCCCACTGCCCCCGTAGGAAATAGGAACGATGATTTCCCATTTTTTCCCTTTTTATTGGTTCTTTTTAGTTATACATAACATTAGGATTCATCTGGACAAAATTATAAAAGCATGAAATGTAATTTGCTCTAATTCAGTCCCCGACCCTCCCCCTCCCCCTCCCTTCCCTGCCCCTTCCCTCTACTCCACCGATCTTTCTGCTGTTTACTTAGTTTTCTTTTTTTTCTTTTTCTTTTTTTTTGAACCAGGGATGCGGCCACTGAGCCACATCCCCAGCCCTATTTTGTATTTTATTTAGAGACAGGGTCTCACTGAGTTGCTAAGGGCCTTGCTAAGTTGCTGAGGCTGGCTTTGAACTCGAGATCCTCCTGACTCAGCCTCCCAAGTTGCTTGGATTATAGGCGTGCGCCACCATGCCTGGCTTAGTTTTCTTTCAATGAGTCCCTTTTTATAGATGAAGGGACTGAGGCACAGAGAGAAGCAACTTGCCCAAGGTCACATAGCTAGGAAGTGGCTGAGCAGCTGTATTTGAACCCACAAGCCAGGCTCTAGAGTCTGTGCTGGAAACTGCTGACCTCTGACCTGGAGCTGGGAAGGAGCCCAGGAAGGGGACATCACATGGGTACCAGGCAGGTGCACCCAGGGAGGACGTCTAGGTTGGGTCTGTCCCTGAGCACCCGACCTAGGCTGCCTGCATTTGGGGGAACTTGTCCAGGTCCTGTGGGAGAGGACAGGAAGGTCCTGTTGAGGACACCAAGCACCTTGGTGGTGACATGTTCATGTCACAGACTAGGAGCTGGTATGTGCGTGGGGAGCCCAGCCCCTACCCGGTGCCTGTGTGCAGGGGCATGTGTGTGCCCAGCAGACTTCGAGGGGACCCTGCAGCCAGGAGGGAGCGCCAGGGAATGCTGGGGACCAGCAGCTGGTGCCCAGCTGGTGTGGGCTCAGCCTGGCTTCTCTTTGCCCTTCCCTGATCCCCGGAGCTGGACACATGGCCACTCAGCCATGTGTCAGGGCACAGGGAAGCCTGGCTGTTGAGACCATTGGTCCCCCTGGGCTGAGGGGGTGCAGAGAAGGGGATGTTCCTGTGCGGGATCAGAAAGACCCCAGCCTGTCCCCAGACAGCAAAAACTGGAACTAGGTCCCCTCAGCCACTAGCAATGCTGTCCTAGCCTCTTGCTGCCCCCACACCGGTCCGGGGGGCCAGAGTTAGGGGGACAGGACCTTTGGTCCCCTCCCCTCTGCCCCAGCAGGCAGGAAAGGTGTCTTGATACTAATAGGCCTGAGCAGGGCGTCAGCCGATGATCTCAGGTGACAGGCAGGCAGTGCCAAATCCAGCCATGTCCGACTTGGGAGCCGCCTTGCCCAGAGGTCTCTGGGACCAGACTTCCTCCAGCCCACAGGCCCTTTCCAGCCCTTTCCCAGGCTCCCTGGTTTCCTCCAGAAACCTTTCTCCACGCCCTGGACTGCCCCAAGTCCTCCTGTCCTGTGCCCTGAATTCCAAAGCCCTTGGGTGGCACTGGCAGGTTCCTGCTTCGCTCGACCTTCCGCAGTCTCTGGCGGGTCCCCTCTGGAGACACCCCGTGCCTCCACCTCGCTGCTGGGCAGCATCTCTGTGTCCGCCCCGCTTGCAAGGTGGTGCCTCGCAGCTCGGTTCACGGTGGGCCTTACAGTTCCATCTTGCAGATGGGGAGACTGAGGCGCACGAGGTAACATGGCCTGCTCAGGTCTCCCTGCTGGTGGGAGGTGGAGCTGGGCCCACGGTCAGGTCTGTGCCACCCAGCCTGCTCCAGGCGGGCGGCCCTCCCTGCCACAGCCGGCCAGTGCCCTGTTGTTCTGACGGGGTAGTCAGGTGGCCTCATGACAGTTTTTCAGGTGTTCCTCACGTGGGCCGTTTCGTAAGTGCTCTTCCCTGTCAGGTGGGCTGTCTGTTCCCTTGAGTGTCTGTCTGTCGAGCACCAAGGATCTGGGCGGGAGGTCCCTGCCTCTGGATGCGTTTCTCATCTGCACCACAGTCCCCTTAGCCAGGTAGCGCGTCCCCATTTTACAGATGACAAAAACGGAAGCCCCTCAACCTGAATTGCAGAGTGGGATCTGATCCCGGCCGCCTGGCTCTGGAGCCCAGACGTGCCTCCTGTGTCCAGCAGGTCCTCTTCAGAGCCCACTGCCCTCCTCCCTGGGGTCACACTCAGATGGCCAGGGACTGGTACAGCAAAAGCTATGCCAACTGGGCTGGCCCGTGTGTGGCTGCTCAAGGACAGCTGCCACCAGCTCTGGATGGCATCCGTGAGCACGATGAGCCAGCCGTCTGTCCTGTGGGCGGGGAGACACCCTGGCCTGTGGACACACACTCACCTCCCGACTCTACAGTGGGTCCTGGGAAATGTCCAGGCTCCTGGTGTGGCAGAGGTGGAGAGTGGCACCGGACAGGAGCGTGCCTGCCCCAGGTCCCCAGTACACCGAGGGCAGGGCTCTCGGAGAAAGTCCAGGGCCTCGCGAGGCCAAGGCCACCCCCGTTTCCTAACGCTGCTGGCGAGTCAATGAAAGATAATAAAGAAATGGCACAGCAGGGCCAGGGTCACAGCCTATTTTGAATCGTACATTTAAATCATAATACAACATAATTATGCTAGTTGCAAGATAATTACAGGTTTTAATAAAAAATATTAATTCTGAGTGCACTGCAGGCAGAGAGACTGTGAAGGGAATGCCAGGTTGAACTCACACGAGGAGAGACATTTTTCTGCCCTGTTGGTGGCTTCTGTGACTGTCTGTGTCACTCAGTTTGGAAAGAGCCACCGGGTCCCTCACTGAGGCCCTCACAGCGCCCCCTCCTGCCCCGAGGGAAGCCTCACCCTCGTGGAGTCCTGGACGGACAGCCTGCGTGGGGGGGGCGCACAGCCAAGCAGGAGCTGGGGACAGCCTGGGGGTGGCCTTCCTGGGCCCCTGGAGACGTCCTCTCAAAGCTTCCCTGGTGGGTCTTCAGGGGCCTCCTGAGGTCGCGGCCCTGGCCGGTCCCAGGACGTTGGGCAGTTCTCAGGGATCGAACATTGAGAGGAGGGGCTGGGACAGGGTCCTGGGCTGCCACCCCTCCCCCTCCCTCGAGGTGTCACAGGTGAAGACAGCGGATCCCAGGAGCGGGAGGGCCTCAGGGCTCTGCAGAGGCCTCGAGACCTGGGAGAACCGTATGCAGCCAGCCCATTTCACCGGTGGGAGGTGGAGGCCCAGAGAGGCCAAGAGACTGGCTCAGGGGTGGGACTGATGGGGTCTCAGCTCCCCCAATTCCCCGGCCAGGAAGCCCCACACTGCCCTGCTCCTGACCCAGTGACCTGCGGACACTGGCTGCCCGCCTCCCCTCCCCCACTTGCTTTCCCCTGGGGGAGGGGCACCCCGGGGTCTGAAGTCTCAGTGGCCGTCCTTCCTGTCACCTGGACGCAGAATATAAATCACCCTCTGCGGCCCTAATCATCTTTCTATAAATACCAGCGCCTCATTCCGGAGGGGAGCGGGCGCTCCTCTGCCTCCTGCCTGTGTTTAAAATCTGATTTAGAATTAATTTCCTCTGGCCGGCCACAGGCGGACACCTTATTTGTCAAATCTCAGGCTCTTGGTGGGGGAGAGCAGAGAGGTGGCCGGGGCTGCAGACAGCTGCCAGCCTGCAGGTGGCCTGGGCAAGGTGCCCTCCGCAGGGGCAGGGGCCCCTCCTGGCCGCGGCCCGGTGCCCAGGCGCACGAGGACTCCGGAAGCACCCTGGGCGGGCGGCAGGGCCAGGCCCCGGCCCAGCTCCTCCATCTGTCCCGGCGCAGCCCCAGGTGCCCGGGCTCCCTGAGGCCTGGTGATTAGGATTCTTATTAAAGATGATTTTATTTTCATTGTGTGGATTAATCTGGCCTTGACATGTCAGAGCCATATGGGTATTAGCTGAGCGTGGGGAATGCCGGCTGGTAGGTGACAGGAGTGGCACGGCCACTTGAAGCCCAGGGCCAGTGCTGCCAGGCAGGTGGAGGAAGGCTGCTGCCCGGAGGTGGCCGGGCCTGGCTTGGCAAGGGGCTGGGTGGGACCGGGGCAGGGCCGAGGCTCCCGTTCCGCGTTCCTCTCCCTGCAAACAGGCGCCGTGTGCCAGGCCGTGTCCTGCCCCAGCTGACTGTCCACTCAGGTCTTCCCCACTACAGCCAGTGGCACTGTGACAGGTGGGGAAGCACCTTGCCCAGGGTCGCTGAGCTCAGATGACAGAGTTGGGTGAGAAGGGACCCAGCAGCCTGCCCCAGTTTCTGCTCCTGCCCCCTAAGGACTGGGTGGACTGTCGATGGCCAGGGACTTGCTGAGGTGGCTGTCCTGTTGTCCTCTGGGAGCAGAGAAGCCGTGTTCCCCAGCCCCGAGATGCCAGGTCCCTTCTAGCTCCACAGCCCCGGGTCTACAAAGCCACCTGCTGAGGTTGCCACTCCCCTGGTTCCAGGTTTCTCTCAAGTTTGCAGAATTGGAGGCACTAACCTGGCTCAGCTGCTGCGACGGGCGTGCTCAGCATCCGGGAAGAGGGTTTTGTGCAGAGAGAAGCCCAGCCTCTGCTGTCCCGGGGGCTGCCTGGCTGGGTGGCCTTGGGTCCACCTGAACCCCGGGAGTCTCTCCGCCCAGATCACATAGTGGGGGGACCCCCTCAATTTGAAAACTCCTATCAGCATTAGGCAGGCTCTGCTCCGGGCCAGCCCTGTGCCGGGTGCTGGGGACTTTGGGATCCACCCACAAGGACCTTCCAGTCCAGGGGCAGAGTCGACACAGATAAGCATGGACAGCCATGGTGTCAAGGCGGTGGGATGAGCAGACTGTGAAGGCTGCACCAAAGGACACTCAGTGACTCTTGAGAGAGGGGTTGACAGGTGGGCCAAGGAGGGATCCCAGGGAGGAAGCTGGGTCCTGCAAAGGCCCTGAGGCAGGAGGCGGCCTGCACAGGCGGGAGCCGCCTGAGGGTGAGGGTGGAGGAATCCGCTGCGGGTTCTGGTCTGCAGGGGCTGCGGTGCCAGGTGTTCCCGTTCAGGCCACAGGGATGAGCCGGCAGTGACAGCGAGGGAGGCACCATTGTAGAAACTCCCTCCACCCAGAGCTCTTTGCTCCGTGTGACCCACCAGTTCTTGCCCTTCAGGCCAAACTCAAGGACCTGGCGTGTCCCCCCATGTTACCCTCCTGGACATGGTCACTGCAGCTTGTCCCCCAGCATCCGGCCCAGGGGAGCGGAGGCCTGAGCAGAGGTGGAGCGGGCTGGGGAGTGGGAGGAGGCTGGGGGTTTGGCAGCCACACGGGCCACATTCAACCAGGCAAGAGGTGACGCAGGGGGCAGCCGGAGAGAGGAGGAGGACACTGTCCAGTGGGGCTGGGGCCTGGGCGGGGGAGCCTTGCCTGGGGAGCGGGTGAAGCAGCGTCCCAGCCCCGACTCTGCAGAGGGTGGAAACCTGAACTTGGGTTTTTATGGGGATGTTCCCTGTCTGCGGTGGGGACAGGCGTCTTCCACGTGTGACTCTTTTCTTGCCCACCCCCATTCCCCATCTGGCTCATACACCCCCTCATGTCACATCTGGGGTTTTGGCTCCTCCTTCAATTTTCAATCCCTTGGCCCCTGTCCCCAAGGACCCGTGTCCTTTGAAAGACAGAATCTAAGGCTGGCTAAGCGGTAGGAAGGCCTGTTGGAGGAGGAGTGGGGCTTTGAGAAGCTCAGGGGCAGGGCTGTGTCAACTCCATGCCTTCTTTGTGGTGCAGACTCAGGTGTCAGGATCCCACCTCCCCTTTGCCCCCCACATGCTGTGCAACCCTGTGTAAGTCACAGACCCTCTCTGTGCTTCAGTTCCTCTGCCTGTAGATGAGGCAGCCCTGGGTGATACTGAAGATCTGCCCGTCTGCCCCTCCGGAGATCCAGCAGGAAGCCCTGGGTGGGAGGGAGGCTGCAGAGCGTGCGGTGGCCTGGCGAACTTTCCCACAGCTGCTTCTCCTCTGCAGCCTGCGAGCTGGGCTTCTACAAGTCAGCCCCCGGGGACCAGCTGTGTGCCCGCTGCCCACCCCACAGCCACTCGGCAGCCCCGGCTGCCCAGGCCTGCCGCTGTGACCTCAGCTACTACCGCGCGGCCCTGGACCCGCCTTCTGCAGCCTGCACCCGTGAGTCTCCGGGTCTGCGGTGGGGCCAGGGCAGGTGGTTCCGGGTCAGAGGCCAGGCTGGGGTGGGTGGGACAACCCCTCAACGGTGACCCTGCCCTCATCAGGCTCCCAGCCTCCTGTCACCTGTCACTTGCCATCTCCCCAGGGAGACCTTCCACCCACGTGGCCTCTGCCCCAGAGGGCAGTGCAGGCTGGACCTGGTCATCTTCTGATCGGGGTCTCCCTCGGCCGAGGGTGGGAGTCGGCGCAGAGCCCCCACACCACTCTCCGGGGTGGCCGTCCGAGCTGTGTGAGCGGGAGCTGCCTCGAGAGTGTGGGGTGCGAGTCTGGCCGCCTGCGCGTCCTGGGCCGCCTGCCTGGGTTTGCACTGAGTGTGGGCGAGCGTGCCCTGTGCTCACGGGCTGTGCGTCAGACACCGAGGGGGCTCGGACGCACGTCCTGTCAGCTGGGTCTGCCTGCAGGGCAGCTGCTGTCCTGTGTGCTGCTGGGGCTCCCCTGCCCTGCCCACAGGGGCTGCTCCCACCCCACCCTGGCCTGGGGCTCAGCCCCCCACCTCCCCTTTGCTGCCAGTCCAGGTGGGTGTGAGGCGCTGACCCTCCTGGGAATCTGCCCCAGCTGGGACCCTCCCCTCCCCCAACCTGTCCCCACCCCACGTGGGCCACACAGTGCCCACCCTCCCTGCTCTGCCCAGACCTGTGTGTGTCCCCATGTGGGACCAGCAGGGCAGAGGGTTGCCTGCGTGGCATAGTGACAGCCATGGGCTCTGGGGACAGCCACAGGGCACACACAGTGGGGTTCCCAGCTTCCCTGAGTGCTGGGTAGCATCTCGCATGGGGTAGGTTAAGGGGTGCAGGCGGGGGGCAAAGGACAGGCCACCCAGGACCACACGGCCTCCCTGCAGCTCTGGAGGAAAGCCTAGGGAGGCACCACCAGGACCCCCGTGTCCTTCTCGGTGTGGGTGCTCAGGTTCCTGTGCCAGTCTGAGGCAGAGACACAGCCCCTGCCTTCGGGACCTTCCAGAGGGTGGAGCAGATGTGACTTCACCTTAAGGACACCCTACGTGATGGGGACCCCGGTCTGATGATGGGGAGACCAGACCAACCCGCATCTCCACGTGTCCTCTGCCCCGCAGGGCCGCCCTCTGCACCCGTGAACCTCATCTCCAGTGTGAATGGAACGTCTGTGACCCTGGAGTGGGCCCCTCCCCTGGACCCAGGTGGCCGCAGTGACATCACCTACAACGCCGTGTGCCGCCGCTGCCCCTGGGCGCTGAGCCACTGCGAGGCGTGCGGGAGTGGCACCCGCTTCGTGCCGCAGCAGACGAGCCTGGTGCAGGCCAGCCTGCTGGTGGCCAACCTGCTGGCCCACATGAACTACTCCTTCCGGATCGAGGCGGTCAACGGCGTGTCCGACCTGAGCCCCGAGCCCCGCAGGGCCGCCACCGTCAACATCACCACCAACCAGGCAGGTGGGCAGAGACCTCCGTCCCCGGCCTCCCGTTCCGTGCCCGCCCCGGGCAGAGCCCCGCCACACACTGGCTGTGGGCTTCGGGGGTGGCTGCCCCCTGGCCTGTCCTCCCCCCAGGACCCGGGCTGGGTCCCCTTTCCTTAGACAAGTAGAAAGTGCTCTTGGAGGGGGAGGAGTCCAGACAGCAGAGGCGGCGCTGTCCCAGGCCTGGCTCCAGAGCGTCCCTGCTGACCCCGTGCCCACCTGGCGGTCCTGCTGCTGGGAGGCGTGAGAGGGACCAGGAGGGACGCTTAGCCCGCACCTGGCCTGTGACACATATGCAGTAAATGCCACCGAAAAACAGAATCACTGTGATGACCAGCTGCAGCCCCGGGATGGATTCGGTGACCCTGGTCCGGAGCACGGCCACTGACCTGTTTCCGCCAGTCGTTGGGCTGAACTGAGCCCCTGGTAGCTCTTTCCAGACTCTGGTGGGCCCTGCCCGTGACCTCAGAGCCCCCAGAGGGAAGCTGCCCACCAGCCACCCCCGGTGCCTGGGACCCCCCTGGGGCTTCGCCCAGCCCCACATGGGCCTGGCCATGCACAGGAAGGAACAGACCCGGAGGGCCACCCAGCGTCACCCACATAGGGAGTGGCAGGTCTGTCCCCCTGCCACAAGAAGCAGCCTCCCCGGCGAAACTGGGCACCTCTGATACCTCAGCTTCGCCCACCAGGAGGCCCCACGGGCCACTATGCTGGGTGCTGCCCACGTTGCTAGGGCCAGGGAGGCAGGTAGCTGGCTGGTCTGGGTGGAGGGACCAGCAAGAGAACCTAGCAGCCCTGGATGGCGTCCAGTGTCCGTCTCTACAGGGACACTCAGACAGAGTCCCTGAGGCCAGAGGCCACCCTCCCTTCTGGCCACCTCGCCTTCTCCTCCTATGAGAGCCTCCCGGGGAGCCTCTCGGCTGTGCTTGCTGGCCTCCCTGCCTCTGGAGCCTCTCCTCCCCACGCTGAGTGCCCCCTGCCGCCTCCCCACCCTTCCTCCTTCCCAGGGCCCCTTCCTCCCTCAGGCTTCACCTTCCTGCTGTCCCCATTTCTGTCTGCTCCTCCAGACTGCTGTCCTCCAGCCGCCAGCCCCACATCCTCTAAGCAACCTGCAGAGGCTGGAGATCCCCAGGCAGGTCCCAGGCCCTCCCCGCTCTCCTGCGTGCGCAGGGCCATCCTGCTGGGTGACCTTATCCTGGCCTTTGAATTCCACCGTCACACGCTGCTGCCATCTCAGGCACCCAGGCAGATGTCTGCCCTGGGCCCAGCAGAAGCCCCGTCCACCCTGGCGCCCCCATGGAGCTGTCCTGGGATGCACACTGCCGCTCACTGGGCCACACTGCCCTCCAGCAGCCCCCCCACCGCCTGAGCAGTGGGTCTGGAGGAAGCTTTAGAAAGGACAGTGAGGTCAGGCCAGACACGCATGCAACCCAGACTGGCCCCAGGCTCCGTGGGTCCAGTGGCTTTCCCCCCTCACTGGCTGGTGCCCAGCCGGGCTGCCCTTGGACACAGCCCTTCCCTGTGGCAGGCTGGGCCCCTCTGCCCAGCGCCTCGCCCCTGCCCTCGCTGTGGCTGGCTCCTGGCCCTCTAGGGGTCTGTGGAGCACCCCTGCCAGCGCACCCTGCCTGAGAGCCCCGCTTCCCAGCACCCCTTCTGGTTTTCCAGCTGTGTGAGCTTCTCCCTGTCTCCCACGGGACCAGAAGCTCCGGGAGTGCTGTCCCAGTCACCACAGTGTCCCTGGTCCCTAGTCCTCTGACTGTGGTAGGCACTCAGGAAATCCTCACCGATCCAGTGAGAACCTGCAGCTCTGGGCCGGGGACTCTGGAAGGACACTGGCCACTCCTGCTGCCCCTCAGCCTTCCTTCTTCCCCTCACCTCTTCTCTGCCACCGCCTCTCTGAAGCCCCATCCCTCCCTGCCTCAGAGCCTCCGTCACTCTGCCACCCCACTCCCCAGGCCTCCTGCCTTGGGACTCATGGGACACCTTTGTGTCCAGGGGTCTCACCTCACGCCCATTTCCTCCGGGTGGTGGTACCATCACCTGCACTTTGCTGGTGGGAAGACCCAGGCTCAGGACAGCAACGGCTTCGTCAGGGTCCCCTCTAGGGAGCAGGGAGCCAAGTGTGGACCCTCCCTGTGCCCAGGCTGGGGTCGTTCTCCGAACCAGATGGGACTTCACTTTCTTCTGAATGTTTCACGTCAGAGTCACCCAGCAGCATTTATTGGGCACCTACTGTGTGGCCTGTGCCTTCCAGGTGCTCCGAGGCATGCTAGGGACATGGGACATCAGATATGAGGGAAGAACTGGCCAGGGGGGCAGGGAAACATGGTGTGGGGCAGAGTCAGGGCCTGGTGAGCAGAGGGGCTGAGGGCAGAGCAGGTGGCAGCCCGTGGGCGGCTCTCACCTCCCCTGAGTCACCTCAGTACCTGCACAGCGGGGAGGGAGAGGACGGGGAGCTGGCCAGCCAGGGAGGACCATGGCCGATCTGCCTGGCTGGGAGCCCTTGCGCTCCAGCCCGCTCAGCCCCTTCCCTGGCCGGTTCCTGCAGAGGCAGGCGGAGGGTGGCCCCTGCCCTCTTCCCCTCTGCCCAGGTCAAGCCTGCTGGGTCTTAGGCAGGACAGGCTGTGCTGGCCGGGACTGACCCCGGAGGCAGCGTGCCCTGCGGGGCGGACAGGGTGCTGACTCCCCTGGGCAGGGCGGTCAGCAAGCCGAGCTGGGTGGCCGGGACCGGCCCCGCGACGGCCCACCCACGCGCCTGCCGGGCGGCCGCCCAGCCCCGTCCCAGGTGGTGGTGATCCGGCAGGAGCGGGCCGGCCAGACCAGCGTGTCGCTGCTGTGGCAGGAGCCCGAGCAGCCGAACGGCATCATCCTGGAGTACGAGGTCAAGTACTACGAGAAGGTGGGCGGCGGGGGAAGGTGGGCGGCGGCCCGGGGCACGGGCGCGGGACCCTGCTGACTTCCCCTCCGCCCCGGCAGGACAAGGAGATGCAGAGCTACTCCACCCTCAAGGCCGTCACCACCCGGGCCACCGTGTCCGGCCTGAAGCCGGGCACGCGCTACGTGTTCCAGGTGCGAGCGCGCACGTCGGCGGGCTGCGGGCGCTTCAGCCAGGCCATGGAGGTGGAGACCGGGAAACCCCGTGAGTGAGGGAGCGGGGCCTGGAGGGCGGAGGAGGGGGACTGATCCCTGCTGCCATTATCCTTCCAGGTGGGACAGTGGCCTGCATGTTTACAGGTGAAAAAACTGAGGCTCAGAGAGGGAAAGGTACTTGCCCTAGGCCACAGAGCAGACGGCCCCTCCCCTGCTGGCTTTTCCTGAGCTTCCTGAGGCCCTGGCATGTGTCACAGAGGCCCCTCTCGGGGCTTGGTGTTATCCACAGCCCCATTTCATAGACAAGGGAGGTCAGGGCCAATTCACGGAGCAACAAGACCGGTTAGTCTGGGACCCACTCTGAGGCCCCTCCCCCTGGTCGTCCTGCTCCCAGCCCCCAGGCCAGCAGTTCACCAAATGTTCCCAACCAGCAGCATCGCTGTCACCTGGAAGCTTACTCAAAATGCTAATTCTCAGGCCCCTAAGAATCAAAAACTCTGGGACCCTGGGCCCAGCAATTTGGGTTTTCCTAAGCCTTCAGGGGGACGCTGAAGCATTCCAAGCTCGGGGACCACTGACTTGAGACTGATCCTCATATTCCTCACCATGGGCTCCAGGCAGCCGAGCTCTTCTCCTGGCTGCAGGACAGAGTGACTGCCCACCCACCGGCACTCCCCTGGTACCTGTGTGTCTCAGGTGCTCAGCCTGGAGGTGGGAATCCTGCCCCTTCCATTCCACTTACTGTGTGGCCTCAAGGAAACTGCTTGAGTTCTCTGAGCCTCGGTTTTCTTGTCTAACATAATCCTAACACCTCCCTGGAAGGGATGTGGGGAGGGCTCACTGCAGGTGCAGGGTCAGCTCTGGCACACTCCAGTCAGACTCTGTGACAGGTGTGTTTCTGACTCAGCTGTATTTGCTCCAAGAAGTAAAGTGAGTGTCCCCAGCATCCACTGTCCAGGCAAGCAGCGTCTCTAGCCAGGGAGCAGGGACTCCCAAGGCAAGCTCAGTAGAGAGTGGGGTGGGAACCGAGGGCTGGTTTCTGGCTGAAGAGGCTGCCCATGGAGCACTGGGATGCCCAGGCAGGCTCAGAGGGTCACCGGATGCCAGGGCTGAGAGCAGGGTCCTGCCCACCTGGCTTCCCCTCAGGGCCCCGCTATGACACCCGGACCATCGTCTGGATCTGCCTGACACTCATCACGGGCCTGGTTGTGCTTCTGCTCTTGCTCATCTGCAAGAAGAGGTAGGTAGTTCTGGCACCCAAGCCCCCCCGAGCGCCCCCAATACTGCACCTCCCTCCAGTCCCAAGCCCCAGACCCAGTGGTCCCCGCCTGCCTGGGGCTGGCTCATGTTACAAGCACATCGTTTCCTTTAATCCCAATGACATTCCAACGAGGTAGAGATTCTGGCCTCATTTTGCAGGTGAGTAAAATTGGGGACCAGAGAGGCTAATCTACTTGCAAAGTCACTCAGCTGATGGGTGCCAGAGCTGGGTCATGAACTTAGGCCTGTCAGACTAGATGTGCTGTCAGTCACTGTCCCCTCTGAATAGTGCTGAATGTGGACTTAGAGTCCCAGGGAGTAAGAATCAGGACCATTCAATAAAGAAAGAGAGCAGGGGTCCCGTCACGGTCGCCCAGCGGGGTTGGCATCAGGAGCCTCACCCCGACCCCTTCCCCAGGCATGGTTTTATGTCCAGTGGGGCTTTGCTGGGTGGGTGAGCTGGGCTTAAGGGCATTTTGTAGATTGTGAACTGCTTTGTGACCGTGCAGCCGTCACAGTTCGGCTGGGTGGAGGACGGGGACTCTCCCCTGCAGACCACACAGGGCAGGGGCGGCCTGGGCCCCGGCAGAGCACTGGCCGTCCCCCACAGGCACTGTGGTTACAGCAAAGCCTTCCAGGACTCGGACGAGGAGAAGATGCACTACCAGAACGGACAGGGTGAGCGTGGGATCGGCCGGGCAGGGACGCACGGGCAGGAAAGGGACAGTGCCCACAGGGGAGGCTGAGCCCCAGAGATAGGTGCCAGTGTGCCCCAGGAAGCCAGCCCTGGATGCCCAGTGTTGCCTCCTCTCCTGGCCCACGGACCCCTGGAGGACGTGGGGCCCTCTCCCCAGGGCGTGCTCAGATGATGCATTGCGTGTGATTTTAGGGGGGTTCGTACACTATAGGCAAGGACCCCTGCTACAGAGAGATTGTCAGGACCCCCAAAACAAAGCACGTGAATACGGGGAGGCCTGTCTTCACACCCCACCCCGTGCCCTTGCGATCCTCATGAGCCTGGGGTGCCTCAGAACCCTCTTTGGCACGGCCTTCGGGGAACCACTGTCCAAGTTGGCAGTTGCCACAAAATGTCTTCCTTTTGGAGGGGCCGTGTATTCTTAGCTCAGAACAATTTAGAGAGATCTCAAGAACTCTAGAAGTGACCCCAGAGAAGGAGAGACATGCTCAGAAGTCACTGCAGCCCCAGACTCCAGAACGACTCCATGAAGACCCCATGTTCCCTTAACAAACACTTATGGAGTGCCTGCTGTTTGCGGCTACAGCCAAAGGCTCCCAGAGGTGCCCTCTACCCCACCCGAGGCGCCCAGGCCCGGGAATGCTGGGGTGCAGTCCCCTCTGAGCCCCACTGAAGGCCCTTCTCCCGCTCCTCAGCGCCACCGCCTGTCTTCCTGCCCCTGCACCACCCCCCGGGGAAGCTCCCCGAGCCCCAGAGCTCCGCACAGCCCCACAACTACGAGGAGCCAGGCCGGGCCGGCCGCAGCTTCACCCGGGAGATCGAGGCCTCCAGGATCCACATTGAGAAGATCATCGGCTCAGGTGAGTTTTGGATTGTGAGGGAGGGGACAGCACGAAGGGACCCTGGGGCAGAGGAAGAGAGGAACCGAGGACCAGGCCCACGGGGCACACAGGCCTGGGAGGCTGGGGTGAGGACCAGGCCCAGGGAGGGTCCCACTGCCCTCCTGCCTGCCCCCTGGGTCCACAGGGGAGTCTGGGGAAGTCTGCTATGGGCGACTGCGGGTGCCGGGACAGCGGGACCTGCCCGTGGCCATCAAGGCCCTCAAAGCCGGCTACACGGAGAGGCAGCGGCGGGACTTCCTGAGCGAGGCGTCCATCATGGGCCAGTTTGACCACCCCAATATCATCCGCCTCGAAGGAGTTGTCACCCGGGGTAGGTGGCAGCCTCACCCCACAGGGGCCCTCCTGCCCAGACGGGGCTCCTAGTCCATCCCTGGACCACCCGCCCACCCTGTCCCTGTGGATTCTTCTGGGGGCCCTGGAGCCCAGGACCCAAGCTCCCAGGGTGGGGGTGCACTCCTGGGGTCTGTGATCAGCAGCCCGGCCCCTGTGAGAGCCAGCATGTCCCTGCCCTGTCCAGGCCGCCTGGCGATGATCGTGACTGAGTACATGGAGAATGGCTCTCTGGACACCTTCCTGAGGGTACGTGTCCTGCCTGCCGCCCGCAGGGCTGGAGAGGGAGGCCTCCAACCCGCCCCGCTTGTGCCCACACACTGGGGCCAGGTCTGAGGAGAGGCTCTTACAGGCTCGTCCACCAAAGTGCCCTCAGCCCCCATGCTCCGCGGGGTCCTGCGACCCTCCCCCAGGCCGAGGGGTGTCTCTGTGGGCTCTCGTGCTGCCCAGGGCCCCAGCGGGAGGCAGTGGCGGGGTCCCAGCTGGGTGCTGTTGGGCACAGGGCCTAAAAGGCTTGCTCGGGCTGGCCTTGAGTACGTCAGACCCCAGGACGAGCCGTGGCCCACAGGGTGCTGTGGAAGCGGAGATGCACCTCCGTGTTGCAGAGAGCCACTCAGGGCTCGATTTTCGTCACACGGGAAGGACTGGTGGCCAGGGACCAGGCACCTGGCTGGGCTCTCCCCAGGCCCCTGACAGCCCATGCTATGTCCCTCCACAGACCCACGACGGACAGTTCACCATCATGCAGCTGGTGGGCATGCTCCGAGGGGTGGGCGCCGGCATGCGCTACCTCTCGGACCTGGGCTACGTCCATCGTGACCTGGCTGCCCGCAACGTGCTGGTCGACAGCAACCTGGTGTGCAAGGTGTCCGACTTCGGGCTCTCACGGGTGCTGGAAGACGACCCCAATGCCGCCTATACCACCACGGTGCGTTGCCTGCGCCCCTCCCTCGGGCAAGGTGGCAGTGGGCTGTCCCCACCCAGGCCCTGCAGTCCTTCGTGGAGTTGAAGGAGGTTGACAGGGTCAGGTTGCCTTCCACATGGGGCAAGCCCTGTGTCTTCTCTGTCACCGCAGACCCCACTCCAGGAAACAGGGACACTGGCCTGCCTTCCCTCCGTCACCAGGCACCTGGGGAAGCACTGGGCTAGGACCAGCTGTCACTCACTCTCGGGGAGGTGGTGGGAGAACTGGCGTCTCTGGATCACAGACTCACACCTGTTTCTAAAGTTTCCTGAAAAGCTTAGTTCCAGGGTGCTTGGTGGAGATTAGGGTGTCTCCCAAGATGCCTTGGGGATGCCTTAAGGCAGATGGAGCAGCAGGGGCGTGGCCTCCCCTGTGGACTTGTCCCACCTGGCCTCTTCGTCAGGTTTCACACAGAGAAAGGATTTCAGGACCAAAAAAATGAGGAGGAGGAAGAGGAGGAGGAGGAGGAGGAGGGCTAGACAGGGAAGAGGCCGGTCCTCACTACTCGGGTGCTGCCCTGCCCAACACAGTGAACGTCCCCTGGCTCCAGGCGCTCCGCACCTGGTCCATTCAGTCCTTGTGGGGCTCTGAGGTGGGTCTCCCCCCTCGGAACAGGTGGTCTTGGAAGGCAGCGACTGAGTCTCCCCCGCTGGACGGGGGAACAGAGCCTGACAGCTGGGCTCCCTGGCCTGGGCTGGGGCAGAAGCCTGGGCCCAACACCAGCCGGGCCCCTCCACACTTGTGTGCCCGTCACAGGGAGGGAAGATCCCCATCCGCTGGACAGCTCCCGAGGCCATCGCCTTCCGGACCTTCTCCTCAGCCAGCGACGTGTGGAGCTTTGGCGTGGTCATGTGGGAGGTGCTGGCCTACGGGGAGCGGCCCTACTGGAACATGACCAACCGGGACGTGAGTGCCGGGCCCTGGCTGGTGGGGGTGCCGGAGCCCTCGGGAGGCCTGTCCTGAGTGGCACTGTGCCCGCAGGTCATCAGCTCAGTGGAGGAGGGCTACCGGCTGCCTGCGCCCATGGGCTGCCCCCGCGCCCTGCACCAGCTCATGCTGGACTGCTGGCACAAGGACCGGGCCCAGCGGCCGCGCTTCCCCCACATCGTCAGCGTCCTTGATGCGCTGATCCGCAGCCCTGAGAGCCTCAGGGCCACGGCCACTGTTGGCAGGTACCCTGCAGCCACCCTCCCTGTGGCTCCCAGCCGCCATCCCAGAATCGCCCCAGCGCTGCCCACTGAATCCAGGCCCTGCGGTGGCTCAGCCCTGCCCCTGGGCCAGACTCGGCCTGGGTCTTTCCTCAGCCCTCTCCTGCCTGGGGTCCAACCTGGGGAACCGTCTGGTCACTGCTGAGCCTGGGTGGAGGCCAAGGGTGGCCAGCGTAGGGTCCCCAAGGAAGGCCACTAACTGAGGGCCCCTGTGTCTCAGGTGCCCGCCCCCTGCATTCGCCAGAAGCTGCTTTGACCTCCGAGGGGGCGGGGGCGGCCTCACCGTGGGGGACTGGCTGGACTCCATCCGCATGGGCCGGTACCGGGACCACTTTGCTGCTGGCGGTTACTCCTCCCTAGGCATGGTGCTGCGCATGAACGCCCAGTGAGTCCTCACGGGCAGACGTGTGGAGCAGAGCTGGGGTCGGGCAGGGAGCCAGAGGAGGGGCCAGTTCCGGGCTGGGTTGCTGCCGTCTTCCTGGCTCCAGGTCCCCAGGTCACCCTATCAGCACTCACTTCCTTCTCAGGGATGTGCGTGCCCTGGGCATCACCCTCATGGGCCACCAGAAGAAGATCCTGGGCAGCATCCAGACCATGCGGGCCCAGCTGACCAGCACCCAGGGGCCCCGCCGGCACCTCTGACTCATGGCTCCAGGGCCAGGCAGCACCAGCCTGGGTCACACCAGCAGCCAGAGGACATGCAGGGCTGCCAGCAGTCCGCGTGACCCTAGGCCCCTGCCAGACCCTGCTGCGGCCCTCCACAGGCGCCAGAGAGGCTGAAGGCTGCACCGGAGGACCCGGAGTTACAAGGGTCTGGCACCTGGGGAGGGGTCCTTGGTGCCCAGTGTGGAGGTCACCTGCCCCCCAGGATGGAGGGCCTTCTCTCTTCTAGACCCCAGGGTCTCAATGCCACAGGGTCCCACAGAGACTCTGGTCACTGCCTCTGTGTGTGAGCAGTGTGTCCCCAGGCAGTCCCAGCACAGACATGCACTGTTGTGATGTGTGTGCTTATCTATTATGGCTGGGGCCACGTGCCGGTGACACTGGATGATGTGTCATGAATGAGGGCGTGTGACCAGCATGTGAGCAGGGAACCAGGTGTGGCTGCCCAGGGTCCAGCACCCCATGGACCTGGCAGAGGCTCAGCCCTGCTGCCTGGGTGCCTGGAGGCTGGAGCCAGGGGCCACTTCTGAACCTCACCAGCACCGGCCCACACTCCCCGCTGCCTGGGAGAGCCCACCCCGGCTGCATCTCAGGTCCGGGCCTCCCCTGCAGCTGGGGCCCCTGCAGCCTCGCCTGGCTTCCACCACTGCTCAACGGGAAAACAGGGTTCCTGGCCAGTGCCCCTGGCCACCTTTCACGTAGGCATCACTGTAGGGGACGCCAGCCGTGCTCAGCTGGACTTGGCTGCCTGGCCAGGACCTGGGCGTCCACTTCCCCTGTCTGATGCCCATCCTCCTCCAGGGCCAGCGTCTCCTCAAGTGGCACCCGTGTGCCAACCTCTCGCCACCCAGCCCGTCCCGCGCCCAACCTCCCATGCCTAGGACCTGCTGCTCCGCTGTAAGGCCACCCTTCCCTCCCGTATGCGGGGTCAGGCCTGGAAGAGGCTCTGCCTCGTCCAAAGTCACTCAGCAGCCAGCTTCAGATCGGGGTCTCCTTACTCCCCGCCTAGGGCCCTGCAGTACTCGGCCCCGCCCCAGGACAGCTGGGTGGGAGGGGCCAGGGAAGCCCCGCCCCCAGATTGACCCTCCCCCTTGCGGCCCACCAGGGTATGTAAATATCTTTTTTCTATCATGTTGGAATATTTTTCCTCACTCCTGACAATGCAAAAATGGTCTTCAAAGCACATAAAAAGCACCCAGGGTGAGAGCCCCATCCCAGGGACGTTTGGCAGGCAGGACCCTAGGACCACCACCGGGTGCCCCTGCCGCCCCAGAGGGAGGGGCCCGCCCAGCCCAGCCCAGCCCAGCCCAGCCCAGCCCCGCCTCGCCCCTGCCCGGCCCCTGCCCAGCCCCTGCCATAGCCAGCACAGCGACCCCGCGAGACACCAGCACTGAGCCCCTCTCCCTCCTGCAATAATTTGGGGTGTCTCAGCCGTCCAGGTGCCGCGGCCAGCTCGCCACGCCTCCGTCGTACGACTATGGCCGAGCTGCTCTTCCTTCCTATGGAAGGGGAAACACGGTCAGGACCTGCGGGAGGACCGTCTTCCTCCCACCCCCACTCACCTGGGTTCTGGGCTCGGGATCCTGACAGTCCTGGGGACGTGCGGGCCTGGCACTTGCAAAAGTGTGGTGCCCCGCCTCTCTGGGGTCCCCATCCCGAGACTAGAACTTACCTACAATGAAAATAAATTCTGCCTCATCTTTGCCCATGTCCCCACTTTTTCTGTCCCTCCTGGGAGGCAAGGAGCACCCCTAGGATAGGCGCCGCTGGGAGCATCGCTCTCCCCCTGGCTTCTCTTCTATCCCAGAAGGTAGAAAGGGGCCCATGGAGATCAGCCTGCCTCCGGCCGCACATGGGCAGAATTGACCGTAGCCAGCGCTCGCCTGCCCCAGAACCTGGGCTCTGCCCAGGGAGCAGGCGGGCTCCCGCAGGTTCTGACCCCACCATGCAGATGGTGGAGGGCAGCTTAACCCTGTGGCATAGTCCCTGGCTGCTGGGCACTGCCCTTGCCGCCAACCCCTGGGGAGAAGTCACCCCTGGTGGAGGACTGCATGAGGAGGGAACAGCTTCCTCAGGATGGGGGGGCAGGAAGGGAAGGAGGGGGTTGTCTGTGGTTGCATGGAGAGCCGAAGGCCCACTCGCTCTGCAGCAGCGGGAACCAGGGAGGTGGCACCAGAGGCTGGCAGGAGACAGGGGCAGAGCAGAACCTGACTATGTCCTTGGAGCCAATGGCTCAGACGTTCAGGGAAGATGCCCAGTGATCATGGGGACGAGCAAGCACCGCATCTCCTGCCAAGGGAAGCCTTCCCCTTGACACCCTCAACTGGGAAAGTGAGAACAGGGAGAAACCAGGGGCAAAAGCATGCTCAGAGAGGCCAGGCCCACCTGGCAGGACCCACCTGGAGCTGGTTGGACCTGTCCATTACAAGCCTGCTGTGCTCTCCCATGAGACCAGCCGCTTCCTAGGGGGAAACCCTATGCCTACATCCTCTCTTCCCTTAAAAACCAATCATCAAACTCTATTGAACACCTACTATGTGCTGGGTGCTAGTGAGACGCAGCCCTGATCTTTAGCAGCTTAGAGACCAGGTGGAGGTGCAGAGGGCACAAAGGGGACCCACTGTGCTAAGTGTCCAGGAAATGGGGCACATGGCACTCAGGGAGAGCTGGACACCCAGGCTGTCCCGAGGGCTTCCTGGAGGAGGAAGCATTTTAGTTGGGTGTTGTGGGATGGGGAGGGTTTGCAGGCTGATTTTCTAGGCAGCCCCCTGTGCAGGCCTGCACGAGGAGGAGAGTTGCACCGGCGGGCACAGAGCACGGCGGGGCTGGAGCCTCGCCCAGCAGGTGGGCCACTGCCCTAATCTGTGCCTTGGACTTCCAGTAAGAGTCACACTAGAGCTTTACCTGTGACATGACAAGGTCACCCCCTGAAACAGAAGGAATAATAAAGACCCCAGAATAGCCAAGACAATTTTGAGGATGAAGAGACAGGGAACCACCTCCCAGCTGACGTCAATAGTCATTATGAAGCTCCAGTAGTTACGAGAGTTGGAATCTGACCCAGCAATGGAACAAACGGGTAAAAGCAACAGGAAGCAATGCCCAGGCACAGATCCAGGTACACGAGGGGTTTGGAGGTGACAAAGGGTGAGGCCTGGTCTGGTTGATGGGCGACGCCTTGGGGCAACTGAACACCATGGAACAAGGTCCAATGGGGTCTCTGCTCACACCACCCACAGAATAAGTTCCAGAAAAATTTACGTTTAGGACTAATGTGAAATGATCTACAAATGTGTGCATGTGTGTGTGTGTGTGTGTGTGAGTGGTGGTGTCGGGGGTGGAACCCAGGTCCTCACACATGCTAGGTAAGCACTATACCACCAAGTTGTATCCCCAACCCATTATAAAACTTTTGAAAGAAGACAGACCAAAAAAACTTCATGATCTTAGAGTAGAAGGCAAATAAGACACAAAAAGCATAGATGATAAAGGAAAATAATGATGAGCCTTATTTCATGGAAATCAAGAACTTCTGTGTAAGACAAATTTGTGTGTGTGTGTGTGTGTGTGTGTGTGGTGCTGAGGATTGAACCCAGGGTCTTGTGCATGTGGGGCAAGAACTCGACCAGTGGAGCTCGATCCCCAGCCCTGAACAGATTTTTTTAAAGCCACAGATTAGGTGAAAACATTTCCAACTAGATAGCTGAGACTAAATTGATCTCCAAAATAATCTTTAAAAACTCCTCAAAAGCTCTGGTTAGCTCAACAGCAGAGACCTGCCTAACACGCAGGAGGTCCTGGGTTCAACCCCCAGCACCACACACACAAAATGTACAGAGAAAAGATTCTCAATGAGTAAACAGAGAGATGCAAATTAAAACTGATGAGATAGCAATGTTATACCAACATGATTGGCAAAATACTACAGCACTAGTACTGATGGAGGAATGGGGGGAATAACAATATTTATAAACCGCTGATGGGAACGAACTTGACATAAGTACTTTGTGGAGCAATTTGGAAATGCTTAGTAAATTTTAAGAGGAATTCTATGACCCAGACAAGTCCACCCCTAATGTGTGTGAGCCTTGAGCTGGGTTTCCAGCAGGACCTGGGGTAGAGATTCTAGTGCAGGTGATTTTCTGAGAGACAGCTCTGGCAGAGTGTGGGAGCAAGTGCTAAGCAATGATGTGTTCTCAGCCCAGTGGGAGGCTGAGGCAGGAGGACTGCAAGTTTGAGGCCAGCTTCAGCAACTTAGCAAGACCCTGTCTCAACATGAAAGATAAAAAGGGCTGGGGTATAGCTCAGTGGTAGAGCACCCCTGGGTTCAATCCCCAGTACCCACCCCCAATAAGTGTTCTCAGTTGGAGATTAGCTTCAATCAGACCCCAGGGGAGCTGGGAAGCACCCAGGGTTGGTCTTTCTTCAGGCAAGGGAGTCAATATGTTGTGCCCCATTTTAGTCAGTCACTGGCATGGCCACCCACGGGGAGCTAGCTTCCTGTGTGAGGAGTTTACAAAGATGGAAGCAGCTATGAGCCCTCGGCATCAACCCTGCTGCGGCCAAGGGATGGACCCACATGCAAATAAAAGGCACCAGTGGGACACCACCAGCGTCTTCTCCAGTACCCCAGAGAAACGGGCGTGTGCAAGAGGGCGAGTGTCCACGGAGGTCTGTGCACCTTAGCATGGAGTGGAAAAGCAGGGAGGCCACCTGCCTCTCAACAGGAAACTGCTTTATACCCAGCGGAATCATTCGTGCAGTTGAAATGAGTCCCCTGGATCCGTATGTCCGTATGGACAAGTCTCCGAAACAGAAATGGAGTGAAAAATAAGTGACCAAGGAATATGCACTGCTACACCATTTATGTAGATCTTTAAGATAGAAGTGATGATGGGATCATGAAGGCACAAGACGAGTGGGCAGACGAACACCCAGCTCCCACGCTAAACCTCGCTGACTTTCCGTTTATTTATTTATTTATTTAGGTACTGGCGGTTGAAATTGAACCCCAGGGCACTTGACCACTGAGCCACATCCCCAGCCCTGTTTTGTATTTTATTTAGAAACAGGGTCTTCCTGAGTTCCTTAGGGCCTCGCTAAGTTGCTGAGGCTGGCTTTGAATTTGAGATCCTCCTGCCTCAGCCTCCTGAGGGCTGGGATTACAGGCCTGAGCCACCACCCCCGCAGGACTTTCTTTTCTAAAAGACGGAACTCTGAAGTCAATATGGCAGCGTGTTAATGCTGACTTAATCTCAATGGTGAGCACATATCCCTCTTACGTTGTTTTCTGGTTTTCCCCCCTATATGTTGAAATATTCTATAATTTAAATAATGTTTAAAAACCGTAGGGAGATGGAGGTACACAGGAACTCTCTGCACTTCCCTCGCAATTTTTCCGTGAAGCTAAAACTTCTCTTAAAAAACATTTATTTTGTTAATTATTTTCTTAAAACCCACGAGGGCGGGGCCGTGAGGCCTTGAGAACCGGCGGGCGGCGCCGCTGTCCAGGGTGCTGGGCTCCCAGGGCGAGGCTGGCGGGCAGCCGCTCCGCAGGCCCCGAGGCTCTCTCCAAACCCAAGGGTCTCCACGCCCTGCCACCGCCCTGTCCCCAGTAGCTTGCAGGAAGCTCCCCACTGCTCTCCCGCTTCCTCTCTCGCCCCCATAATCCGTTCCCCGCAAGCAGTCAAAGGAACCTTTTAAAAACATAAACCGATCACGGTTATCCCTGATCGCAATCCTCCAAAAGCCACCGATCCGGTTACAACAGCGTTGCCAATCCTCCGCTGGCCTGCGGCCCGCGCAGGTCTGCTCGGCCTCCCTCCCGCCCCCGCTGCACGGTGCCCCCCTGTCCCTGGGACCTGCGGGCTCACTGCTCCTCTGCCCCGAATGTTCTTCCACATCTGCAAGTGCCACCGCCACAGAGGCCACCCCCCTCCCAGTCACTTGCATCGTGTTTCCCAAGGTCACTGAGTTATCTCGTGTATCTGTTTATATACAGGGTTGCTTTCTGCCCCACCATGAGTACGATCTAAGAAAAAAGGCCATCTACTGTTCTCAGTGCTTGAACCCCAGGAGGTAGCGGCAGATGTTTGCTGGATGAGTGAATGAGCAAATGCTCGTGAGCTCCTCTTCTGTGACAGGCCCTGGGCCTGGCTCTGAGGATGCCCAGGTAAATAAGATAATCCTTGCCCTCAAGATGCTCACAGGCTGGAAAGAGCAGAAGAGCCAAATCACAGGACTGGAATGTGGGAATAATCCCCTTTGCTCTTATTATGGAATTAGAGGACTTTAAAGTAATCTAATTTTTCATTCCTCACCCCCTCCTTGTTTCTTAACTGAAGTAAGTCAACATTGCCCAGAGAGGGACAAGGACTCCCCTAAGCTCACACAGCATCAGAGGCAGAGTCTGTGTCTGAGCCCCGGGTCACCTTACATTTTGCCTCAAATTTTTCTTTTAAAAGAAGCCCCTGGAGCAACTTCTCCAGAACGGGCCTCTTCCATTCTAGCTCCTGGGTGCCCTTTAGGTCTCCCCTGCAGAGGGACAGGCACATTCCCCAGGGAAGTCATTTGGGGAGCTGATGGACACCTCCAGGCATGGGCACCTTGCACTTCCATCAGACAAAATATCTTCATGCTGCCATTAGCACCCATCTCTCATCCTCTTTGGACTCTCTAGCCAACCAGGGAAGCCCCCACAGCTGGTCAGGTCCTCCTACCACATGGCAGGGAGTCAGAGAAAACCCAGAAAGCAGTGTCCAGGACCCCAGGCCCCGCCCCATCTCTTACTTGGCCCACCCACCTCTGGCTTATCTCGATCCCCAGAGAGCCCCTGGGGACTCTCTGGCCAAGAGAAAACTCCCAGAGATACTGTCAGCCTCCCTGAGAGTGTCCTGGGTGCCCTCCTGGGGATGTCCCTCCTCTGCCTTCACCCCTGCTGCTTCCAGCTCCCACTGCAGAGGCCAGTGTCTCTCCCTGTCAACTGCCCTACCCCTCCTGAGGTCCCTTAGACTCTGGTCTTCCTCCCAGAGCACTTTCACAACACAGTGAAAGATCTCGAACCTTCATGAGTGAAGCCGGGGCGGTTCTGTTTGGCCAGAGAAGCCCATGCCTGGGCCTGGGCTGACTCGTGCCAGGAATTCAGCGATGGATGAACGCACTGGTGGATAGCCTCACTGGGCCCCAGGCATCCGCCCTGCTGCAAGCTTGGTTTCTTCACCCCTCCTTTCCGTGTGACCTTGAGGGTGTCACTTCTCCTTGAGCCTCATCTCGTCATCTACAGCATGTGGTCACCACTCATATCTGTCTCCCAGGGCCGTCATGGGGGCTAAAGGTAATAGGAGAGAAGATGCCAGGGACAGTGCCTGGCATTTGTCACCACTGCTGCAAAGGGTGGCTGGTGGTGAGGGCCAAGCTGTTGGCTGGGGTGTTGGCAGCTCAGGGGTCTAGAGTCCCCAGGGCAGCCCTGCCACTCCTCTCTCTCCCATGCTACCCAGGGGTGCTGGCCTTGCCTGTGGGCGGGTCCCCTCTCTTAGTCCATCCCGGTGCCAGGCACCTCATTAGGACTCCTCCGTCTCCCCACCCAGGCAGCTGGGGAAGGGTCAGCCGCTGGCGCTGGCGCTGGCGTGAAACCCACGGTCCTCGGAGGTTTGCATTTCCATGGCTCCCGCGTTGGGCTGACGGAAGGCGATGAATAAAAGATGGGAGGGGGGCTCCTGTGGCTTTAAGGGAAATGTGAGGAGCATTCAGAGAGAGGAGATTAGCTCGAGCTTCCCTCTGAATACCAAAAATGCAAAGTACACCAGAAGCCACCTTCCTTCTTTGAGGTGGCAGAAGCCCAAGGGGAGAAGGGGCCTGGGGAGGGGAGGGGCGGGGGAGGATCCAGACTCCAGGGGAGGAGGCTGGAACCAGCGGGAGACAAGCGGAAGAGCAGCCGGCCAAGGTGACCCAGGGGCTGAGGCTGGCTGGGGAGGGAGGCAGCCCAGGTGCGGCTCCTCCCTCCCAGGTCGCATCTGCTGTGGATGCTAGAAGTCATTGCCGCCCACCCCTCACGGCTCCTGTGAGGGGCTGTGAGGAGAAGCCGTGTGAACGGACCCGGTGGCAGCCGTGTGGTGGCTCGTTTTTATTAATGACAACGCGTCCCTATTTCCTGCACTTTCATCTTGTGCCAGACACAGGACCGGGTGTCTCCACGCGTCAGGCTTTTGAATCCCCACACCACCTGTGACAGCATTGCTACCCCTTTTCACCAGTAAGGAGACTGAGCCAGGGACCGTGTCGCTTGCTCCACGTTCCATGTGGCAGAGTTCAACAGCGGGGCTCCTCAGGGAGGGGTGGCTGCATGCTGAGGGGGTGGGGAAGGCACCTCTTCTGTGACAGGCCCTGCCCAGCAGGTATCCAGCTCTTCCATCCTGTGGCCAGACAACCTGTGGCCCTGTCTGAAGCTCAGGAGTCACCTGGCCAGCCAGCCAGTCACCTGAATGTGTCTCCTGGGAAGGGCATCCCAAGTCCATTGGCCACAGGGGATGAGTGATGAGGGAGAGGGCGGGACTGTTGCCATGGATTTGTGCTCAGATGCATGTGTATTCTTTGTGCATGCAGTACCATGCGACAGTGCCAAAGGGTATGTGTGGCATTTTTGCCAAGTGCGTGTGTGCACGTGTCTGTGTGCAGGTTGTCCTGTGAAAACGACTTTGATGAGTACCTGCCGTGTGTGGGAGGGCGGCTGGGGCTGTGGACAGGCGTGTCTCTCTAGGCAGAACTTGGTGACTCAGCTATGCAAAGGACACAGAGGAGCATGTGTTCGTGTGATTGACGTAGGTATAGCATTGTACGCACGAGCATGTGCGCATGTCTCCATGACCAGACACTGTGTGTCGTGGGTGTGTGTGCATGTCCGAGTGTGAAGGTGCCATGCTGAGATGATCTGCTTGGTCCCCTCCCTCCACCAAGTCTCTGTCCCAGGTCGACTTTGTGTCTGTTGAGATGCTCGGACAGTAATCACTTTGCCTCAGTGGAGGGATCATCAGGGAGACAGGCTGCAGGAGGTGGGTCCCGAGCTCTTTACACATCATGTAAATCCTTCCCGTCCACAGCTGAGGCAACCGGGCCTCAGACAGGTTAGGACTTGCCTGCAACCTCAAGTCAGATTCCTTTCTCCAAAGTCCTCCAGTGCTCTGAGCTTTTGCTCCATCTTCCTCCCAACTCTCGTCCTGGCTGAAACCAAGACAACCCTGAACAGGTATTCAGCTCATCCGTCCTGCAGCCAAACAACCTGCTCCACAAGCCTGTAGCCAACCAATGTTCCCCCGTTCCTTCGAGGATGCAGCCACCAGCTTCTTTCTCCAGACTCCTTTGGATCTCAAACAGCTGGTCGCTCTGCAGCCCCAGGGCGCCTGGAGCTGTCCTTGGTGCTGAAGTCGCGTCTGCAGGCACCTGCCTCCAAGGCCTGGATGGGGGCCTCCTCTGGACTTTGGGAGGCTGTAAACATTGCTCCCAGGAAGCCCCCAGGTCCTGTGGCCGTATTACTGGGAGCAGAGCACCACAATCAGGGAAGGCGATTTTCCCTATCTGTTCCATTCTGGTCTGGCACACCCATGGGTGTCTCGGGCTCAGGGTGAGGCTGAGGCAGTCCAGGTTCTGGTCCAGGATGGGAAACAACGTGACTCTGGCTATGTCTGAGAGAATATCATGGTGGAGGAGGGTGTGGGACCATGGCCTGGGGACCATGGCAGGATCTGGTGAGGATGTGGTGGCACCTCTGACCCTGGTCTGTCTTCGGATCATCCTGGAAAAAGGACTCAGACTAGTTCTTCCCAAAAATAGAGGGTGGAGGCTTCAGGGAGACAGATTGCAGCTGCACTTAGAAACCTTTCCTATAGTTGGAATTCCACGGTGAGGGATCATTCTGCCTCAGAAAGATGAGATTTCTGACAATGAGAAAGATAAAGCATCCATTTCCCTGGGGCCTTCATGAGAGCAGACCTGCCCTTAGACACAATGGCTGCCGTGTATTGAATACCTGCTCTGTGCTGGCCACAGCCCACGGGCACGTATGTCATTAGCTCCATGTTACAGATGAGGAAACCGAGGCTCAGGGAAGGGATGTGATCTGTTGAAGGTCACGCAGCGAGGAAGTCATCAGGCTGGAACCGCACAGGTGTGTGTGACTTCCAACCTGTGCTGTTAGCTCAGGGCCACCAAGGCTTCCTGCCCGGACGGAAGGCGGAGAATTCCTGCCACTTCCCCACATACCCCTCGGCTTCGTCTCTGCTCCTTCCTCTCTCTCCCCTTGGGTCGAGTTTTAAGGAGGACATAAATGAAACACGGATGAAGCCTCCAGCCCAGGGGGCCTGGCCCAGTTTGTGGTAGCGTTTCTCCCATGAGGGATGGGATAGTGCTTCTCACCTCTGTGCCCAGGGCAGGGGAGGGAGCTGCCTGTAGCTCACAGAGGCCTCCCACCTCTGGTCTGTGGTCTCTGCGAGTCCTGAGCCTGCCACACCCCACCATCTGCCACGCCTCCCCCTCCCCCTCACTCCCATGGCCCCCAGGCTCAGGCACAGTCTCTGAGACAGAAGGAACCCAGGCTTAGGCTGGTCTGCAGTCGCATGCTGGATGCTGGCTCTGCCCCTCCCTGTGAAGCCTCGGCAGTGAGCAAGCCGGGCCTCCCCGCCTGGGAGGTGGGGAGGACGGACGCTCCAGACATGAGCTGAGGAGTGGGGACCCGCGACCTCCCCAGGTTCCACTCACGACGTCATTAGCAGCTCTCCCGCAGCCACTCCACCACGAACGCGGTCTTGGCAAAGGGACGCATTTTGTACCCTGAGTTCCAATGACCCAGAATCAAAAAGAGAAATGGATGGAAATGGGGGGAGCTGGCCCTGAGGCCCATTCCCCCTGTGGATCCCTCCATTCTCTCCCACCAACCAGCGATGGGAGTCCATCCATCACACTCCACTGTTAACATTTGCCCCCTCCCGCAGGCTTTGCGAGAGGGAGCCTTCCCTGAGCCCCAAGGCCACTTGGTCATGGTAAAAACTGGGCCATGTACCTCACACCTGAGGGCTGATGGGTTCCTGTAGCAGACCTGGGGTCCCGCAGGCTCAGCCCAGCCACAGGTGCCCTGGAACTGAGAGTCCATCAATGGCAAGGCCCTGTCCCCACCATGGAGCAGCCTCAGCAGGGGCTCCAGGCTTCTGAGCCTTGCGTGCCAGATGACCGTGTGGCTGCGAGCAGCAGGAGGAAGGGGGGGAGAGGCCGGGAGGCCCGGGGCCCAGGGGAGCACCCCACACGCCAGTCTCCCTCACGCAAGGGGCGCCCTATGCACGCAATGGGAAGGCGTTGCCTGGGCCCCTCCTCCCACTAGGCATGGCCAGGGAGAGCTGGGCAGCCCCGGCCTCTGCCCCGACTCCAGCTTCCATCCCTGCTCCCTGTCAGTCACCCCATCCGCACATCCTCCCAAAGGACAGCCGGCTGCCTGTCTCTCCCGGATCTGCCTCTTGGACGGTCACTGTGTCTGTCTGTCTGCTATCAATTGTGAGGCTTCTTGTGGGTCCAACTGGTTGTCTGTCTGTCTGCCAGCTTATCTGTTGGTCTCCCTCTGCCCACTACGTCTGTCTGTCTGCCTTCCCATTGGTCTCTTGATTGACTTGTGTCCTTCTGTCTACCTGGCTGTCAGTCAGTCCTCCCTTCTGTCTGCCTTCCATCCACCTCTTGGTCCATCTCTCTCTCTCTCCCTTTCCCTTGTTGTTCCTCTGCTCTTGGCCCATTTCTCCCCAGGAGGGGAGCTGGGGCTCCTCATTGTCATAAGCCACCCCTCCAGGACACGGACGGGGCCTGCACAGCCCCCAGCCCCAGCTCCCCGCAGCCTCCCTGGCACGAACCTCCCTGTCAGCGCATCCCGCTCCCTGCAGCCCTGGAGTGCGAGGATTTAGCTCACAGTATTTGGGGAGACTAGGTTCAAGTTAATGGTGTAAACAAGGTTCTGTGATTGCCTTTCAGTTTTACTCCTCGTCTGAGTCTCCGTCCGCACCAGCAGCAATCGAGGAGGGCTGCTCTCCGCAGCGTCTATGGTAATGCGGGTTAATGTCTGGGTTCGAGGAGCTCAATTAGCAAATTCATGGACAAGGGGTCTGCTCGGCTCCTCTTGTGAGGCCCCATGATTCATTAGCCACAGGGAGACACTGGCTTTCACGTCCGCATACCAAACACCACCACCGTTCTCCTGGGCTGGATGCCTGGCTCGGAATGGAGCTCAGGGACCCGGGAATCCCTGTTCCTACCCCACCCTGGTGCTGCACAGAGGGGGACCTTGGTCTGTGTTTGATGCTCAGCACAGGGCACATGGCGGGTACCTCTACTCATTGAATCAATCAGTCGCATCCTCCCCAGAGCCAGGCACAGAGCCTGGGCAGAGGAAGTGCTCAATGCTCACTGAGGGACGGACACCCCCACGGTGCCCTGTGCCTGGCATGGGTGGCCGCATGGTGATGCTGGACCAGGACTTATTGATCCTCCAACTGATTGACACTGGATGAACGACTGAACGTTGCTGTCCCCCTCCAGCCACCAGGCTGCCTAGATCCACCAATCCCACCCCAGGGTGACAGAAATTAACCAGATTCCAAGGACAGGGTGATGGTCCGGAGGGCCCAGGGCTTCAGTCCCGACTCGGGGCCAGGCTTCAAAAGACGGAGCAGCTGTTCTCAGTCTGGGTGTCCTGGGTGGGGCTTCCAAATTGAGTGCTGAAAGTGACACCCACAGTCCCCTGCTGACTGCCCAGCCTGCTCCCAGCAGAGGGGGAAGACCCATTCTCCTAGCACCTTCCCCAAACTGGCCTCACTAGAAACCTTCCCCCAATGTGGCAAAGCTGGGTGGTCTGTCTCATGTTGCAAATGTGAAAACCTAAGCCCAGAGAGGGAAAGTGCCTTGCCCAAAGTCACACAGTAAGTCAGTGGGGAGAGGATCCACGCTATCCCCATCTTTAGGTAGGGAACCTTAACCCAGGGGTGACGTGGCCTGCACCAGGTTGCAGCAAGTGAGGGCAGGAGTCAGAGTCCGGATCCCAGCCCATTTCACTCTGCATCTGAGCCCTGTGTCCACACTGGCTGGACACATGCCCTCTGCCCCTGCCTGAACCCGCCCACCTGCCCTCCTGCCAGCTGCACTTGAGGCCAGTCCCCAGACTGACAGCTCCCCAGCCCCAGGCAGGTGACCCAAGCAACCAGCAGGACCACCACCCCCTCCCCCGCTGGAGCCAGAACTGACAGGGAGACCAACAAAGGCCCAGTCTGGGGGGAGCGAGGCCAGACCCGGGGCTGCGCTCGGCCTGCTGGGGGTCTCATCAGTGTCAGCAGTGGCCTCCTGGTGACATGAGGTTGACATTTCACATGCAGCCTGGTAGGGGCTGCCTGTCTCTCCCAAGAAGTGGCTCTGGGGGTGGGGGTGGCTTGAGAGGCGCCGATGTGACAGCCAGGCCTGGGAGACCGACCCCCATGTGCCCTCTTCCTCCAAGAGGTTGACGAAGAAAGCAGATGTGGCCCGCCTGTCACTAAGGGCTCCAGGGAGCAGCTGCGGGAGCTTCTGAAGGGCTCCCGTGTGCCAGGCGCGACCAAGGGCAGCCCACTCACCCTCGTGAGAGCAGGGCACAGGGAGAGGCCCCAAGGCACATCAGTGGCCTACTGTCCCATGAGAGCAGCCATCGTGGAACCAAATTGTTTCACCCCAGAGACTTAAAATCCACTTCCAAGGGTCTCCGTCGAAAACTACGTCACATAAAGAGGTCTTCTGCTTTCTAGGAACTTCCTCCCACAGCTTGATGAGGCAGGAAAAAGCCGCTGGCCAGGCAACCAGAACCCATGGGCTCAGTGATCCTGCTTCTCCCACGGCTTCTTTACTGTGTGATTTTGGGCAAGTTGCTCAACCCCTCTGATCCTGAATGTGCCCTCTTTAAAATGGAGATTTCAAGCATTCATGTCCAAAAAGATCATCCCACTCATTGGGGTCCCAGGTCCCCCTCTAATTTTCTGGGCTGTGGAAGGCTTTCCAGAGGTGCTGTGTCTTTGAAGCATCAGACTTTGTGGGATGGTTCCCCAGCAGGAAGGCAGCAGGAGGGGTAGAAGCCTCCCCGCTCTTCAGGGATCTCCAGAGAGGAAAGTGACGTGCCCAAGGTCCTGAGGCCCATGAGCCTGACCAAAGGCTTCTCCGTCCAGCACCTGCCGCGTGCAGCGCCCGCTGCGTGGAAACACTCGGCGCTTTTCCGAGCCTCGCCTCTGCCCTGGGTCGGGTCTCCTCTCTTTATTCCTTTTTCTTTGAAGTGGAATAGCACATTGGGGTTCTCAGAAGCTCCTTTTCCGTCCTTTTAAACAAAAAATAAGCAAACTGGGTCTCGGGACCCTGAAGACAGGAGTGGCGTGCAGCCCCCTCCCGCTCCCCCGCCCCCGCCGATGTCTGTCTCCCTGAGTCCCCAGTGGCCAGCACTGTCATGGAAAGGCCCGGCGGGGGGACTTGCGGGACCAGCTGCTGCATAAACAGTGAGGGACTTCAGACAGACTGGAAAATCAGGCGCCACTTCAAAGGCACAGTGACAGGCGGCACGGTGGAGGGAGCCGAGGTGGCGTCCCCCGACGCCAGCGTGGGCAGGGGGCTGGCCACTGGGCCCTCACTGAGAAGCAGCAGCAGCAGGCGAGGGGCACCGCCTCCCCAGGAGGAAGCTGCGCCTGTCAACCTGTGAACCCCGGGGGTGACAGGGAGAGCAGGGCTCAGGCAGGTGGGGACTGGCAGCCTGACCCCTCCCCAGGCTGAGTGTCACCTGGGAGACTGAGCCCTGCACAGAGACTGGGTGCAGAGCCCTGGCGCCCACCTCTCCTCTCCTCTATCCCCCGTTTCCCTTCCCTTCAGAAGATGTCGAGTGAGGCAGTCGGTTCCAGACCAGGCCCGTCCCTCCCAGCCTGTGTGACTTCAGACAAGGAGCTGCCTCTCTCTGGGCCTCAACTTCTCTGGCCTCTGGGCAGAGGTGGAGGTGTGTGAAGCACCGACCCCGTGCCTGGGACACCCAAGCCCCCACCGTCACCAGGCTTCCCCTCCCGTCTCTGGGCCTCTGTGTCCCCGTCTGTAACAGGGAGGCTGCCGTCATCTCCGAGGTAAGCAGGCCCTGCTTCTCATGGCTCACGGCATGGAGCGTCCTCTCAGCAGCCGGAACACCAGCCTGAGTCTTGCCACCGCACGGGGGGAGCCTGTGTAAACACCGGCCCTCCCCTCAGGGTGCAGCAGAATGTCCCCCCGGAAACCACAGCACCCTAGAGCCTTCCCTGCCCAGGCAGCACCTCCCTCCACCACCGTCAGATTTCGTGGGGGTGAAGGGGTGGAACCGGCAGGGGCGGCAGGGATCTGGCAAGGGTGTCCCGGGCGGAGGTGCTGTGGAGACAGCACGGGATGGAGACGGTGGGGTGGTGCTGACTGTCAAGGACCCTGGGGTCTCAGGGGACCCCTTCTTTAGTGCTCCCACTGCCAGAGGGCGAGGCAAGCCCTGTGGTTGGTGGTCACGTGCATCTGGGGTCCCTGGGCCTGGCCGCCCCTCGTTGCCAAGACTAGTGCAGCTGCGGCCCTGGCCCTTTGATGTGGCAAAGATGGAGACACACACACGCCCCACAATTAATTAATTGTGACTTTCACCGCACAGCGGCCGCTTCCTATTGATCTCCTCCCGTCTGGAGTGAGCGAGACAATTAGGAGGGAGCCAGCAGCGGCAGCTAATTACCCACAGGATGAAACCGGGCCTCACAATTTATTAAACTTTTATCACCACAATAACCTGGTCACCCCTTCCTGCTGGGATCCAAAAGGGGCGCTCTGGAGTGGCACCCCCAGTTAGCCCTTCACAGATGCGGAAAGCCCCAGGAAGTCAGGCCTCATTGCCAAGGAAGACCCCAGCCTGCTCACTGCCAGGCTGGGGGCCTAGAGCCAGGGAGGGAGGGTCTTGCAGCATCAGAGCCAGCCCCGCGGAGACCAGGAGAGAGCAAGTGCCACCAGAGAGGCCATCTGGAGCCTGGAGGCAGAGAAGAAGCCTGGGAACATCCCCGCCAAACCTCAAGGGCTCCAGAGGCCCCCCGGCCAGTGCCCCACCCATGGAGGCAGCCTCCGTAACAGGGCTGGGCAGTCCACAGCCCCTGTCCAAGCCTCAGTGAGGCCTGCTAAGATCGTCACCACCTGCCCGTATGCAATGCCTGCGGGCACCATGGCTCCCTTTAACAGGCGGAAACAAGCTCAGAGAGGCAGGGCTGCTTGCTCCAGGCCACACAGCAGTAGGTACTGAAACCCAGTATCTGCTCCCTGAGTCTTTAGGTGCATGACCAGGGGCAAGCGGCACCACTTCCTGTTGTCCCATGCGTCATCTCGAAGCAATATACATGTTATGAAGGGACCTTGGGAACATTTGGATTAAAAAACCCACAAAAACTGCTGGCCCTGCATGGGCTGGAAGCATAGCAAACTGCCGTCACCATCAACGACTGGGAAACTGAGGCCCAAGATGGTCCCGTGGGCCGCAGAGGAAGCCAGGAGCCACGCAGCTCCTTCCACCCGTCAACAACTCCAAGTGCAGCCTGGCCTGCCTCCTGCAGGATGTGGGCATCCTTGGCTTTGCTTGGCCCTTGGGATGTGCCTCAGTGAGTATCATGGACAGGAGTCTCCTCAGCCCTGCAAGGAGGGGAAGGGACAGTGCCTGGGAGAGGAGGATGCTGAACCTGGAAGGAAGGGACGAGCAGGCCCAGACCTCCGGCCCAAGCCATGCGCTCTCCACATGCCAGGGCAGAGCTGGCGACCCTGGCCTGGCTCCATGAGTGACTTGGAGCCTGCACCTGTCACCCCCGCTGGCCCCAGAGCCCAGCAGGCCAGTCTGTACTCCCCTCCTTTTGGCCAGCACACCCTCTGGAGAGCCCCACTGGCCTGGCTGTCCCGGGAGCAGGGGATGACAGGAGATGGCTCATCTCACCAGCCCGCGCCCCAGTATAGGCCAACTCCCACCCGGCTTCCCCAGTGGCTTCCTGTCTGCCTGAGCCAAGAAGCTGCAGAAAGCAAGGGAGGGGACCCCAGGGAGGGGACCCCAGGGAGAAGGCTGCTCAGATGACTCTCTCCCAGGGGTGAAAGGCAATGGAGCCCAGGGTCTTTGCCCAGCGGTCCCCCTGTGCCAACAGCAGCCCTGCACGCCAACAGCTGCTGTCACCTGTGCACCCAGCAGCTCTTGCAAGGCCACCCCTCACCTGCTTACTCTGAACCCAAGGTCATTGCGCTGGTGCAAGTGACAGTTTTGGTCGTGTAGGCCGGTCATGCTTGGAGAGAAGACCCTCATTTTCGCCTGTCTTGGGAGGAGTTGGTCTCACAATGTGCTGAAGAAAGAGGCCGCAGGAGAGACGAGGTTGGGCACCAGTGATGGAAGGTCTCGAGTAGCCACCGACCTCAGAGAGAGGGTCAGGGGCTCTCGGGGGAGGAAGGGGCCTCGGTGGTACTAGAGGCTTCCTGGAGCAGGTGGAATATTCCAGAAGAGCCTTGAGGAGTATACAAACTTGGACCTGGCCCGTGGGGGGGCCAGGACCATGAAAGCAGAGGTCCTCAGCTGAAGGGCAGCGAGATGGCCAGTGGGTGGGGGGCTGGGTGGGATCCGGCTGACCTGGGGCCTGCGGATGGCAGCAAAGCTCGGGGAGTGGCCCCAAGGTGGTGGCAGTAGTGGGCTCAGGAAAGCAAGGAGTTGGTGCACCTGTGTTCATGGCAGCACTGTGTGCGATGGCCAAGAGGTGGGGACGACCCCCGTGTCCCTCAGCAGACAGATGGGTAAGTCAGTGCATCCCTGCATGGAATTCTACTCTGCTTTAGAAAGTAAGGAATCTCCATAAGGTGTCACCTCAGTCACAGCAGGACACGTGATGAACGGTCGGACCTACACCAGGGGCCTGGAGCCGCGGGGTAGTGCCTGCGGGGGCTGGGCTGGGGGTCAGGGTTCAGTGGGTACAGGGTTTCAGTAGGAAATGATGGAAAAGTTCTGGAGGTGGATGGTGGTCACAGTCGCATGGTGAGGTGCATCTTCTTCGTGCCTCTGAACTGCACACCTCAAGTGGCCCACGTGGTGAATTTTATGCTGTATGTATTTTGCCAGGGTAAAACGTGTCAGGCAGGGCTGGGCTGTGGCTCAGCGGTAGAGCGCTTGCCTTGCATGTGAGGCACTGGGTTCGATCCTTAGCACCACATAAAATTAAATAAATAAAGATATTGTGTCCACATGACTGAAAAATATATTTTTTAAAAAAAGTGTCAGGCTGGGACTGGAGACATCATCACCATTCTTACTCATCATCCCCAGAGCTGAGTGGAGGCCAAGACCAGCACGGGGCAATGACACATGAGCAGAAGGGACGTCGCAAGTGCAGACTCCCCAGTGCTCTGCCGCTGGCGTGGAGCAGTCCTTGAATTGCGAAAGGTGGGGCATAGCCTGTGAGTGGCCCGGCTGGCTGACGGCATGGAGAGTCATCTAGACCCTGGCAGCTTTTTTTTTTTTTTTTGGAACCAGGGATTGAACTCAGGGACACTCGGCCACTGAGCCACATCCCCAGCCCTATTTTGTATTTTATTTAGAGACAGGGTCTCACTGAGTTGCTTAGGGCCTCACTAAGTTGCTGAGGCTGGCTTTGAACTTGCGATCCTCCTGCCTCAGCCTCCCGAGTCGCTGGGATTACAGGCGTGCGCCACTGCACCCGGCCCTGGGCAGCTCTGAAGGAGTGAAGAGCAAAGCTTTTCAGCATTAAGCCACTGAGGCGTGGTCGTTACTGCAGTGTGACTTCTCTCGTCCTGACTGACAGGGCACAGGGTGGGCCCAACACAGAATGGCCATCACATTGACACTGTCATCCTCATGGTCTAAATCACCCTCCTCTCCCTCTTCACTTTCAGGGTTGGCACTGTCATTGACAACATCCTTGGAGAGAACCCTGCAGGGTACCATCCCTGGCTGGGCCAGGTGCTGGGCCAGGTGCTGGCTATGGCCTATGCATCCACCACTGCCCAGGTCTTGCTCGGCTCTGTGCCGCCCTGGCTGGTCATCAGGGTAATGGGCTTCTGTTGGGTTGTTTTTTATTGTCCCCTCCAAATGTAAAGATCACTCCAAGAAAATGACCTGTAGAAACATCCCAAAAGCTCCCAAACATCCCCAACCACTCCTTTGTCCTGGAGCAGGAAAATGGACCCGGAGGTGGCCCTGAACAGAAACGCCCGGACAGCTCAAAGTCCAGGGCTTGAAGGACACAGCCAGTTGGAGTGTCAGGGACCAAGCCAATAAGTAGCCCTAACCTTTTTCCTAAAGCTGTTTAGGATTTTGGTCAGTGCCTGGCTGGGAAGCTCTAGAAGCCCCAGGACTAGGACATTTAGGTGGAAAGCCTGCTATCTGTCCCCTGCTCACCTGGCGTGAGTTCTCTCTTCTTCTCACTTAAATAAATCCCACTCCATCCAGTCTGGCCTTCAGTCACTGTTTGCAGATTTCCTTCTTCAGATTTGTGAGACAAGAACTCAGAAAGAAATTGGTGAAGCAGAGAATCTAGGTTCACCTCAAACTCCAGCTTCTGTGGGGGGGGGGTGCACGTTTCCCACGTGGGTCTCTGGATGTGTGGGGTCTTTCCGCATCTCTGGACCACATGCGACAGGCAATTCACATGTCACATCTCATTCCACTCTGAGGGCAGTTCCTGAGTACACACAATCCTGGGGGAGCCCGAGATTCTGGACCTGGACGTTGGAATCCATCTGCATCCCAAGCCCAGGTCCACTGCTAAACAGACGGCCTGGCTGGGTCAGCAGGTTGCTCCCCTTCCGCAGAGGCACCCAAGCAGACGTGGGATGGCCCCCAGACATCCTTCTTTTACTAGCATGTAATCTCTCCCAAAAGGTATCTACATTTTATTTTATTTTTAATTATGTTTGATGGAGGTAAAACTTAAAAACAGTGAGCTTAAATTGAGCTTACAATTTGGTGAAATTTGACAAATTATACACCCTTGTAACTGACACCCCAGGTCAAGATATGAAATATTTCCATTACCCCAGAAATTGCTTCATGCCCCTTTCTCTGCACCCCACCCTGTCTTTATTTGTGTTTTGTGTTTTGCTTTTTGTTTTTTTTTTTTTTGAACCAGGGATTGAACTCAGGGGCACTCGGCCACTGAGCCACATCCCCAGCCTATTTTGTGTATTTTATTTAGAGACAGACTCTCACTAAGTTGCTTAGGGCCTCGCTAAGTTGCTGAGGCTGGCTTTGAACTCGCGATCCTCCTGCCTCAGCCTCCTGAGTCCCTGGGATTACAGGCGTGCGCCACCGCACCCGGCCCCACCCTGTCTTTAAAGGAGTCCTAGGAGGACAGTGCCTAACCCCAGAAACATGACTCCTCAAGGTGGAATCCCAGCGGGGCAGGGCAAGGAGCGGGTGAAAGAGCCCCGTCTCGCTCATGCGCTCCCAGGGCTGATTCTGCGCGGCACCAACAGGAGAGTCAGCGCCTGCTTACTGTAGGCGTGTGGAGAGGCGTAAGGAGTGAGGGTCGGACGGTCACGCTCCCTACCCTGGTCCTGGTCCAGAATTTCAGGCCAGAGGAGCTGGGTGCAGGAGGGTCATTCCGGGAGCCTCTCCAATCAGTCACGTGGCTGACCACGCCCCCAGGGCGGGGCTCGGCCTCGACTTGCAGCTGGGTGGGACGTCAGGGAACCTCTGAGGCTTTCCAAAGTGAGTCTGCGTTTACCGAGCCCCTGCGAAGTGCCACACCGTGTTCCGGCCCTGAGCGCACATTACTGTCCCGGTGTTACAGTGAGAAGAATTAGGCCCAGGAAGGTGCAGCGACTTGCCCACAGTCACCAGGGCGAGGACAGTGGCATTTGGATTCAGAGCCTGTTTCTCCCTGTGTCCCGCACACAAGCACGGCAGGTGTGCTGCGGCGCAGTGAGCCCCACTCCTACTTCTACCTGAGAGCCCACCCCACCCACCCGCAGCCTGCCGGCTCCCAGAGCCGGTCTGCTCCAGCCTGCGCTGGCGGCGCTGACAGCCCTTCCCAGGAGCAGCGGGGGTTCGTTTGCATACTACGGACTCATTTGCATACTACTTAGGAAAAGCCTTCGCTGCTCCCACCTGCAGCAAACTCCAGGCTGATTAGTTCTCCCCACATCGGAGAGTTAATTACTCTCCCGCGTCGCCCGGGTGTTTATTTGTAATCAGCAAAGGGCTGGGGAGGGGAGAGGAACCGGGCAGGACAACTGTCATAGCCCAAATTCCAGAGCGGCTCCGTGGGTGGAAAAATGAGCGCCAGCTCCTTCCTGCGGGGCGGGACCTGCGTGCGCTCAGATCCCTGCTCTGCCCCGCGTGCCTGTGGCTCAGGGGAAAGAAGACAGGATCAGACCTGGGGTCAGGAGCGTGTTGGACAAAGACCCTCGGTGGGCTTCTGCAGGACAGGGATGGCGCTCAGGGCATCATGATAGAAATGGCCAGGACCCAGGACTTCAGAATGGGCAGGGACAGGCACCTTTCCGGACCATCTAGAGGGGGGCTGGTGGGTAAAGTCCTGGCCCCAGAGACTGGGGACTGGCTCAGCTCTGCGATTCAACACAGGTAACTCACTGACCTCTCAGAGCCTCAGCCTCCCCACCAGTTAATTGGGAGTGACAATAGTACCCCCCTGCCACCCTCCCATGGGGAAATATCATGAGCCAAACAGCGACCATGGAAACAGGACCTCTACTCTGCTGTAAGACACGTGAACTCTGAGGTTGGAGGTGGTCTCAGCCCTCGGGGAGACTGAGTGACCTTCCCTCCCTCAGACCCTTGCCCAACAAACCTGGCCCTGTCCCCTCCATCAGGGCCTACCTAAAGCCTCCAGTGCCTTCTTCCTGCTTGTCAAATGCTCAAAGGTCAGGTTCCAAGGTCCAGGTGGGCCCAACCAACATGCCAAGGTTGGAAAGACCCTTAGTCACTGTTGTTCCCAGCATGGGCTGGCTGCCTGCTCGGATCTCCCGGGGCACCAGTTACAGATGCTGAAGTCCCTGTTCCCCCACCCGTCCTGCAGAGGTCCAGATGCAGCAGGCGGGGTGCAGCTCCACAGAGCCATGCTAAACCAACTCTCCCAGGGGACCACTCCAGGGACCACTCCTTCTGCTTTGGTCCCATCCCCTTACAGATGGGGAGACTGAGGCTCAGAAGGTGATTGGTCCAGGGACACCTGGTGGAGTGGGAAATAGAGCCTCCAACCCAGAGCAGCCCTCCTGATCAAATTTGGAGGGCAGGGAGGGGCCCCAGAGGGCAGCCAGCAGGGGGTCACAGTGGACTGGCGGGCTGGGGTTCTCTACCTGCCCACAGCAGTGGTATCTGAGTCTGCGAGTGAAGGGCTGGGGTTCACATTTCTCTGGAAGGCAGGGAGGTGCCAGCCCTGTCCCTATCCCTATGGTTCTCTCCAGAGGGCCACAGGGAAGGGGTACGCAGCCACTTACAGGCTGCATGACCTGTGAGGTTGTCAGATAAAATACAGAACAAATGACTATTTCAGTGTGTCTCATGCATCCTGTTACTTTTCTGTAATTCAAATTGAACTAGCCATCCTCTATTCTTTTTTTTTTTTTTTTTTTTTCATCCTATATTCTTATTTGTTCAATCTGGTAATCCAACCCTAGTTCCATGAACAAATCATGTCCTCTCTTGTGGATACCAGTGCAACACCTGCAGGAAGACTGTGTGACCTTGTGCAAGTCACTCACCCTCTCTGAGTCTCTGTTACCTCATTTGTAAAGGGGGCTCCATCAGAGGCCAGCTCCCTGGGGTGTCATGATGAGGTGAGACCCAAGTAGGCTCACCAGCGACAGCCTGCTAAGGTCCTACAGATGCGCTGGGATGCAGGTCCAGAACTCTCCAGAGGGGGCGCTGCTTACCCACAGAAAGAAGGGCAGTGGCAAAATGTCAGGGCTGAGATGGGCAGATGAGGGTCGCCTCTCCCTGTAGGACTTCCCCAGGCCACTCTCCTGGAACCCTGTGCCTGTGTGACCTCTAGGGAGCCGGCATTATCCCAGCCATTGGGGCCCAGCTCCCACAGGAAAGGCTCTCTCCTCTGTCGGTTCTGTTTGTTCTCCACACTCTCCTAATCCTCTTAATCTCTTTACATCTCCCCTGCCTGCACCGCTGCTTCCAGCTACACCTGCATGCGGTGGGCTTCTCCCTGAGCTGCTCGCCTGGCCCCTCCCAGGCCCCAGTGCATCCCTCTGGGCGTCCAGGACGCTGGCCTCCGACTGGGGCAACAGGAGCGGTACTGGGCTCTACTCCCTCCTGCCTTTCTTCACCTTCACTGGGGAAATCACTCTGGCTTTGTTCTGTCTTCTTTTTACATTTTCTTTCCCAAACTTCTCAATGGGTCGCCCCACACTGGCTCTCTGAGGGACGGGTGGGGCGAAGGAGGGACATTTTGCCACATGCCTGCCCGGGCTAGACGAGCCACGGTGCCCTGGGTGGCCTCGCACCTGCTGGCTGAGGCCCATCACCGACCTGTGTTTATTGGTGAGACCTGAGCCCAAGGAGCTGGAGGCGGCTTGTCCCGCAAGGTCACACAGCAAGAGGGAGACAGATGCTGAACTTGAACTCAGGCTGCCTCGTCACCGCAACTGATGGGTGGCTGCTTGTAGAGCCTCCGTGTTTCATAAATACCAGCCAAAGATGCCCTCGGAGCTGCCTAGGGGAGCAAAGCATGCAGGCGGCAGACGAGTGGCAGGTCTCTGGACAGCCGCTCTGCTCCCAGTCCCCGACCCCCAGGTGCCAGCAAAGCCGGGACTTCATGGGGAGGGATGAAGGGAGAGACTCCCAGGGCCCCGACGGCCGGAGAGGACGAGCTAGCCAGAGGAGGGGGAACCCCGTGCCCACGGGAGCCTCGGAGGGAGCGGAGGCGGACAGGGTCCGGGTTCGGGGAAGGGAGCGGAGAGGCGGCGGCCGGGAGCGCAGCCGGGGAGGCGAGGAGCTCTCCACCCTCGGTGGTGCTGAAACAGTGGACCGCCCCCGGTCCCTGGGCTGGGCGGCAGCGGGCCTGCGCGAGAGGGTTCTCAGCAGCTGTGTGTTCCTCGCGACCCTAACCACGGGGACCCCGACAGCAAGCGGGATGCAGTCCTGCAGGCTCGGACACCACGGGCACCAGGGGGGACTCCCTTACCTGAGGCCCAGAGCAGCAGAGCACGTGCTGGGGGGCAGGGCACCTGCCAGGAGCGGCCCCAGGCTCCTTGCAGGCTCGGTGGGGACACAGACCATGGCCTCCCGGCTGGGAAGGGGTGAGGACACGTGGGGGCACCTCAATTTTTTTTAAGTGAAAAGAAGAAAAAAAAAAAAAGAATAGAAAAACCTCAGAGTTGCGTTATACACATACCTGACCACCTGCACACGGCCTGGAAAGACTCAGAGAAAGAACTAGAAATTGCAGTGTACACAGGTAGGGGGTGTTGCCCTGGGAGAGCCGGTCTCTGGAATGAGCTAGGATGAGAAGGCCCCATGTCCCCCAGCTGCTTCACTCCTGTGAGCTGCGGCCTAAACTCCTGGCCGAAACCCCTCACCTTGAGCCTGACTCCAGGCCTTCAAGTTCAATTCCTCTGTGTGTGTGTGGGGGGGGGGGGGGGCTGGGTTAACATTAGCCAAGTGGTTCTCAATGAAAAAAGAAATCTGTTCCGTGTCCAAGCCCCGAGCAACAGTGCAGGATGGTCTGCAGCCGCCCCCTCGGCACTGTCCCGGGGTGGTTCCAGTTCTATTCCCATTTTTGTTTGTTTGTTTGTTTTTGTTTTTCTCTTGCAGTGCTGGGGATGGGACCCGGCCCAGCCCACGCCAGGCAAGCGCTGTGCCCCCGAGCCTCGCCCCAGCCCACGGTGGCCATGCTGACCACACACTACGTGGCCTAACACCCTGTGCAGGACCCAGTCCTCCATGGACATGAGACTCCACCGTGAAGACCAGAATCATCTCAGCATTCTCTTGGGGCTGAGACCCCCGACTCCACTCTGAGATGAGCTGGTGGCTCAGGACTTGGGGTCTCCTCTCACCCCAACATCTTCTGCCTCCCCTCCAGAAGTCGGATCTCAGAAGGAATGGATGAAGGCCCCCACCCTGCTCTGTGGGCCTGGAAGTGTCCCCATTGTGACACTCACAGGGCCACTGCTGACCCACGTGCATCACCGGAGACGCTGCTGCTGCTTGGGGGGGGGGGTGTGTGCTCTTGCGACAGCCTGATAAGTAAGATCGCCCAACACCTGGGAGCAAGGCAAGCAGATAACTCAGGTCCTTTCAAAGTCAGGTTCCTCTGACACTCCGGGGGAATGTCACTTTGCTTGATTTATTCTTTGCTATTGATCAGGCCCACGCTCTGTAGAGACAGCTGCTGACTGGTGGAAGCTGATAAGTTGCAGATTCTTTTTGTCTAGAAACAATGGAAACGATTTCTTTCCGATAGAGAGCGACGATGCCTCCGACTACATGATTTTATTGCCCCTTGGAACATTAACCAGTTTCATATTTAATTTAGCAACTTTATGAATATCCCAGAATTCTTCATTACTGTTCCTACTGAATCTCTCCTTTCTTTCTCTGCATGTATGCACATGTAATTTTTTAAAATATTCTTCATTGAACTAGCTTTGCCATTCTGCTGGTTCCTTATTAATAAACTGCAAAAAAGAGTCAGTGTGTTCCCACTCTATAGATATTTATGTAAGCATTATGTTTCATATTTTGAAAAATTGGGAAGTTTTTCACAGTATCTGACTTTCCCTCAGACCAACTTGGCCCTTTCCTGTGTGACACTGGGTAAGTCTTTCTGTCTCTGGTCCTTCATTTTTTCATTAGCAAAATGGGGAGACAGGCTGAGCCTCTGGGTTTTGACATTTCCTGTTTCTGACTCCTCTTTCTGGGAAGCAAGGCTGACATGAGGCAAAGAAGATGGACTCTAGAAAGGATGTTAGAGACCACGTGGGGCAAACTGAAGAGAAGTGAAGGAGAGTGAAGCTCAGAGAGGTTAGGTAACTTGCCCAAGATCACACAGCTTTTGTTCAAAGTGATGACTTCATTCAATGGCAGTAGAAATTTCCTCAGAAATTCATGTAATCCCTCAAGCCCAGCGAGGAGTCTGGCTATCATCCCTATTTTACAGATAAGGAGACTGCGTTCCGGGGAGGAAGCAGCGTCCCCAGGGCCACACAGGGAGGCTGAGCTGGGAGATTCCAGATGCCAGCTCTCTAACTTCCTGCATCCTGGGGAGGAAGACAGGGGCCAGCAGACAGCACGCCTGGTCCCCACCCTCAATCCAAGCAACACTCTGTATCTGCTGGTCGATGTCAGTGCCATGTAGGATTGCAGGTGAAACCCGAGCCCTGAAGCCGCTGGCCCTGGCTGGAGACCGTCCCTTCTCCCTCCTGGCCGCCTCCTCCTCTCCTGCTCCCTCTGGCAAATTCTCAGGAAAACCAGGATGAGCTCGTGGGAGGAGGCAGAAGCTGTGGTCAGCCCCACCTGATGGCAGTGATCTCCAGCCTTAGAGAGAGGGTGTCAATCAATGGGAAAAAAAAAGTTCTCAGGGTCCAAGCAGGCGGTGGCGGGGCACACCACGCTGGCAGGTGAGGAGCGCCTGTCGGGAGCCTTCAAACGCCACCCACCGCATCGCCTCTGGCCAGCGGAGTTGGTGGTTTTGTGCTGGGTGGGCTCTTGGTGCTGCTGGTTTGCTTTGCTCTTGGGGTTTTTCGGTGGTGCTGGGGATCAAGCGCAGGACCTCGTGTGCTAGTTAGACAGGCGCTGCACCGCAGACCACGCCCAGTCCTACTGCTGGTTTGGGTTTTTTTTTTTAATATTGATCAAAGTTAATGGTTAAATGTTCAGCGTGTGCCAATTATTTTGCATGTGTGTCATTAAAAGTTACCATAATCCCTGAGGCGGAATCTATTGTTCCCAATTTACAGATGAGGAAACTGAGGACCCGGGAATTGAGTAACTTCCCCAAGACCTGCAGCCGCCAGGAAGCAGAAGTCTGGACCCTGGTTGCGGGCTCCGCACCCCAAGCCTCTGTTCTTTCTTTGTATTTCCCAAGCTCTGGCAAGGAACATTCTGGAAGAGGCCAGCAAGTTACTGATAGGAGGACAGACCCCTCCGCCCTGATCTCGCCCTCGAGATCTTGAGCCCACTGGGCGCCCCCACCCTGTCCTCCCGGATGCCCCCTGCTGCCTGATCTCCGCCTGCTGCCACCCCCTCTGCAGCGGGGGCTGGGCTGGGCTGGGCTGGACTGTCCCCTGTCCTTTCCTGCTGAGGTCTGCTCAAAATCTCCCTGGCCGCCTCTGGCCCCTGGGGAAGTTGAGGGGACAGGTCTGGGGGAGGGAAGGGGAAGTGGGGAGGGATGTGAAACTTGGCCACAGAGGGCAACACCCCTGCTGGTGTCCCGGGGTCCCTGGCCAAGGCAGAGCGTCCAGTTGGAGTTGACGGCTGGAGGCAGGTGAGGCTAGACCGGAGAGGGAGGGGACTGTGAGGTTTGGGAACCAGGGGTCTGGGGGGGCTGAGCACTTGGCAGGGAGGTGGGAATGAGGGAGTGCTGCCCCTGGTTCTGGGACAGGGACAGGAGAGGGGTCACATCCAGGACTCAGAACAGTGAGTGGAGAACCCCAGGCCCCTGGGCCAGAGCCTGGGGGAGAGTGAGGTGGCCCTGGTCCTGCCCCCACAGGGCTGTGGGAGGGGCTGGGGGGCAGCCGTGGGACCCTGGCCCGCAGGTCGGGGAGCCTTGGGGAGGGGCAGGTGCCCTGAGTGCCCAGCCACCATTGGGGCGGGTGTCAGTCACACAGGGAGCAGGGCCATAAATATTTGTCCCCAGGATCGATCCTCCGCGGGGGCAGGAGTGTGTGTGCACGAGCCTGTGGCAGCTGGGGGTCCCCCAGCTGGCCACCAGAGGTCCTGTGTGCTCCAGGGGAGGGTGGGACTCACGACAGCCCGGCTCTGCCCTGTCTCCACAGGCACATCATGGAGGCCCCTGGGCGGTGGCTGGTGGTCTGCGTGCTGGCCGTGTCCCTGGCCTCGACAGTGACCCAGGACGTGTGCCGAGCACCCAACGGGAAGGACGGGCCTGCAGGGAAACCTGGCCGACCAGGGCGGCCGGGCCTCAAGGGCGAGCGTGGGGAGCCGGGTAAGCACCTCTTCCCGGACCCTTGGCCTGGGGCCGGGCCTCCAGGTGTGGGCTTGGGTGGCCCTGGGGTCCCCTAGCCCCCCATGAAGCCCTCCGCTTTGTACTTTTCCGGAGGGCTGGGCATGTAGCCTCCTCTCTGGGCCAAGTCCCAGACCCCCGGGCCCTTCAGACCCCGGCGGCCAGGACCTTTCTTTGGCCTCGCCTTGGTCTTGTGGAGAAGGAGCTGCTTTGAGCAATGAAAGTGAGAGGTCTGAAGCAGTGCAGTCCTCGGTGGTTGTTCAGAGACCAGAACAATTAGGCCCCAGATTTTAAACTCAGGAGCCACTGCCTTGCTGTGTGACCTCAAGCAAGTTACTGACCCTCTCTGAGCCCCATTTTCCTCCTCTGTAAAATGGAGACATAACCCTGCCCTGCCCGTAGACAGGGATCAGTGAATGGCAACTAACCTTTTTGTTTCCTCCCGGCACCCCCAACACTGTCCCCAATTCTTCCTTCCAGCCCTTTTAGGCTTCAAAAATTGTCACATTATAGAGAAAAGGCTGGGAGTGATGGAAAAGGGAGGAGATCATAAGCAGAGTGAGAAAGGAGGGTCTCATCTCCCCCTCCCACTGCTCTCCATCCAGAGCGGAGCCACTTGTACTCATTCGTATCCAGGAATCTACACAAGGTTCCCAAACTTGAGGAGAAAAGGGGTCAGTGGCCTAGAGGGGTGGGGGTGGACAGCCAGGAGCAGGAACGGGAGCAACCAGAGCGTCACGGCATTGCCAGAACCGACGCCGTCCCAAGGACCGCTTTACACTTCTCCCCTTTTATAGAAGCAGCAGAGGCTCAGGGAGGTTGAGACACTCGCTCGGGGTCACGCAGCCCATGGGAATTATCTCCAAAGTCCAGCATTCCCCGGCCTTCCATCTCACAGCTCCTGGGCCCTCACCTCCCCTGGGGACCGGCAGGCCCTGGACTCTCACCCTGGTCTCATCTCTCCCACAGGAGCCCCAGGCATGAGGACAGGCATCCGAGGCCTTAAAGGAGACCCAGGGGAACCTGGACTCCCTGGGAAACCCGGCAAGGTGGGCTACCCGGGGCCCACGGGCCCCTTGGGGCTCCCCGGCCTGCCGGGGCCGAAGGGCATCAAGGGCACCCCAGGAAACATCAAGGACCAGCCGCGGCCAGCCTTCTCGGCCGTCAGGCGGAACCCGCCGTCGGACGGCAACGTGGTCATCTTCGACACGGTCATCACCAACCAGGAGAGCCCCTACCAGAGCCACTCGGGCCGCTTCCTCTGCACCGTGCCCGGCTACTACTACTTCACCTTCCAGGTGGTCTCCCAGTGGGACCTCTGCCTGACCATCACGTCCTCCTCCAGGGGCCAGGTGCGGCGCACCCTGGGCTTCTGCGACACCAACCAGAAGGGGCTCTTCCAGGTGCTGTCGGGGGGCACGGTGCTGCACCTGCAGCAGGGGGACCAGGTCTGGATCGAGAAGGACCCCGCCCGGGGCCGCATCTACCAGGGCCCCCAGGCCGACAGCGTCTTCAGCGGCTTCCTCATCTTCCCGTCCCCCTGAGCCAGGCCGCCCCCCGGGCGCTCGGCCCCTCTGCTCTGCTCTGCCGTGAGGGGGGCGCTGGACTCCTCCCTGGAATAAACACCCGGGTCTCTACCTGCTGGGCTGGAGGTTCCATCACTGCCCCGGGCACAGGGAAGGTGGCTCCACTGGGCCCCGAGGTGGCCGCCTGCCTGGTGCTCAGTAGGTCCCAGGAGCCGCATGGGCCGGGTTCAAATCCAGGGGCTCACAAGTGTGACCCGCTGCCTGATCACCGGCAGGCTGTGACTTCTGTGGCCTCAGTGTCCTCATCTGAAGTGGGACTCTCGATGGCACCTACCTCACGGGGTCGTTGGGAGGCTGGCAGACTCCGTAGGAGCTGCCGGCGTCCCTGTAGTAGGTCACTCTGTGGGGTCAGGGCACACGCGTCAGGGCGGGCTGCCCGAGTCTGAGCGGGGACTGTGCTTTCTCCCTCTCGCTGCTCGAGCCCAGGTGGCTGTGGACCCTCAGGCGTTACTTCACAGGGGCTCGAAGCCCCAGGCCAGGATCTAAGGGAGGAGCTGGGATTGAACCCAGGTCTCCCCGCCACCCAGCCCATGGGCACCCAGTCCCCGGGAGCCTCCCAGACCCCACAGCCTCCCCAGCCTCTACTGCTGCCCTAGGCAAATCACACAGGTGCTTTCCCAGCCCTGGGCTGGGGCGGGAATCAGAGAAGGGAAGCAAGTGGCCCAAGGACACCCAGCAGTCCTCCCGAGCTGGGACTCCTGAGTCTGGCCCTGGGGTTCCACCGCGGCAGGTGTGCGGCCTGGAGCTTCTGGGCATCCCGCCTGGGGACCTGGAGGACCCTGGAGGTTCATGTGCTTCCCTGGGGTCCCACAGATGTCACCTGCTCCCCGCACACCGTGGGAGACACACCGCTTACGCCCCACACCTGCACCCGGCAGGCAGGAGCTGCCCCACCACCGACCTCCCGCCTCCGACTTCCAAGGGACATTGGTGAAGCACCCACAGGCGTGTTCTGTCCCCTGCACACAGGCACACACCGCTCTGGGGACACGTGTCCCAGACACACAGACACCCATGTGTACATGGCCCCCTCCTGCCCCAGCGCCCACGACCTCTCCACGCTGACCCCCAACACGCACCACCCCAGAGAGCTATCCTCAGGACCCCGGGTGTCCCCATCCACTGTCACAAGTGGTCCTCCTGCACCCGGCCCCGCCCCCACCTCTGACATCCACGCTCAGGTCCTGCTCCTGCCACGCCTGCCAGGGGTCTCCAGGGGTCGGGAAGAAGGGAGAGGGTCTTAGGGGAGGGAGGAGACCCCATGGCCGCAGGCACCGCTAGGTCCTGTACCCTCGCTCCCTTCCTGGGTCGGGTCTGCCCGAGTCCCCTGCCTGTCTGGTCACGCTGCCCGTGGCCACAGGCTGGGAGAGGCAGCTGTGCGGTGCCCACCACGCCCTGGACATTTTATAGCCCTTGGTGCATTTAATCCCTGCAAGAGAGACGAGGGCCCTGAGCTCAATGACAGCGCTGAAGCCAGGTCTGGGGAGAGGCAGGGCCTAGATCCGAGCCAGCCGCCCACCCCAATGTGCAAAGCGTGTGTCACGGCGTCACTGCACCAGGCTCCAGGAAATGTCAGGTGGAGGCCCCCAAGTGGCAGCAGAGGCCAGGCTGTAGAACCGGGGGCGCCAGGACTGCTGACTCCCCTGCCTGGAGTCCCACCTCCCCACGCCGCCCAGGCACACCTCTGTCCCTCCAGGGGACAGGCTCAGCCCAGGCCGGCAGGCGGGCGGGCAGGAGAGGGCTGAGCGCAGGCCGAGGCTGCCACCTGCTGGACTAGGCTGACCTAGGCGCCAAGGAGGCGAGGGCAGATTGTCCCTCACCCAGGCCCAGGTGCCCGGGTGCTGGGGCACCCAGGGCCATGTGCGCGGCTGTCCTTGGCAGCCCCAAGCCACAGGGCGGAGGTCCAGGTGGAGCCAGGCGAGGGCAAGGCTCAGGTCCTGCCCACACTGGCACAGCGGGTCGCCCATCACGTCCCTGCCGAGCCCTGTGTGGTGCTAACAGAGGTCCTCAGCCTGGGGAGCCTGACTGGACCCTCCGCCACCCACGGCTCCTTCGTCCCAGGGCCCCGCAGCAGGAGGGGCTGCCTGGCCGCCCAGGAACCCCCGCACCCAGGTGCCTGAGCCAGGGCAGGGTGGACGCAGCTGGGGAAGGTGGGCGCCAGGGGCCCCAGCAGAGGAAGAGCCTGGGCCCTCGAAGTCAGAGCGGGAGGAGGGGATCACAAGAGTCTGGGGCAAGGGAGTAGCAGGGCCCAGAGGAGAAGCCACAGCTGCTGACGGTGGCCTGCTATCTCGTCCTGGGGGTCCAACCAAGTGTGGCAACCCGTTGGCCGTGGATATTTCTAGAATAAGGCCTTCCCCTGCAAGTGCGTGTCAGACTCATTTCTGGTGGTGGCTGAGCAGAGGGGTCTCTGCAATCCCGGAGACCACCTGGGGCATGACTTGGGCAGGGTGCCTCCCTGGGCCTGTTTCCTCATCTGTACGGGGGCGGTAACTCCCCCCGGGTGTTGCCAACCAGCGGAGCCCAGGCACAGTGCAGAGGGGGCCCGGGCACTGGGTAGGACCACCCGGTGGGCCCACCCAACTCCGGGGACGTCTGTGCCCTGGGGGCTTACAACATTTCCTCATTTCAGACACTCATGACCGAGGGTAGAGGAGGAAGAGGTCAGCGGGGGCGTTGCGGTGGCCATCCTGGCTCAGAACCCATAAGAAAGTGTCAAGTCAGGAAAAAGGAGAAAGGGGATGTGGGAGGCGAGGGGTGGCGGGGGGGCAGGGGAGGGGACCCCAGCTCCACGCGGGCGGTCCCTGCTCTGTCCACTCTGACACGGCGCCCTCCGGCCTGGGAGAGGGAAGAAGAGCCCAAGACATCTCTGTGCCCAGGCCTGAAGCCTCCCACCCCCAGGCGCACAGGTGAGGGCAAACTCCTGGACCAGGGCACCGGGCCGCCTGGCTCTGGGGGAGAGGAGGGTCCCACCCTGCTGGGCCCAGGCCTGGGTTTTAGAAGAGGCCCCGCCACCCATCTTTCATGGGGTCTGCCCTTGAAAGGCGAGGGGCTGTGCAGGGAGGGAGGCCTGAGGAAGAGGCCAGGGGGGGTGGCAAGAGGGTGGGAGGGGAGGCCAGGCCTGGGCCACCCCACTCTCCCCGCCACTCCCTCCCCAGGATGGACATGGGGCCCAGCTGTAGGAGCCCCCTGGGTCTCTACCTGCTGCTGCTCCTGATGGCCCTGCCCCTCCGGGCCCAGCTCGGCATGAGCTGCTACGGGATCCCAGGGATGCCAGGCCTGCCGGGGGCCCCTGGGAAGGACGGGCTCGACGGGCTGCAGGGCCCCAAGGGCGAGCCAGGTGAGTGGGGGGCCCGAGGGGTGGGCCCCCTGGAGGCGGGAGGGGCAGGGTCCTGCTCTCAGGGCCTCCCGCTTCCCAGACTCCCCACCTCCCCATCCCTCTAGGGATGGAGGGGAGCCCTGTCCCATGGGCAGCGGGCACTCAGGGGAGATGAGGCCACGCCTGCAGCCTTGGGACACCCTCTAGCTAGCCACCCCGGTCACAGCCCTCCACTGCCAGGTGGTACCTGGGGAAGGTGGGCCCAGGCTTGGACCCTGCAAAGCGCTGACTGCCAGGTCAAACCCAGGTGACCGCTGCCCCGTGGGGACACACACAGGGTCCACCTTGCAGTGCCTCAGTTTACCCACCTGCACAATGGGGAGAAGTGGGCGTCTGCTTGCCTGGGGGCCGGGAGGGGCACCTGTGTTGGGACAGGCTGTCCTGAGCGCCTGGCCAGCAAGACCGGGCAGAGGCCACGGTGGGCACTGTCTTCGTCGGGATCTGGGCTCACCTGCCTCCCGGGGATTCTGGAGGGTGAGAGGTGGAGAGGGGAAGTCAGGACCGCAGCCCCAGAATCTTCTGGGGAGGTTCACACACAAGCCGCAGTGTCCGAGAAGGGACGCAGGATGGGAGTGGGCGGCTGGCCTGGGAGCTGAGTGTGTCCAGCATGGGCGAGGCCAGCAGGACTGGGAGAGCTCCTGGGTGGCAGAGGCAGGGGAAAGGGGGCTGGTGGAGAAAGAGCCCTTGGGATTTCCCAAGGACAGAACCGGTAGCTCTCTTTTGCAGATGAGAAAACTGAGGCCAAATCCCTTGAAAAGGTGATTTACTTCTATTTTGGAAATGTCGAATCTGGGGTTCAGAGAGGTTGAACAACTCACCCAAAGTCACACAGCAGAACCCTACCCACACCCTTGACCACTGCCCTTCCCTGCCTCCTGGGCCCTCTCCACTGCTGCTTCCCATCCCAGTCGGGGGGCTTGAAGACATCACGAAGGCTGAGAGCCAGCCCTGCCCTGCACTACCGGCTTCCCCAGGACCCAGCTCTGCCTGATACTTGCTTCCACCTGCCCAGCACTTGTCCTGCGTTCCCTGGTTCCACTCTGTCAGCCTCTCTGGGCTCTGTTCCCCTACGCTCTTATCTCAACTGAGCAAACAGGCTCAGAGAGGGGAGGTCACCCACCCAGGGTCCTGACCCCACTCTCCTAACACTGGAACCTAAAAGGTCCACATGCCATAGCAGGACAGACATCTAGTCCCATGGAAGGCAGAGGGCCAGCAGGGGTGACCACGGAGGAGGTCACCCCTCCAGAAAGGAGGGCTTTCTGGAAGAGGAAACTGGAGATAGGCTTTAAAAGTGCGAAGTCTCTGGCCTCAGTTTCCTCATCTGTGACAGGCCGGGTGTCCCAAGGGCTGAAGTGGGCTGAGCCGGGCTGGGTGAGCTGGAGAGGGCTTCCTGAAGAAGCTGCTGTCGCTGGGTCCTGTGCTTGCCTGTGCTCGGGCCGCAGGGCGGCCCCAACTGGGGTCAGGCCCAGGTGTGCAGAACGGCAGCGCGTGATGTCCGGCTCCTCCTACAGGAAAATAATACAAACGACAGGTTTGCTTGGTGGCAGAGATGATGGTGGCAGAGAGAGCCACCCAGGACACAGCTGCGCTAGAACCACACACGCACACACACGCACACACACACACACGCACGCACATGTGCACACAGACCCAGCTGGCACAGCCGGGGTGAGTCCTGCCGCTGCTGTGACGTCAGTTTCCCAGTTGTGACCTTCTGCTCCGGCTCTGTGACCTGTGCCGCGTGCCACTGGGCAGCGCTAGGTGAGAGGCACGTGGGGCCGATGTCTTTTCTTTTTTTTAATTTCTACTACTCTATAGTTTCAAAATACAAGGTTGAAAACAGTGTAAAAACGACATTAGGGCTGGGGACGTAGCTCAGTAGGTAGAGTGCTTGCCTCGCATGCACAAGGCCCTGGGTTCAATGCCCAGCACCGCACACACACACAAAAGTGTAAATATGACATTAGTTAAGAGGCCAGAAGGGCTGAGGCTCCAGCATCATGGGCCTCCAGGGGAGGCTGCCTCTCACTGGTCTTCTGATATTTTTCAGGAAAAGCCAGGAACTGGCTGCAATTCCAGATTCGCTGCAATTTAAAAGTTAGAAAGCACCATGCAGGTCAATCAGGGTGTCCGTGGCCACCTGCTGGCCATCACTGAGGGCTCTTGATGTCCTGTCTGGCTGGGACACCCGGGGGTGCTGCCCAGTCTGACCCTCTCCATCACAGATGTGAAAATGGAGGCGAATCTCCACCCCAGCCAGAGCCCACTTCCAGTGGACAGTCCATCTGGGAAGGAGATGGTCCTCCGCCCTGCCCCCGACACCCTTCCCACCGCTCTTTCCCCAGGAATCCCAGCCATCCCCGGCACGCGAGGACCCAAGGGACAGAAGGGAGAGCCGGGCACCGCTGGCCATCCCGGGAAGAACGGCCCCATGGGTCCCCCCGGGGTGCAGGGGGACCAGGGCCCCCTGGGGCCCCCCGGGGAGCCGGGCGAGGAGGGCAGGTACAAGCAGAAGCACCAGTCGGTGTTCACGGTCACGCGGCAGACGTCCCAGTACCCGGCCGCCAACGGCCTGGTCAAGTTCAACTCGGTGGTCACCAACCCGCAGGGCGACTACGACACGGGCACCGGCAAGTTCACCTGCAGGGTCCCCGGGCTCTACTACTTCTCCTACCACACGTCCCAGACCGCCAACCTGTGCGTGCTGCTGTTCCGCGGCGGCACCAAGGTGACCACCTTCTGCGACCACATGTCCAACAGCCGGCAGGTCAGCTCGGGGGGCGTGCTGCTGCGCCTGGAGGCGGCCGAGCAGGTGTGGCTGGCCGTCAACGACTACAACGGCATGGTGGGCACCGCGGGCTCCGACAGCGTCTTCTCGGGCTTCCTGCTCTTCCCCGACTAGCGCCGCCGCCTCCAGGAAGCCGCCGGGCCGCCCCGCTGAGCTCCTTTCGGGGCTCACTGCTCGTCCCGGTCCTGACCAACACCTCCCGGGACTGTCCTTCATTTCATTTCTATTTTTCTCAGGTCTTGGAAGAGGTGGGGACATGAATAAATAACGAGATCGACAGCTCGCGTGGCCGACTCCTCTCTGTGGCGCCGTGAGCGTGGCCAGCGAGGCTTCGCCTCTGCCGCGCCGTCTGCGGGCTCTGGACGTGGGTGACCAGGTGGTGCTGGACACTGTGTGGCCACCCACACCCTCGGCACCATTTGGCTGGGTGGGAGAGGGATGTTCAAGTGTGGTCACAGGCCACCAGAGGTCCCCAAGGGGCCGTCCGCTGGCACGTGTCTCGGGGAGAGACGCTGCTGTCAGAGGCCTCCTGGTTTGTAGGACTGAGTTAGAATTTCAGGCCTGGGCTGAATTTGGGGAGCGCAAAGTTCAGGAGGAGCTGGGCTCCTCGTCTGCACACGCAGACGAGGCAGGCAGGGTCCTTGGGGAGCCAACAACGCGTCCTAACAGCTGGATCCAGGGCGCTCTGGGTGCACACCAGGCGTCGTGCGAGAGATTGACACACACGGCCTCTCCCGTCTTCCCTGCCACACTCTGAGACAGGCATGAGTGTCTGGGAGGCCTGCCTATGTCTGAGTCACCCCGAATAACACACAGGCTCCAGGGCCCCCCAGAGATCACCCACAGCCCCAGGTTTTGGAGGTGAGGTTACTGAGGCCTGGGCTCAGCTGCCCGGTCGGGGACACTGCAGAAGATCAGAGGTGGCCCCTCCCTGAAGGATGCCAGGCCTTGGAGCCCAGTGAGCTCGGAGGCTCAGCCAGGCCCAGGAGACCCTGGGTGGGGACCTACAGCGGCATCACTGAGGGGCACTGGGAGTGAATTCTGCAGACACCCGTGTCCACTTGGGCCCCTCGGTTCCCACAGAGCCTGTCCCATACGGCTGTACCTCTGACCCTGCTGTCCTTTGTCCTATAGAGCCCAACCCACTCACACACGTCGCCCACCCACATGAACAGGACGCCCACCCAGATCGCCTCCTCCAGGAAGGCCTCCCAGATCCCCCACCCCCACAGCTCCCTCTGCAGATTGGACCACAAACTCAAGGCTCTTCCCAGGCCAGGTTCCCAAGTGAAGGATTGTGGAAAATAATACTCCTGCAAGACAGCTCCCCAAGAAAAAAGGGGGGTCAGGGTGGCTCGGGAGGAGGGAGGGGAATTGGTCAAACACGAAACCTCCCTGTCACCCTTTCCCAGTAACCATGGGCCCTGAGGGGAAAGCAAACGTCCCTCCCCTCCCAGTCCTCCCCAGCTTCTCCACCAAAAGCAAACATTGACCCCTCCCGACCCCAGCGCATGGGAAGGAAGGAGGCAAATCCTGAGTGCTGGGCGGACTCTGACCTTCCCCACGGCAAGCTGGTCCTAAACGGAGGCACAGCAGATTTGGAAACTCTGGGACACAGTGGGTCCCAGGGAAAGAAAAGCAACGGGCAGGATTGGAACACTCATCCCTCGGATCTGGGCTCCTCTCTCCCCAGGACAATGAGTCTCCACCTTTTTGCGGCAACCTTCCTAAGTTAAAGTCCCAGGCTGCACCACGAGCCCCGGACTGTCCAGACGGCACGTCCACGCTCTCCAGTGAAACTGTGACCCAGACTCCTTCTGTGACCGGGGCCAGCTCCACACCCAGAAAGTGGGCCCTCCCGTGACTTCGCTGCAGAGTAAAGGACAGCTTGCCGATCGAGGCCTGCCTCCGTCTCCTGCCTCCGACTCCTGCCTCCGACTCCTGTGGGCCACGAGCCGACACCACGTCTGCTGGCAAATAAGATGAACCTACGGACTTGTTTAAAACAAAACCAGATTTGCAGCCCCACAGCAGTGTCACAAAGGTCAGGAAGACGGGGAGGTGAGAGGCGGGTGGCCAGCGAGTGCGGCCACCTGGTGCAAACGGACTTCTGCGCACCGACTCACATGCCTGCCTCCCTGCACCCTGAGAGCATCCTGGGGGCGGGGCCCGTGATGCCCGCCTGGCACCGAGGAGCAGAGACAGACGCACATACACGCGCACACACACACACACACACACACGTGCACACGCACACAACACACACAGGGACAGGCCCGTACGCGTCCTGCCACTTGACCAGGGCCGGGTGCCTCGGCAGGGCCAGGCGTGGGTCACCAGCCACCGCGTTCAGTTGTCCACCACTTAGCGGTTCACCCTGCGATGTCGCCCGTGACATCTTCTCATTTCTCTTTTGTTTGAAAAAATCGATGCACCGCGGCTGCGGTTTCGGAGCAGAACCCTGCGTGGGAAACAAGCTTCCTGCCACTGGTTTCCTGCGATGGCTCCCTGCTGTCCTCTGACAGGAGAGAGGACCTTGGAGGATGCGGCCTGTCTGCTGGGCCAGCGGTGGGCAGGGGCCTTTCTGTGTTGGGCAAGGAGCAGGAAGCTGCACCCCAAGATTTCCAACCTGGGTGCTGGGGGCTTAGCTCTCGGCAGGGTCCCCCTCTCCAGCAGGGGTTAACTCAGCCACTTCAGGGCACAGAGCCCAGCGGGCTGCCCCTCAGGGTCCTGGCCCGGGGACCCTCAGCCCCAGACCACGCCCAGGCATCCCCACGCTCCTCGGCTCCAGGACCTGCATCCTCCCTTCACACGACGCAACTGTCCCGTTTGCCGGGGGCTTCCCGGGCTCGAGGGGTCCCTCCTGGTCCCACCGACAGCCCAGGAGATGAAGGCCAGGCCTCCGCTTGCACTGGGGGAAACAGGTGGGTCCCCGTGCCGAGGCCACATGCTCAGAGGTGGCCAGGCTGGGGTTCCCGGGCAGTGGCCAACCCCAAAGCCCTTGCTCTTTTACCCCTCTGCTGTTTCCACCCCGAGTTCAATCCCACCTTTTCCTTGGCCATTGACCCAGGCTCAAATGGCCCCGGGTCCCTCATGGACACCTGGACCTGCAACTACCAACTCCCGCCTGCGGTTCCCATCACGGCCTCCTGGGTGTGGCCAGCCCCCTCTGATTCCATGCTGGCTGAGCCCAGGGACCTGTGGGTTTTGTCAAATTCCTCTTGTCTTTGCCTGTCACCCACTGCGGCAAAAGCTGAATTCCGTCAATGGGCAATGAACCCCGTGATTCTCCAAGCGCTGTCACCGGGGCTCCAGCTCCAGTGCTTGCCGGGCAGCTGTCCTGGGCAGGGTGCCTCATGGCGCAGGGAGGCGGCTGGGGTCCCGGCCTGGCCGAGTCCTGCATCCCTGCTTACATGGGGAGTGGGCTCCAGCAGTCACTGCCTTCTGGATGACATTTGTCACAGGAACTAAAAGCCTGTGTCATCCGGTGTTTAACAGCTGTCTACACCTGAAGGCGAGTTCCATGGGGACAGGAGCCACGCATGCCTTGCTCAGCCCGGAGGGACCATGTCTCGGATGACGCCTCCCCTCAGGGTCCGTCTCCCTGCGTGTAAAATGCTGACCTCCGAGTCCTCTCTTGGCCTGACTTTAGGATGGACAAGGGCACCTGCCTGGGACGATGACGTCACCAGCTCCGAGTCTGCTGGACGTGGGGGGGCATCTCAGTCATGAGCGGATTTAAAATTCATTTTCAGATTATTTTTGGAGAAGAGGAAAGAGCAGAGGCTCAGGATGGGAAGGGAGCAGAAGGGACGAGCCCAGCGGGGGGACCGGGGCGCGAGGAGGCATCAACCATGAGCCCGCACACTCGGCTTTCCTCTCCCCTCCATTACCCTATCCATCTTCCTCCCAAGCCGAGAGACCCGCACAGCAGGGGACCCAGGGCCCGTCACAGAGCAGAGAGGACTGGGCTCCCTGGGCTGACCGAGAGCCCGAAGCTGGGGTGGCAGAGCCCGAGCACCAGCCGGGTCTCCACCGCGCCCAGCACTGGGGCACAGCATCCTGGGGGAACGCTGGTCTCACCAGGGCCCTGAGCTCAGAGGGCCTGGGCTGGGGACACTCCCGGGCAGCCGGCGCTCTCCTGGCCGCTGAGTCGGCGAAACCTGCTGGCCACCCGCCATCCGTTTACGGGAAGCCTAACCCCACCCCGCAGCAGAAATGGGACCTGAAACTGCGTGGAGACAGCAAGACCGGAGGCAGTGGGTGACGGGGGCAGGGGGCAGCCTGCTGGGCCCTGGGGAGGACGCAGGGAAGGCCCTTCCTGCCTCCAGGAAATGGAACTTCTGCTTTGGAGGGAGAGCGGCAGGCTGCAGCTCCCAGCCCCACTGCTGCCAGGCCCGGTGGCATCGCAGGACACCAGGTCCCCAGGTGAGCACGGACTCAGCACCCAGGGCATGGGGCAGGCCCTGCCTTGGAGCTGCCCGGGGTGACCGGGCTCAATGCTAGCCCTGGGGTGAGCTAGGGAGTCTGTAGCAGCCTCCAGCATGAGGCCCTGAGGGTCGTGGAAAGAGCCTCTGATGTGCTGGTTACCTTGGGTGAGTCACCTAACCTCTCTCAGCCCAAGACACCTGAGGGGAGAAGAGAACCTTGCAGGGCGCAGCAGCCCTAAGGGAGACCCGGCTCAGGGGCACCGTGGCCACTAGCAGGACAGCGGACCATAGGCAGAGGCAGAGCAGGACGAGAGCCCAGGCCCCTCCAGGCCGGCATGTGCTCCCTGATGCCCTGCCTCTCTCACTGTCCTGCCATCTGGTGGAGCTGGGACTGGACATTCCTTACGGCATGACCTCAATAATATTGGTCAAGGAGGGGAGAGTGTCGGGGGCTGTCCTAGAGTCTTTTTCTCTTCTGGGTCCTATCACATTGAATCCAGAAATTAGCCATGCCAAAGAGGCTCAGAGAGGTTAAAGCACCTGCCCAAGGTTACACAGCAGAGGGGGAGTTCAAGATCAAGTTACCTGGCTCCAAGTTGGGGGAAGGGGATAGAAGGGTCGGTGAGGACCCACCAGCAGGAGGTCTGGCAGCCAGAGGAGTTTCAAGTCCTCCAGCAAACCTGGGATGCAGTGGCCCCTGATGTGGGCTAGAATGGAGATCTTCCTGCTCCCACCTTCTTCTCCAGGATGCCCAGGTCCCACCAGGACCCTGCTCCCCACTCCCCCTGGCTCCAGCTGGCAGGAGCTCTCTTCCCGGAGCTGCCTCTGCCCGAGACAGCCCGGGGCCCGTCTCCCAGAGGGCCCGTGTCCGTTTTCACATCACCAAGGATCTTCGCTCCTGCCCCAGCTCAGGGGTCTGTGGGTGATGGTGATGGTGACAAAATCATGAGTGATCACCAAGGGCGCCAACTGCCAGGCCCTGTTGTAAGCCCTTGTTCCCGCCCTGAAGGGAGACCCCAGAATCTTCCTGTTTGATAGAGGGGTAAACGGTGGCGGAAAGAAGAGATTTTCCGGAGGCCCCTAACTAATAGCGACAGAGGCAATCTGAACCCGGCGGTGCTGTTCTCCGCACAACCCAGCAGCCCTCAGCGCCCAGTGACTGCTGCCTACCAACCAAGCTCAGCTGATACAAGCCACCTTCCCCTGCCCTTTACACAGGCCCAGCACCACTCTTAGTATGTCCCATGCAGGAATCCTTCAATCAGGCTGTCTGGTCCCAGAACCCATTTCATAAGTGGCCTCCTCAGATCCAATGGATGTAGGTTTGAATCCCAGCCATGTGGAAGCTGTGTGACCTTTATCAGATGCTTGCCCTCTCTGATCCCCAGTTCCTCATCTGTAAATGAGAGAGCAGAAGTGCTTCCTCAGGGGGCTGTCATGAGAATTAAACTAAATGAGATAATGACACATAAAGCATTTGGCTTAGAGCCTGGTCCCTGCTAAGTGCCCAACTTCGTAAGTTGTCAAATTGGCATTTTGTAGAACTTCCAGCAAGAGTGAGAACTGAGGCTTTCTCAAAGACGGCAGGATCTGCCCCCGAGCCAGCCTCTCCTGGAGGACAACAGAGCCTCAGCCCTCTCTAGCAGGCCCTGGCCACAGCTTTAAAGCCTCCTGTCCTTGGTGCCCAGTGCAGGGTCTGAGCGTGGATTGACCAGGACTGGACTGGGGCACGGAGGCAGATTCTCGGAGTCCGAGAGCCAAATGCCAGCAGGACTTCTCGGCCCCAGGCAGCCTTCCACGCGCCAAATTCAGGTTGGCACAGGCAGTGTGAGGCAGAGTGTGGCGGTTTGGCTGCAGAACATCCCGGCTCCTGGGGGGACTCGCTTCTCATTTTTGAGACTCAGCTTCCTTGTGCTTCCCTCCCTGGGTGCCGGGAGGGTCAGACGCGGGCCGTGGCAGCAAGTCCAAAGGAGAGCCAGGAGCCCCTCGAGTCTCGCCATTGGTGGTCCTGTGGCCACCCAGGGGGTGGGCAGGGCCGCTCTGCTCTCCCTTTTTAAGAGCAAGAACAGCTTGGGGCTGAGGGGTAATCAGGGAGGGCTTCCTGGAGGAAAAGGCTTTCACACGAGGACTGCGAGGTGGGGAGAGTTCAGACCCGAGGAAGGGTGGACGGGGCGGCCTTGCTGGCAAGGAGCTGCCCGTCCCAGAAACGGTGCGCGAGGGCCCTTCGCAGAGCCGCCACTGAGATTTAAGAATAGGTTGAAGGTTCCTCAAAAAGCTAAGCCCAGAATTACACCAGACTGCTGAGGCAGGAGGATGGCAAGTTCAAGGCCAGCCTCGGCAACTCAGCGAGGCCCTGTCTCTAAATAAAATACACAAAAGGGTTTGGGAGTGGCCCAGTGGTTACACACCCCTGGGTTCAATCCCTGGTACCAAAAGAAAAAGAAAAAAAAATTGAAAGCAGGTGCTCAAACCTTTGTGGGGATGATCATGGCAGCTCTATTCATAGTAGCCTATGGGGCAACTTCCTGAATACCCATCAGTGATGAGTGAACAAACCAACAGTGGTCTATCCACACAGCGGAATATTATTCTGCCCATAAAAGGGAATGAAGTCCTGATACATGCCTGCCTCACCGTGGATGGACCTTGGATGATGTGAGGCACAGAGGCCAGGGATCGCAGGGTCCCGCTTACAAGGAACACGCAGAGCAGGTCAATCGAGAGGCGAGGCAGCTTCCGGGCTGTCAGGGCCAGGGGAGGGGCGGAGGAGACACTGCCTCCCTTTCACAACCCTCGGGTCTCAGCCTAGAGGCCATTTTTCCTCTGTGGAACAGACCATCCTGGAGGGAGGCCTCCCTCACAACACCAGCCAGCTCGGCCCAGCCCAGGGCCGGCCCTCAGGGCACCCACCCTTCCTTCCAGAGCAGCATCGGGTCTATGACTTGATGTTCAATAGCATGATGGCCTTGTATCCTGGTTCCCCCTCAGGGAACAGGACCTCGGTAACAGGGACCATATTTTCTTGTCCTTCATTCTGCCTCCAAA
>JAJEJO010002089.1:374836-392543 GCA_020662805.1 Glaucomys volans | reverse complement strand
GAGGGATGGATAGAAGGATGGATGGATGGATACTTGGATGGGTGGATAAATGATGAGTGGAGGGATGGATGGATAGATGATGGATGGATAGAAGGATGGATGGATGGATGGATGGATGGATGGATAAATGATGGATGGATGATGGATGGATGGAGGAATAGGAGGGTGGATGGATGATGAGTGGGTAGCGCATGGAGGGATGAAGAAGAGGTGGATTAATGAGTGATGGCAGAAGTCACCCTGGTACTAACTGCCCTCGCCTTCCCTTCCCAGGACGCAGCTGAGGCAGTGATGGAGTCCCTGTGGGGCGGTGTCGTGATGCTGCTGCCGCTGCTGCTCCTGAGTCTGCCCCACGTCTCCTGGGCCCAGAGCTGCACTGGGCACCCGGCCATCCCTGGCGTCCCAGGCATCCCAGGGATACCTGGCTCTGATGGCCAACCTGGGACCCCGGGGGTGAAGGGCGAGAAAGGTACTACATGCTTTGGGACACACTGGTGTCACTGGCCAAGGCCCCAATTCCTGCCTCCCAAGTCAGAGTCACCTGCCTTAGAAAATCCAAAAGCACAAAGCCAGTAGCTTTTCCAGGAGGGAATTCTGAGTCCCATTTTACAGACAGGAAAACTGATTTCTAGAAAGATTTCTGCTTCCTCAGGGAGTCCCATAATGCTGAGGCCGGGACCTCTTCCCACTGTGCCCAGGTAGAGGACACCAGGGGCCCCGCAGCTCTGGGCTCACTCCTCCTAAGAGTCCCCGGCTTCCCCTCCCTGAATTCTATTTCCTCACCCATGGAACAGGGACAAAGCTCCTTTCCCGGAGTTGTCACGGGCTTCCACTAAGACGCCCCACCAGGAAACCCGGGTACCCTGTGGCTCGTCCCTGCATCCCCCTGTGGATCTGGAGCAGCCTCTGTGCCAGCTCAGCCCGAGGCCATCCCATCATCCTCACAGTTCCATAAAACAGCACTGTCCCCACTTGACAGATGAGGAAGCTGAGCCTCAGAGACTGGGACTCGCTGTGTTAAGGTGACACAACTGACCCTGGCTCGTGTCCCGTGAGAAGCAAGCTGTCCGTCTGCAGAGCCACATTCGAAGGCACTGTACTCTGCTGCTCTGCTGGAAGATGGCCTTGGTCTTGTGCCGTGCCACCTGCTGGAGTGTGGAGGGAGGATTCCAGAGTGCACCAGCGGGCGCTGAGCCAGGGCAGCTGTGATCGATTAAGGATGTCTGGCATGGCTGAGGAGGGACAGATAGCGCTGTGCCAGGGATTCATTAGCTCTGCCCAGACTGAAGCCTGACGAGGGACCGTGTGAGCTGGGAGGAGGGGGCACTGTCCTTAGGGGTACTGCTCTCCCTCGATGGCCATCATTCCCTGAGGCCCCAGCTCCTTCTTTGGGCCTCAGTGGCCTCTGGCTCACTCATTTCTCTTGTCTGCTTTTCCAGGGCTTCCCGGGCTGGCTGGGGACCATGGTGAGTTTGGAGAGAAGGGAGACCCAGGGATTCCTGGCAATCCAGGAAAAGTTGGCCCCAAGGGCCCTGTTGGCCCTCGGGGTGCCCCAGGGTCCCCTGGATCCCCTGGCCTCAAAGGCGAGTCAGGGGACTATAGGGCCACACAGAAAATAGCCTTCTCTGCAATGAGGACCCTCAACAACATCCTGAGGCGTGACCAGGCCATCCGCTTTGACCATGTCATCACCAACGCCAATAACAACTACGAGCCTCGCAGCGGCAAGTTCACCTGCAAGGTGCCGGGGCTCTACTACTTCACCTACCACGCCAGCTCCCGAGGGAACCTATGCGTAAACCTTGTCCGGGGCCGCGAGCGCATGAACAAGGTGGTCACCTTCTGCGACTACGCCCCCAACACCTTCCAGGTCACCACGGGCGGCGTGGTCCTCAAGCTGGAGCAGGGGGAGATGGTCTTCCTGCAGGCCACCGACAAGAACTCCCTGCTGGGCATCGAGGGGGCCAACAGTGTCTTCTCGGGGTTCCTGCTCTTCCCTGATCCAGAGGCGTGACCCATGGGACTGAACCCCGCCCGCTTGGGGCTACCCCGTGCTTCCTCCTGTGACACTTACTTTACCCCCAGCACCACCTCCGACCCAGTCAAGGCTCTGTCACTGAGTGAATGAGTCAATAAACTCTTCAAGGTCAAGGGACGGCAGTCTACTTCAACTCTGGGTCCCAGCACCTGGCAAACAGTGCGTGCTCAGCAAGGCTGGTTGAATGAGAGAAGGAATGATGGATGGATGAGTGGATGAATGGAGAGGTGGATGGATGGAGAGGTGGATGGATGGAGAGGTGGATGGATGGGTGGATGGATGGATGGATGGATGGATGGATGGATGAACAGGTGGATGGATGGATAGGTGGATGAATAGGTGGATGGATAGGTGGATGGATGGACGGATGGATGGATGGATGGATGGATGACTCATGGAAGCAGAAACTTCTTCTATGGGCGTGACTGGAAGGCCAGACTCTGCCAGCCCACAGGGATGGGTGCACTTCCTGCCTCATTAGTGCTATGCTTCTCCTTGGAGATAGATTGTGCCACACTCCCTTTAGAGGGGGACACTGGGGACCAGAAGGATGAAGGGACTGTCAGCCACCCCACAGCAAGGCTAGGCTTCAAGGGCAGAGTTGCCCATGGATGACGAGATGTCTTATGGTAGCATGTCCAGGCAGGCCTAAGGGGGCCATGCACCTGTGACCTCTCTTCTCCCCACCGAGGGATGCTGGGTCTTCCTCCCAGTCCTAACTGACCCTGGAAAAGGAACCTTCCCCTTTGATTCTCCCTGCATGCCCGCCCTCTCAGTATCTCCCCAGGCTACCTCGTCCTTGACCACCCAGTTAGAACCAATGTCATATCTCTGTCCAAAAACCTTCAGCGGCTCCCCACTGCCCTCTAGCCCCAGCCCCTGAGCCTGGCCTGCCTCACTCCATGGTCCCCTCTGTCTTCTCGCCAGCCCAGCAGGGCCCTTCCTCTCCCTGCTCCCTCACCCTCTAAAACCTCCTTCAGGCCACCCTCCCCGAAGCTGCTCCAGGCCAGGCCTCTCTCCCTCCTCCCACCTCTTCCAACCCCATTTCTCACTCTTCAGGTCTGAGCGTGCACACTCTGAGCCTGGATTTTCACTGCTCCGGCCTGACTCCCAGCTGGGCTGTGAGCTTCTGCTGTCCCTGGACCCCGCAGGGCCCAGGATAACACCGAGGCAGGGCACCCCATGAAGACAGGCGCCTGATTGGTTGAAGTCCCAGCTACTCTCAGCAGCACCTCCCACTAGCCCCACCCCCTCAAGTCCTCTACCAATCCTGATCTGAGGTGGGAGGGATTTAGGGCATTCTGGCTTCCCAAGGGGCTTTAATTCCAGTTCAGTCTTCTGATTGGCCCCTGCACCTTTCTGGACTCCATTCATCGGGTAGAGCTTCTGCCCCCATCTCTGAAGGCCTAAGCTTGGTGACCTGCCCCAACTTCGGACAATCCACCTGAAACTGCGACTCTTTTCCAGGATTTGGACCTTCTTTTTGCTGCTCAATCTTTTCAATAAAACGGTCTGCCTGGACTTTGAGTCTAGAAATAAAAATTATAGGAATAAAACCACACCGTGATCAAATTACCATGTGCCTAGTGTTTTAGGTATATGGGCTTGTTCAATCCTCAATAATATCTCTAGAAGGTACACAGTACTCATCCAATTTTACAGGTAAGAAATCCGAAGTTCAGAGAGGGCAAGCAATTTGCCCTAGGCCACACAACTGACAGGTGCTCAGCATCTGTTTGTCAAAAAGTCCTTGCTAACCCTTTAGACGTTCCACCTCCTTGCCATCCACACCAGTTGGAGTCCCTTCTGCAGACCTTTCGGGACTCCCCTGATGTCTTACCTGAATCCTTTAGACCTTAGGAGTGTTCTCGCGCACCTGCGATCAGGTCTATCCAGGCAAGGCTACTCCTTCCCCAGGGCTAGAGCCACCAGCCAGTGTCAAGCACGTGCAGGGACCCAGGCAAGCTGGCCACGCCCCAAGGTAGCCCCTCCGGGGGATTGATGCAGAATCCACGATCCTGGTTCCCAGGAGAGGGGGTCTGTTTGGCATAGTGCGGAATAAGGGTGCTCCTGGCCCAATCAGCAGGGGCCGGGGGGAGCAGGGTCGTGCTGGTGACGCACCTGGCAACTGTTCTCTCCCTGCCAGTCACACGGAGGCCGCAGGAGAGGGCCGTGCAGCAGGAGGGTGAACAGGGGAATTGCTGGCCCCGGGGATGCTGCCCGGGACACGCCCTCCTGGCGGGTGCCCCTCCTGCAGGGGCCTCAGGGAGGTGGGAGACCCAGGGCTCAACTCCAGGCCGGGGCCTCTGTAAATGCGGGCACTGCCGCCCAGGCCGCACAGCCCAGCCCCGCGGATGCAGGCGGCTCTCAGCACCATGCGGATGGACCCACTCGGACATCGGCCACCCGGGACTCAGTGCCAGATCCTCTCCACCGTCACCCCAGTTGCTCCCGAAACGTTCCCTCCCGTGACCCACACGCGTGAGCCAGGTCAGAAAAGCGGCAGGGCACAGGTGAAGGCAGGCAGGGGCTAGGCAGCTCCTGCAGCCGGGCCGGAGTGCCTCCTGCTCACCGGGACCCTCACAGTCTCGGTCCCCTTCCCGGGTGGGACCACTGAGGCCTGGGGCAGTGTTGTGACTCCCCGACATCACGCAGCTAGTAGGTGACAGAACCGGGATGGAAGCCAGGCAGCGCGCTGCTTCTCTACCCAGACAGGGAGCCCCCTGAGGGGCTCGGAGGGAGGCAGACCCGCCTTCAGATCCTTCCAGCTGTGTGCTGCAGCCACGTGACTGCCCGCGGGTCGGTTTCACCCCCTGACAAACAAATGAGGCGGTGATGACCCCTTGATTCTCTTCTTGGATTAATTCCTAGGAGCGAGCCGGGAGCGGTGGCCCACGCCTGTAATCCCAGCGGCTCAGGAGGCTGAGGCAGGAGGATGGCAGGTTCAAGGTCAGCCTCAGCAATTAAGCGAGGCTGTCAGCAACCTAGTGAGACCCTGTCTCTAAAAAAACCAAAGGGGCTGGGGACGTGGCTCAGTGGTTAAACTCCCCTCGGTTCAATTCCCGAATCCAAAAATCAATAAAATAATAACTTAAAAATCCCTAGGAGCGGACTTCCTGGGTAAGGGAATGGCGAGCGCCGAAGTCTCGGCCGTGTTTCCACGCGGCGCCACTGTCAAGGCTGCACGTGAGGCCAGCTTCGGGCTTGCTGCCACCAGGGGGGAGTAGGTACCAGGACAAGGACCGCGGCGAGCGGGGTCGGGTGGGCGTGGCTCCTCCCGCGCCCAGCCCCTCCCACTCTGTGGGTGGGCTGCGAACCTCGGGGGTGGGGCTGAGGGTCCCTTTGAAGAGCCGAGTTGCCTAAACCTGGTTTGAGGGAGCGCAGCCCCGCCCACCTGGGGACTGGGGACCCGATCAGACCCGGCTCGGCCGCCGCCCAGGCTGAAGCAGTTCGGGCTCGGGTGGGTTTCAGGGGCCGGGAGGATTCGGGCTGAGTCTCTCCTCGGGGCTGGGGCTGCAGCCCAGCGGAGGGTGGCTCCCCGGGCATGTGCATGGGCTCAGGGTTCCACCCCAGCACCGCAGAAACCAAAGCCACAGTAAGGACGACTGTGGACCCCACCCCGCCAGGACTCCTGTAGATCCGGGTCGCCAAACTCTGTTAAGAGCCCAATAGGAAATATTGGGGCTTTGCAGGCCACAGAATCTCCGCTGCAACTACTCAGACCTCTCGAGAGCAAGAAAACAGCAATAAGCGCACACGGTCCCTGCCAGGCCCCGTATCCACGGTTCTGCATCCCTGGAGTCAAACAGCTGGGGAGGGGAAATATATTTTAAAAATGCGTCTCTCCAGAGCACCGTGACCTCTTTCCATGTACCATCCCCTAAACAATAGAGTGTAACAAGGACGTGCAAGCATTTACATCCATCAGGAATCATAAGTCATCAGTGATGTTTTGCCGTCTAGAGAAGGAGCCAAATACAGTGGGGTGAGCCTGGAATCCCAGCAGCCCAGGAGGCTGAGGCAGGAGGATCACAGCGTGAGGCCAGCGTCAGTAACTTAGTGACACCCTGAGCAACTTAGCAAGACCCTGTCTCCAAATAAAAAAAATAAAAAGGGCTGGGATGTGGCTCAGTGAGAAAGCACCCCTGAGCTGGGTTCAGTCCCCAGTACAAAAAAAAAAAGTCTTTGTGTAGTTTTAGGCAAAACCGGCACCATTTCGTTTGAGGGACTTGAGAGGCTGTGGGTTTTGTAGGGGGGAGGGTTGTCCTGGACACAGTCCCTTGGGGGCTGACAGGTGATGGCATCAATCAATGAGCATAAAAAAACTAAAAATAAAAGAACGGTCTGGGGCTGGGGCTCAGCGGTGGAGCTCTGGCCTAGTGCATGTGAGGCACTGGGTTCGATCCTCAGCACCACATAAAAATAAAAATAAAAATAAAGGTGTCCACCTACAACTAAAAATTAAAAAAAAAAAAACTAGCATAGCTATATTCCCATACATCTTGTGGATGCCGATGTTTGAATTTTACATAATTTTCATATGCCACAAAATATTTTCCTCTTGGTTTTCTTCATCCATTTAAAAACATTCGCACGTTCTTAGTTTGCAGGCTGCCTGCAGATGGTCGCGGCTGGGTCTGGCCCCGGGCTGGGGTTTGCCAGGCTGGAGACCCAGGCTGGATCCAAGCCCGGATGGAGCAGCCCAGAGTTGCCCGACTGCTGGCAGGGGCTCCTTCCGCCTGGCGAGGCTGCTGCCGTCCAGCCTTGGGACGTGGATAGGAAGACTGGCTGGGCCTCAGGGCGCTGGACTGCAGGATCGCAATCCCTGCCCCCCCCGACCCGAGACCCCAGTGTTCAATTCTGGTGGCAACAAACCTCCGGGAAGCTTGCTGGTACGGAGCCTCACCTGGGTTCCGATTCCAGACCTGCCCGGGGACCTGCACTTCTCACTATCACCGCCCCTGACTCCAGTGCAGGTGGCCCTCCACACCTCCAGACTGCTGAGCAAGGGACTTGAAAGCCAGGAAAAGACCCTGCCTCTGTCCTTGGGAGGCCACCGGCTCTATGAAGGCGAGGAAGAGGGAGACAGACTTCCTGTCCATCGACAAGATGAGAAATGCAGCAAGGGAGGAAAGCCCGGGGGGAGGAAACTGGAAGGACCATGGGGTCAGGGAGATTGGGCTCAGAGCCACCACTGCCACTTATAAGCTGTATTTTTTCGCCTAAGCTCTTAACCTCTCTGGGCTACGGTTTCCTTATCTGCCTGACAGGAGTGAAAATCATACCCACCCAGAAACCTGATGAAGGTGTGATGGTGGCTTGTCATTGGAATTGGGGGCCACCATGGCACAGGCTCGCCATTTTCATGGGCGCCACCTGGGCCTTGCTAGAATGCAGATCCTAATTCCGTAGGTCTGGGGTGGGGCCTGGGAATTTGCTTTCCCAAGAAGCTGCCAGGGGACGGGAATGGAACTGAGCTGGGGCCACACTTTGGGTCGCTGACGCTGGGGTGGTGGCTCAGCCTGGTGATCTGCTGTGGCCAGCCCAGTGGAAGCAGTGCTGCGTGGCTCACCTGTCTGGGCCCTGTGGTCATTGTGGTCATTGTGATTACCTTCTAACGGTGACGGTCATGGAGTTCAAGGACGCAGGTGGACACTCCATCTCCCTGATCCGGGGCCAGACTCTCTCCCGTTTCTCCTGGTGCCCTTGCCTTCCTGCTCTCCTGTGACCGCAGGCCCAGGTGCCCTGCCTTTCCCCCCTGCCTCGGGCTCACAAAACACACGCCCCTTCCAGAGCAAGTCAGAAGCTGAGTTTGTTTGTTTGTTTATACATTTATTTTTGGTACCTGGGATTGAACCCAGGGGCACTCCACCACTGAGCCACATCCCCAGCCCTATTTTGCATTTTATTTAGAGACAGGGTCTCACTGAGTTGCTTAGGGCCTCGCTCAGTTGCTGAGGCTGGCTTTGAACTCGCGATCCTCCCAAATCGCTTGGGTTACAGGCGTGCGCCACCACGCCCGGCCGCTGAGTTTGTTTTTGCTTGTAGCCTGATAAACAGCCCTGTTGGCCAGAGGCAGGGGAAAAGGGGGTGTTTGTTCAAGAAATCCAGCTGGGCCCACCCAGGGAGGGACACCCATAGCCAGGGGACCCAGCAGAGTGGAAGCTGCTGGATGGAACACCAAGAGCTCCCAGTTCTAGTCTAGCCTTGGAATTTGACTTCCTGTGTGATCTCAGACAAATTCCTAGCCCTCTCTGAGCCTTAGACTGCCCCACAGAAGGAGGGGGTTGAACAAGACCAACTGCACTAGGCTCACCCAGGGAGCTTGTGACAGAAACAGATGCTCAGGTCCATCCCGAGCCTCCTGGTTAGGAGCCAGGGGCCCTTGCTGCCTGGTGACACCGATGGAAAAAGGGCAAGGAGTTATTACAGGTCACCAACCAGGGAGGAAGTGATGGCCCAGTCCCCAGCATACCTCGCTTATCCACATGCTCACCTACGGACACAGCACCCAGCCAGGACCCAGGAAGGAATCGAGGAGCCAAAGCTGACCTTGCCCTGCCCAGAGGGCCCGGAAGTGCATGGTTAGCAAATGCTTAACACAAGCCTGGGTGTGTTAAACTAGTGACTGATCAATTCCTCCTTCCTTCCTTCCTTCCTTCCTTCCTTCCTTCCTTCCTTCCTTCCTCTTTCCTTCTTACTGGGGATTGAACCCGGGACACCTAACCCCTGAGCCTCATCCCCAACCCTTTTTAATATTTTATTTAGAGACAGGGCCTCACTAAGTTGATGAGGCTGATTCTGAACTTGTGATCCTCCTGCCTCAGCCTCCTGAGCTGCTGGGATTACCGTGCACCACCTGGCCCAGCTTGGATTGACCAATCCGCCATCGGCCTCTGTACCCGAGGGTTCTGCATTTTCAGGGTCCAACACCACGGGTCCTGTGCTGGGTGGCGGCCGTGACGACTGTGCACGGGACATGCAGACTCCCACCCTTGTTCTTGGTCTCTAAGCAATATGGGTCCCTATTTCGGCAGCACTGACATTGTGTCAGGCATCGTGAGTGATGGGGGGCCATGAAGAACGGTCCTCGGAAGGGGTTTGGGGTGTGGCTCCGCGGCAGAGCTCTGGCCAAGCCTGAGGGAACACGCCTGGGTTACATGCAAATACCAAGCCGCTTTACATAGAGGCCATGAGCGCCTCCGATTCTGGAATCTGGATTCCTGGAACCATCCCCATGGATACCGAGCACGTACATAATCCCTGCTGTGGGGTGTGGGGGGGCTATGGACTGAAAGGAAACCGGGAAGAGGGGGGTGTCACCACTCCGTCCTGCCTGGAAAGAAAGGGAAGGCGCGGAGGCCCTTGGGACAGTCGCCACACCAGGGCTTGGCATTTTGAGGGGAAACAAAGACAGGCAGGGAGAAATCCCACTGAGCACGTGAATGTGCCTGTCCCACTCGGTATCAACCCACTTGGCCCTCCCAGCTCCCTCCCAATGTGGACGTTGCTGCCCGGCTCAGAGGCGAGGAAACCGAGGCTGAAGCCCCAATGATGCAGGGAGAGCGAGGCCCATGAGCTTGCAGGTCTGCACAGAGCATGTTCCCGTGGCCTCCCTCCTCCCTGCCACGCGCCCCCTCCATTCCCCGAGCTTTGGCAGGTTCTTATCTGTGCGATCTCATCACATATTTATTCCTCTGAGCCGCCTACAGCATCTGTGAAGGAGGGAGAATGTAAACAAGCCAACCCGCAGAAAGAAGACCAAAGAAGGTGCAGAAGCCAGTGTACTGAGCACCTACTGTGTGCTGGGCACTGTACTGTGACTATCGTCGGCAGCCCACAAGAGCCCCAGTCAGCTTTGGGTCACTATAATGAAACGCCTGAGATAATTAACTTATAAGAGAAAAAGGTTTGCTTGGCTCACAGTTTTGGAGGTTCCGATCCTTGATCCAGTGGACCCGTGGCTTTGGGCCTCTGGTGGAGGTGCCAGGTGGCAATGGGGGCGGGGGACACGCGGTAGATGGAACGTGCAAACATCACGAACCAGGGAGCAGAAAAAAGGAGAGGAAGAGATGCGGGCCCCTAACCTCAGTGACCTAAGCACCTCTCACAGTCCGCGCTTCCTAAAGGATCCCCTCCTCCAATGGCACCCTAGGGACTGAGCCTTCAGCTCGTGGCCTTTGTGGGACAGTCCGGGTCCAAGCTGTAGCAAGCCCAAGTTCACTTCAGCTCCGCCCCTTTCTAGCCGGGTGACATGGCACAAGACGGTGGCACTCTGTGCCTCTGTGTTCCCGGCTGTGGGATGGAGCGCGTTGGCTCAGGTGCGTGCAGAGCCAGCGCCTGCCTGGTACGCATAGTAGGCCCGTGACCAAGAGTGGACCCAGCTCGCCCAGCTCAGTCTGAGGTGGGCCTGCCACTCGCTGAGCGGCTCAGATGAGCTGCAGGAGGCGCTAGAAGCCCCGCCCGCGCCAGCCGTGGGCACGGTGCCCGCTCGCCTCCAGCCAGGTTCCCGCCCCGCCGGGCAACGGCTGGGTTTGCAGCTGGTCTGGGAGCTCTGGGTCCCCACATAGCGCCTCTCCAGGCCAGCTGTCCCTGTGCCCACAGGTACCCACAGAGGGACCGCTGGGCCCTGGTTAGCGGCGTCCCAGGCCTTGCTGGAAACACGTCAGCTGAGTGATCAGAGGCAGCACAGAAAGGTTGGCCTTGCCAGGTCCCCCTGCTGCGGACAGAGCACCCTCACAGCGACCAGGACAACCAACACGGACCCTGGGGAGTTGAGCTGACGCTTTGTACACAGTGGGGCTCACTGCGCGCCCTCCGGGGGTCCAAGCTGGGGAGACGGGGAGCCTCAGTGAGACGACATTCTGTCCCTGGGGCAGAATCCGTGTGGGCGTCCTGGACTCACTGTGTGACCCCAGGCAGGGGACCTGTTTCCTCATCTGTGAAATGGGGGTGCCTCCCAGGCGTGGCGGGCTGGCCCTTGCAGGGGGCGAGGCCCGGAGCTGGCTGGGTTTGAATCCTGCTCCCGCAGCCTTATCAGTGCACTGGGCCTTGGCCTGGAGTCAGAGGGCTGGGCTGGAGGCCGGGCCTGAGGGCCCCCCGAGGCTCTCCGGTGTGCGAAGCCACGCTGCGCTGGGACTGGCTGCAGGAAGGGGGGCTTGGGCTGTTAGGGTGGAGAAGGGCAGGGCCTTGGCAGAAGCCGGAGGCTGCTGGAGTCCCCAGGAGGTGGAAGATAAGCCCCAGCAGGGGAGCGAGCTCCCGCCCTGTGCCCACCTCCAGGCAAAGGCGGCGCGGGAGGTGGGGTGGGTGGGGTGGCGGGGAACCTCAGAGGAGAGTTCTCGAAGCCAGGTGGACTCGCTCTGTTCCAAACACCGTCCGTGTCCGAACCACGAACCTGGCGCCGTAGGTAGTGTTAATGTGCCCATTTCCCAGGCCGGGAACTCACCACAGGGAGGCCACGCAGCCTGGCCAGGCTCCCACCAGAGCGTGGCAGACCTGGGGCCGGGACTGGGCCTGATGGCGCTGGCACGAGGCCTCTCTCCTCCCTCTCCTCTCTCTTTCTCCTCCTCCTCCTCCTCATCCTCATCCTTCTTCTTCTCTCTCTGTCCTCTCTCTCTCCTCTCTCCTCTCTCTTCTTCCTCCTCCTCCTCCTTCTTCTCTCTCTCCTCCTTCTCTCTCTCTCCTCTCTCTCTCCTCTCTCCTCTCTCTCTCTCCTCTCTCTCTCCTCTCTCCTCTCTCCTCTCTCCCTCTCCTCTCTCTCTCCTCTCTCTCTCTCTTCCTCCTTCTCTCTCTCTCTCTCCTTCTCCTTCTCTCTCTCACCTCTCTCTCTCCTCCCCTCTCTCCAGAACTGGGATTGAACTTGGGTGGGCTCCACCCATAGCAAGATAGGGTCTTGCTAAGTTGCTGAGGCTGGCCTCCACCTTGCGTCCTCCTCCTCCTCCCTGGGGTGACAGGCGTGGGCCACCCGCCCAGGCTGCTCCCTCTTGGTGTGGGCGGCGAGGAGCACCATACCCTGTGCGGACCCTTCCAGATCAGCCGCCCCTCCTCCCGGTGAGGCGTGTGAGGAAGGGAGACCCAGGGAGAAGTGCCCCCTGGCTGGGAGTGTCGCTGAGCTGGCCTCCTGACCCGGCCTGGCCCTCCCCAGAACCCCCGGGTGGGGGCTAGAGGGGCAGCACTGTGGCCTGTGCCAATGTGGGGGGCCCTCCAGGCCCCCACTCCTGCAGGGAGAGGAGTCCAAGATGGAGTCAGAAGAGGGGAGACGCCAGCAAGGGCATCTGGGGGCTTCGGGGGGTCACTGGGCTGCAGAGCCATGTCCTGGGGCAGGTCTTTAATTGAGCGCCTGCTGGGTCCTGGGCGCCCTCTGCACTCACACCTGTGACCACCTGATTATCATCCCCATTTAGAGATGAGGAAACTGAGGCTCGGACGGTCTCCGGTGGCACGCGAAACGGGAACCAAACTCAGAGGCCTCTCCCAGGGGCTGCCCTCTCCCCAGGTCAGGGGGTCCAAGCCATCGAAACCGCATCGTGCGCACGGGGCCCTGGCCTTTCGTGGCACCCGCCCAGGATCTTTAAAGGGTTAACTCCCTGGGTCCCCGGGTCTGTCCCTATCAGTCCCCGTCCTTGCCCCTGCATTATGAGGACCAGACCAGCCCCTTGCTCTAGGCGGCTGACGGACGCTCTGCTCTCGGTTCCTGCTCCAGATATTAAATTACTCATAAAACATTCGGCCTGTTCCCAAAGCGGCTGCCGCTCCTCCTGTGCCCGCGTTCACCTCCCCGCAGAAGGTCAAGCCCTCCGGGGAGAGGAGCCTCGGAAGGAGAACCCAACTTCATCTTGGGGGATCTGGGAGCCTGGCAAGGAGGCAGCTTGGGGGGCTTGGGCTTTTCCAGGGAGAGATCCTGTCGGGCCCCCATTTGGTTCTCCAGGCCTGGCCTGAGCCGAGGACGCTCCCCCAGATCCAGGGCCACAGGCCCGAGGAGCCCAAGCCCCTGAGGGGAAGTCCAAGGGTGACCTGGAATAGGTTCCCATTGTCTGAGGGGCGAGTGGTCTCTCCTCGCCTCCTCCCTCCCCCACTCGGTCGCCATGGCAACCACAGTGGGGGGTGGGAGGCTGGACCGCTCCTGGCCAGGCTACCCAGCATGCTCTGCTTTCACCCAGTTTCCCCCTCACTGCCCCTGGGCTGGCGGGGGTGGGGCAGAGCCTGCCCTTTAACCGGTCAGCAGAGGGTTCACGTCCAAGGGTCTTCGCCCCCAGGCCCCTGCCTTCGCGCAGGAGGTTTTCCTGCACGGCTCCCAGGAACGGGACTTTCATGAGTGTGACGTGACAGAATGATCGGGGGTCTGTCTTGATCCCCCCAGAGTTAATGAAGTCAGTTAAGCCCTGGGATTAGAGGGTCGGGGTCATGGGCACAGCCTGTTTGCAGAGCGACTCCCACCCCACCCGAGCTCAGCCAGCTGCTTCAGAAATGCCTGGCGCTGGTCGTCTAGGGAACTGCGGGAGTCTGGGCAGGCAGGGCACCATCCCGAGTGCCCACGTCCCTCGGAGTGGCCAGCCCGCAGCCCGAGCTCTGGGCCCTGTCCTCCCTGGCAGCCGGCGGACACAACGCCTACCTCAGGAAGCCTGGCCGCCTGACCGGGGCTGCACGGGCTTGGCCTTTGTCAGGTCTGGGCGTGGGGAACGCTGCCACCAGGCGGCAGTCACCACTGCCCGGGCACCGGGTTTCCCTGGGATTCCAGAGGACGATCTTCCAGCTTACACCCCTCGGCCGCCACCTTCAACATGCCGATGCTGTTGATTCTTACGTGAATGTGACAGTGGTTCCCTCACCTGTCCCCTTCAGCTTTGCAGTCACCCGTGGCGGACCACGGGTCGCTCTATTAACGTTTGGCTCGACTCCTTCAGGAGGGGGACCTCGGTGGCAGAACCCTCGCTGCAGCCTAACGTGGTCATGATCATTCTGTCCGTGATCGCTGCTCTCCGGCTGGGCCTCGTTTATAAATTAAACCTAATCATATCCACGCACGTATAGGGAAGAACACGGCCGAATAGGGCTGAGAACGTTCCTCAGTTTCAGACATCACTGGGGGTCTTGGAAGGAGCCCCCCATAGACAAGGGGGACTACAGCCAGGGCACAGGACTGTACAAACAGCCAGCACGAAGCAGGCTTTAAACACTCTGTTTTGATAGTTCGGCGTGGCAGGTAGCGCAGACTCTGGAACCAGCCTCCTGAATTGAAGTCCGGCCTCAGCCACTCACAAGCTGTGTGACCTTGGACAAGTTACTTGCTCTCTCTGTGCCTGTCTCTTCCTATTGGAGATGACAGAGTCTGTCCTCCAGAGGGTTGTTTGAGGGCTGCTGCGTTATTGCACACGAAGTGCTCAGAACAGCGCCCGGCCCGCTGCATCAAGCTCCTTAAAAAGGTTGGTTATCAATATTTAAAGATGATGCATGAGAGCGAAGTTCCAAAAATAATTTGTATTCTTCGCTTCGCAGACATCTCTTTCTCTACGCCGTCTTTTATCTGGTGTTTCTAATCCGGTGATTCGTTTCGGGGCTGCACTTGCCAGACACCCAGAATCTGCCCAGATGCCTCCCCCAGCGTGCTGGCCCCACATCCCGAACGCTTCTCCTCCTCAGTGTCTGTGCACCTGTCCCTTGTGATTGTGCCCACTGCCACCGTGATCTCACGCCTGGACCACTGCGACGGTCCCTGCCACTTGTCTGGCTCAATATCCTCACCATGGAGATGTTTCTAGAATAAAAACCCTCCCCTGCTCTAACACCCTCTGTGGCTCCCGGTGCCCACCGGCTCCTCAGCTGGGTGCCTGTGCCCACCGCCCTCTTTGGTCTGCTCTCCCCTCCTGCTGTCGGGACTCTGCCCTGCCTCCCTCCTGCAGCTCCCTGCAGCCTCAGGCGCCCTCAGCTGCAAGGTCCACGAGGCTCTCCTGCCTCCTCCCTGCCTGCCTAGCTCCTGCCGCCCAACCTCCAGTTCACTCCTGCCTCCCTGCTCTGGAGGGCTCCCCACCCCACCCCCGCAGCCCCTTCTTTGCACACCCTGAGCCCTCCACACACTGAAAGAGGCCTGTCTCCTCCTTCTGTCCTTCCGTCCGTAGCCCTGGAGGGGGGTCCAGTCTGCCCTTTTGCCCTGGAATGTCCTCTTTCCCATCTTCTCTGTCCTAGCGCCTGCCTTCCAGGCCTGGCTCGAATGTCACCTCCTCCAGGAGCTTCTTGGTGACCCTGGTCCCCATTCCATCCCTGCATGGGCTGTCACCCTCTCCTCAATGGCATGCACTGGACACGCTGTGTCCCAGGCCCTAGGACAGGGACCGTCCCACCCAGAGCTCAGGAAAGTGTGTGACATATGAAGGAAGGCCGGTGGGTTCAGACCCGAGCCTCTCGACCTGGCTGCCCCGCCCAGGGGAGGGTTGGCAGTGCCTGGAGACTTTGGGTCAGGTCTCCTGGGGGTGCTCCTGATATCAAGGTCACTGTTCTGTGCAGGACAGCCGCCAGAACTAGAGCTGTGTGGCTCCGAAGGCCAGTGGTGGCAACCGAGGCCATCGCACAGGAACTAGTCTCTGGCCGAGACCTTTCTCTAAGCACCCCCGGAGGGCGGGCACCCAATCACCCATTTGTTAAATGAACTCACAGGTGAGAGCATCCCTGCCCTGTCCCCTCCCCAGCACGGCCTCTCTGGGTGCTGGGCCTCCAACTGTGGCGGACACCCCCAGGGATGCCTGGCTCTCCTGCTCCGGCTTCCTGACTCCCTCCGCCCTCCTCCGCTGCCCCAGCGCTCCCTTGCTCAGAGCCTCCCGTGGCTCAGGACTCACAGAGGGGGTGTTTCCTAAGGAGGGAGCTGGCTGGGCCTTGGGGTCCCTGAGAGTGAGTCCTGGCCCCCCCGCTAATTTGCTGTGTGATTTGGCCACATCTGAGCCCTCTCTGGGCCTCAGGCTCTCCAAGAGGCGATAGGGGATATGCCCAGGCTCCCAGGGTCCCCCCTACTCCCAATGTCCATTGGCCACATGTGGGAGTGAAGTGACCTGCGGGATCGGGAACCCCAGACTTGCCGCATCTTGCGGGCTTGGATGCCCCCTGGGCTGGGTGTTCCCGCGCACAGGGTGCTGCCCTCTCCAGGGCACTGCTGTCCGCTATGACCCCTGCGCCCCCAGAGGCGGCCAAACAAATGGCCTTTGTGGTCTGGGCGCTGGTGGCCCTCAGGGAGCAGCACAAAGGGTGGGAAGAAAGGCCGCCAATCCTCTTAGGGCCAGCCGCTGCCTTTCCCGTCGCTGCGGCCACCTGCCCCTGGGGAGCCGGGCAGAGTCGCTGGCCCCACCGCCTAAAGCAAGCAAACCCGCCCGGGAATGAAAGAGCAGCCAGATCCCCACGGCAAACACAGGCCAGCGGGCCCAGGAGGGGGCAGGGCTGATCCCTGGGGAGAAGGTGGTTGAAAGTGCCGCCCTGGGAGAGGGACCAGGGGCTAATCCGTCTGCCCTGGGCCCTGGGCCTTCCCTTCCCACACCCCGCAAGGGACGGGGCAAGGGGGCAGGATCAAAGGTCCCTGTGCGCACACCCCCATCTTTCCTCATAGCACATTCCTCACACCGGCTCAGCAAAGCTAAGGCACTTGCCCAAGGTCACCCAGCTGCTGCGTGGCAGAGCCGAGATCTGGGCTCAGGGCTGGATGGAAACTCACCGGTCCCCACAGGGCATCTGCGGGACCTGTCAGCCGGGGACAACCATTTCTGCTTCTTCTCGCAAGACCTTGAATGGGGAACTGAGGCCAGCAGGGAGAGGACATGTGTCCCGGGTTCCCTGGGGTCTACTGCCCCTGAGATCGTCCCCCCTCACTCAGCCAGCACCCAGGGGTCGCCAGGCTGCGCCGCCCCCTCCCTGAAGCGGAACCAGAGAGGAGCTCAGCGGGGGAGTTTGAGGAGATGGTCAGGGAAAGACTTCAGGCCTGGCACGCAGAAGGTGCCCGGGGTGACGGCCTGTGGCCTCGAGCAGCCAGCGCAGTGGTGGATCCCAGAACAGGACGACGTGGAAACTGGCTTTCCGCTGTTAATGGTGGCCCCCTCCTTTTTTGGGACTCCTCTGGGGGCAGGGGAAGGGCCTGAGTGGGGGGGAGGAAGGGCCAGGAGGAGCAGGAGCCCCATCGGGGACCCTGGCCAGCTGCCCGCCTGCACCCAGGAGGCCGGAGCCCCGCAGCAGCGGAATCCAGACCGTGGGAGCTCAGCGCCCGCTCCGCGCGCACAGCGCACCACGCATGCGCACACCGTGCACACGCGCACCAGCACATACCCGTGCACACAGCACACACGTGCACACACACGGTGCACACCATGCACACACCCAGCACACACACGTGCACACGCGCACAGGGCATCACGCAGCTCCAAACACGGAGACTCAGGAAAGGGGCTGGGTCCCCTAGGACCCCAAGCTGGGAGCACAGAGGGGCCTCGCCACACAGTCTCTTCCCTGGAATCCCACCGGACTCCCAGATGGCCTGTCCCTCGAGGAGCCACACCAGGACGAGCGCAGGGGCAAGGCGGTGTTTTATGATCCTGTGCAAACTGGCCAGGGAGCCACTCTGTCGTCGTCGCCGCCGGCCCGCCCCCCCCCCACGCGCGGGGAAGAACCATAAAAATGGCGCGACGCAGGAAGCAGAGC
>JAJEJO010002089.1:363782-374736 GCA_020662805.1 Glaucomys volans | reverse complement strand
TGCCCCCCGCTTCTCCATCTTTTCTCTTGGTCCTTGCACCGACCCCTCTGCTCTCCTCTCCCCACCACACCTTTCCCAGCACCTGGCTGTGTGACTGGGAGCCTGGCCCTGTCCCTGTCCCCCTCCCATACCAGGGGCGCTCTGGGAGCATCCTCCTGACCCTGCGTGGCTCCGGCCAGGGTGGGGTGGGTGGTGGACGTGCAATCAGGTCCCTTGGCCAGGCCTGGAGCTGGTCCAGCCCAGAACCAGGCCCTGGGGGTTTCCAGGAACTGGATAAAGACTTTATTTACCTTCAAAAATGTCGCCTGTCCGAATCCTGGTGCCTGACCTCGCACCCAGGGCAGGCAGGCCTGGAGGTCCTGACTGATCTCCCCAAGATGCCACCAGCCGACCACAGACTCTCCAAAACATTGCCCTCAGGGTCATAGGAATAACGGAGACCCGGGTCAAGGAACCTGAGTTCCAATCCCACTCTGCTGCACACCTGGCTGGGGTGTAGACAGACAACTCACTTCACCTGTCTTGTCCTTGGGTTCCTCGTCTCTGAGTTGGAGACAATCACTGATTTGTCACAGAAATTTGAAAAGTTAAAAAAAAGAAAAAGCACCAAGGCTCAGGTGACCTTTTGCTGAAGTCATGGGTTGGTGACTCTGGGTACCACAGTTGCCCTAGTCACCGTTTATTGAGCACCTACTGTGTTCCAAGCAGGGCAAGTAATTCTGAGAGGTTGGGGATCCTGTCCCCACCTTCCAGTGGAGGAAGCCGAGAGGTCAGGGGTCTTCTGCAGCACAGGCCCCGGGCAGGTCAGAGCCACAGACACCAGCGTGTCCAAGCAGCCTCGGGGCGGCTCCCGGCACTCCCTGGCCGTGGCTGGTAACTCCTCTCTCTGCCTCCATCTCCACCTGGCCTCCTCTCTGTGTCACCCCATTTCACAGAAGAGGAAACTGAGGCATAGAGAGGAGAAATATCTCACCTAGGTCACCCCGCTGAGGGGCAGGCAGCCAAGACTGGAAGCCAAGCCTGAGCCATCCCCAGGGGTGCCCAGGGCTCTGTGCTGAGTAAGGTGAGGGAGGTGCCCACCCCATGAGCGCCAGCCCCAAGGGGAGGCCCTGACCTGCTCCAGTCCAGCCCCTTCTCCTGGCAGCTGCCTCCTGGTTTCCTTTGGGGACCACCCATCCCCACTCACTGTGCAGTTTGAGAGGGGCCCACAACGCCCCACACCACCCCAGAGGCCTGGCCAGTTGGAATGTCCCATTCTCCTCCAGAGTCTGCCCGGGACTTCCATGGGAAATACTGAGAAGATGGAGTCCACTGTATTTTACTTTTTTCCCCGTGTTGGGGATTGAGCCCAGGGTGCTCTACCACTGAGCTACTCCCCAGCCCTTTTCATTTTTCATTTTTAAACAGGGATTGCTAAGTTATTGAGGGCCTTGCTAAATGGCCAAAGGCTGGCCTTTGGACTTACAATCCTCCTGCCTCAGCCTCCTGAGTAGCTGGGATCACAGGCGTGGGCCACTGGGTCTGATTGGAGTCCACTTTGTCCCGGGCTTTCCATGCAGGAAACCTTCCTTTCAACACATGGGGAGAGACTGCGTGGAGAGGAAAGTGAGGCAAGCGATGGATGACCCAGGACGCCCTCGAGGACTGGATCCAGCCATGCCTGAAATCCTGATCTTCCCTTCACTCACTCAAGCCAGTTTGGTGTTCTGACTTAGATTCCTTTCCTTCTCTGGAGGGTTCGGGAGGGAGGGCAGGTCACCTGTCAGTTGGTAAGCGTGGGACTCATGTTTTCCCCACCTTCCCCTCTGGACCTGATCCTCCAGCCAGTTCCAGGCATCATTAGGCCAATAATGACGACAGGAGCATTTAAGTAGAGGCTGTTACTCCCGAGGACACAGGGGCCTCAGTGGGCAGGGCCAGGGGAGGGCAGGACCTAAGTTTCGACATGTGGAGTGGGAGGAGCCCCGGGGCCCCCAGATGGAGATGTGGGTCCACCTCTGCTTTTGCAGTTTGAGGTCAAGGACCCCCGGACCACTCTGCAGCCTACCCACTCTGCCCGGGGCTCCACCCCACCTACGGGAACTCCTGCCCCCTGCTGGCTGGGCACAGGCCACCCTTCTGCTTGGAACCCCCTTCCTGCTTCGGTCTCCAAGGCCTGCACGTTTTCTGTGCTCCGTGGCACCTTCTCCAGGAAGACTTCCTGGTGTGTCCCTGCTGGGAAGGAGCCACCTGGGAGCCCTTTCTGTGGTGCCACCTCCCGGCTTTCCAGCTCTGCGGGTGCTCCCCAGGAGCATCGTGCTCTGGGAGACCTGCTGCCTGGGTTCAGCCCCAACCCTCATTCCCAGCTGTGTGGCCCTGAGAGAGTTACACAACCTCTCTGTTCCTCAGTTACTCATCCTTAACGTGGGGATGACAATAGTTCTTATGTCAGGATTTGTTGTGAGCTCTGAGTTTGCCCAAGGAGGGCGCCTGGCACATATAAATGTCCAGTATTAGCTCTTGTTATTATGGCCTCTTGTTTGTTTCTCCCAGGAGTCCTGGAGGTCCCCGGGGGCCGGATTTGGGCCTATTCCTCCCTTTGACAGAGTGGAGCTGGTGCGTGGGCACAGCCCAGCTGCCTGAAGGTTTGCTTTCTTAGAACCCAAATCAAGCATACACAGTCCCCCACCCCCGCCAGCTCCCAGTGGTATCAGAGAACGGGGCAGGGCCAGGGGCCAGCGGCCAGGGCCCACCTTGGGTCATCTGGCCCAGCACCTGCCTCCACCTGGCAAGGCATCCAGGTTCTCAAACCATGGCAGAGATTCAAGATTGGGGAGAAGCCCATCTGGTCCCCTTCTCACTGGGCCCCTGGGCAGCCCCTCCCTGGAGTCCCATCCCTGCCAGGGCACTGGTGCCCGAGACCCACCTGGCCTGGGGCCTCCAGCCCGCCTCTCCTTCCCTGTCCCCAGTTCCCCTCCAGGCCGAGTCCTGGCCAGGCCCCTCCTTGGCAGCCCCTCGTGGGAACTGGCTGGGATCCTGCCGCCTTGGCTCAGCCAGAGGAGCAGGCGGAGCAGGCGGAGGCGGAGTAGCGGGCGACCGGCACCTGGGGGCTCCTGCCTGCCAGGAAGCCCCAGGCCCGCGGGGACCTCCCTCCAGGTCTGACAGTGGGTCCTCAGCCGCCCTCGCTCCTTCTCCTTGGCCTGGTGGTCTCTGGGCACCGCCCGTGGGGTCCCCAGCCTCTCCCCACCTGGAGAGCTGGCATCCCCTGGCGGCTGCACAGCTCCCCAGGGGACCGGCCGGTCCCGCGCAGTGCGCCGGGACCCCCGGATGCTTCCAGGGAGTTGCGACGCCAGACCTTTTCCGTCACATTAAGGTGGACATATAGAGGCCGGCGAGGACAGAAACGACGCCACTCCGCCTAGTGGGTACTTTTATTTTAGAAAGTGTGATTATTTTGCATAAACAGGTATGACTTATTTAACGGGTAATGAGATTGTTATTTTGAAATAAATGAACGTGTTCACGTGTCAGTCCTAACTCCTAACACAGGTGTCTGTCCTGTTCATGGATCGTATCAATGATCCACACCAACCAGAGGCCTCTGGAATCTTCCTCAAAATGATTTGAAGAGCAGGAGGGGGTGCGCTCAGCACAGACCCCTGCCCAGCACGTCCTGGGGTTGACCTCTAGCCCCAGAAAGGGAATCATAATCTGAAGACCGTAAGGGACACCAAGAGGTTGGAGCACAGCTGTTCCAGACCCAGGCTTCCAGGCTTCCAGACAAGGCTGATGGGCCCTTGTTTTTTGTCTTTGTTTTTTTTTTTTTGGTACTGGGGGTTGAACCCAGGGGCACTCCACCACTGAGCCACATCCCCAGCCCTATTTTGTATTTTATTTAGAGACAGGGTCTCACTGAGTTGCTTAGGGCCTCGCTAAGTTGCTGAGGCTGGCTTTGGACTCCTGATCCTCCTGGCTCAGCCTCCCAAGTGCTGGGATTACAGGCATGCACACCCCCCCCCCCCCGCTTTATTTTTTATTTAGATACAGGGTCTCGCTGGGTTGCTTATGGCCTCCCTCAGTTGCTGAGGCTGGCCTCAAACTTGTGATCCTCCTGCTTCAGCCTCCAGAGCCACTGGGATTATAGGTGACCACCACTGCACCCAGCTTCATATGCTTTTGAGAAAATGAATTAATGATGTCCCTCCACCTGCCCCAAACTCTTGGGGGTCCCTCTGTGCCGCCTGGCTGAGTGCCGGCGGTCTCTGAGAGCCCCTGCAGGTCTTCCTCCTCTGTCTCCAGTTGTCCGCCCCACCTGTCCCCCACCCCAGGCCTGCTGGTCCTTCTTCACCAGAACCTGCCTGGCGCCTCTCGTCTGGTGGGGATGCCCTGCACTCCTGCTGCCGAGCTGCGTCCTGACCATCATGGCCTGTCCCCTCCATTGGAGCCGTGTGGAGGAGCCTCCCCAGTCCCCTGGCGCCTCTTGCTCGGCTCTGCTTCTTCCTGCCTCCCGGGCACAGAGAGTGACAGGGAAGGCGCTCAGCACATGTGGAGCCGAGGGGACGGTCTGTGCCAGGCAGGGAAATGCGGGCAGGAGAAAATGAGGCCAGGACTAGTCGAATGCCCCCTGGTTCAACATCCCACAACCACAGGGAGCACGGGACGGGTGTTTGCATGACCCCGGGTCTCCCTCTATCACTCAGGGGGCTCCAGAAACACGGGGGCCATCATCCTCACCTGGGCATCGGAAACCTGGCTTCCGCTCTGGAGGAGAAGCCGCTCTCCGCTTCCGGGCTGCTGGCCACTTGCGTCAACATAAAGAGCTGAAGGGACAGGTTCCATGGTCCGTCTCAAGACTGGCCAATGCGCATCAGGAAAGCAATCCAAACCCCGCCCCCAGAGAAATGGAAATTAAATCAAGGACCACACCGAAAGCAGTAAAACCCTGTGCTGGCGGCCACCAGCTGAGATGGGCACCCCTGACTGAGTCACCGTGCTAGGGATTGAACCCGGGCCGTGGGCATGTCGGGTGGGCACCCTGCCCCTGAGCCAGCCTGCAGCCAGCTCCTCTGACAGCGGTGGGGACCCAACAGGGTCAGATCCCGAAACCCATGGGCCAGGGCATTAGGCATGACGTGTGTGGCCTTTGCCTGGAGACACCACCTCTAGGATTTCATTCTAAGAAATCATGAAAAAACTGACTGCGGGAATATCGTTCATTGTTCGTAATAACATGCGTAAGCGAGAGATGAATGCCCAGCCCGAGGCCGCTGGCCTGCCTCTGCCCAGCCTACCCTCGCGCCACGCTGCCGCGGTGCATTTACGGAAAGTGCCAGTGAGGTGTCCTCAAGTGGAAACGGCAGCTCTAAGCACACAGTCAGGACGCTCCTGCTCACATCGTTGTTAAAAAAAAAAAAAATGAATGAACGGAAACAGGAGAGACAGTCACTAAAATGTGAGGTGCGTGCCGCTGGGCGCTGGGTGCTGGGCGATCTCAGGTTGTTTTGCAGTAAATGTCTTACTTGTGGAATAAGATAAAAACAGAACTGCGTCCTTTCCAGCTCTGAAATTCTAGAATAGGGCCCTCCTTGTCACATCTGCCCGTTCGGCCCCGGGTGAATTGTGGAAAACAGGGCGACCGTCACCCACAGAGGGTGGACTTGGGGGTTGACACTGTGAACCTTTGGCCAGGACATGGGCGGTGGAAGGAGATGGCATGTGTCATCCATGGGAAGGCCCCTCTGTGACTGCAAGGCAGGGAACCAGGGGTCAGCGGAGACAAAGGAGTTCCCAATGCATGAAATGGGACTTGGAGCAGGACCTGCCGGGAGGGGACAGAGGGCAGCTGCCCAGCCAGATAGCCAGTCCTTACTTAGGGAATTCCAACCACCCAAGCAGCCCTGGAGGACATGAGATCTTCACGGCATTGCTGTCCAAGTGCCCCTCTTTATGCTGAGAGAAACTGAGGCCCAAGAATCAAATCAGAATCAGAAATGCCTTTAGACCTGCCTGGGTTCGAGGGGCTCTCTCCTAGGCCCTGGGTTTTGGGGGCAGTGTTTCTCCAACTACATATGACAAAGAATCATTTTACTTTTTAAATTTCCCATCTATCACAGACTGATACCTTCATAACAGACAATAGAATGCATTCAGTGTGTCAGTCAGCTTTCTGTCACTGTGACTAAATGCCTGAGATAAACAACTTATAAAGAGGAAAGGTCTATTTTGGGTCATGGTTCCAGAGGTTCCAGTTCCTGGTCCATGTACCCCATTGCTTTGGACCTATGGCAGGGTAGTGCGTCACAGTGAGGGCACACGGCAGAGGGGATGCCAGGAAGGGAAAGAGAAAGAGAAAGGGGTCAGGCTCCCAGTGTCCCCTTCAAGCCCATGCCCCCAGTGACCTAAATTCCTTCCCCCAAGCCCTACCCCCTAAAGTGGGCCCCACCCACTTCCGGGTGGTACCCAGGCCCTCTGGGGACTCTCACCCACACTGGAGCCCATAGTGGAGACATAAAGAGATCGGAGTAGAACAGGGTGCTGGGAGGAGGGGAGGGGCATCATTTTAGGGGACAGTATTTCCATGTCCTGAGGTGCAGACGTCCCGGCGATCCGGCTGGCAAGCCCGCGCACGTGCTCCCTCCTCCCGAGCACTGCACTTGGAGCAGGAGGGGAAGCCAGAGTGCACGTTATGAGACTTTCCTTAACTACAATGGGAAAAGCCCAGATTTATCACTTGCACTGATATCGATGCCAACGTGCGACGTGTCTCTGCGAGATGACGGTCGCTGCCTCACACAGCAGCCTGCTAAAACTGCAGGACTGGAGAAACCCATCACATCTGCCTCGGAATGTCCCGTAAAATAATCATTGAAAAACGAACCTGAGAAGAAGGAGCCACGCTCGATGGCAGGAGCCAGGCTGCCCTGCTAGGAAAGCTCCCGACCAGCTCGGGAGGCCTGTGGCTGGCTCAGCAGGTGGACGCTGCGCTGGGGCACGGGAGGGCTCAGAGCGTGAGAAGCGCCTTTGCTCTTAGGAAAGAGAAGAGGCTAATTAACTTGTTAAATCCTTCCTTCTTCTTCCACAGCAGAAAGGTAGGAAATCCCCAGTGGTCCCAAGCAACGGTGGCTTTGCTTCTCTTTATATTCTCTTCCTGGTCCCAGAGGTTCTATAAAGGGCAAGACAGCCAGTACAGCAGTGCACACCTGTAATCCCAGCGACTCAGGAGGCTGAGGCAGGAGGATCACAAGTTGGAGGCCAGCCTCAGCAATTTAGCATGACCTAAGCAACTTAGTGAGACCCTGTCTCTAAAAAAAAAATAAAAAGGGCTAGGGATGTGGCTCGGTGGTTAAGCACCCCTGGGTTCAACCCCCAGTACCAAAAAATAAAATAAAAAATTTTTTTTCAAAAAAGGGCCAAGCTTTCCACATGGCTTACACAGGACAGCTGAGGAATATTTTGCAATTTTAAATAATCCGTGTTATTCTTGAATTTCTATATCATATATGTGGGTCCAGATGGAACACGCTTACAGCATGACATCAATTACGAACATGGCTGCCGGGTCCACACGTTGCTTAGAGAGACAGCAAAAATCACGATGCACGTGATTCGCGTTCCGTGAGCAGCATCTGAGGGTTGGTGGCGTTTTCCACCATGATGGTGATTTCTCGCGTGCGACCCCATTACAACGCTCAAGCTTGCGGTGTGCGATGCACGGCTCATTTCCCAATCTAAATATTGCTCTAAGAATTTTATTGACAATTTGTTCCCACATCCTCCACAGAGCAAGTAGCTCCCAGTTGAAATTAATTAAAAACTATCTAAGAAATACAATGACTTGGGAAAGGTCGTTTCCTTTCACGTGACTGTCAACAGGAGAGAAATTATGTGAGAACGTGGATGATCACAACACGATGCTGGTTTAGCCGGAAAAAGGCAAGAAAAACAAAATTTATAGAATAAATATATAATCATTTGCAAGGGACGGGGTGGCAGAGGGCTTGCCCAGCCTGTGTGGGACCCTGGGTTTATTCCAGCGTGGCAAAAAAAAAAAAAAAAAAGTAAAAGAGGAAAAATTATGAATCATGCATGTTTTATTTTATTACTCATTCAAATATCATCAACCCATGAAGAGAGGAGCCAGACATGGACAGGGATAATTCCACTCAGGCATCTTTGATACTTTGCTGACCTTTTCAAACGTAGAAAGCTATAGCTTTATGCCTATTTTTTATTGTGTTATAATAAAGGTATACTTGCCATGTGTTATGTCATTGCTCAGGAGATTGAGCTCTAACTTTTGGACACTCAGCCCGAGGCACGTGGAATGGCATTTGCATCTTGCCCTGAAACACACAGGTGCTTTCTTGGCTGTGGCCAGGGAGACTGCCCAGGACCACCCAGGATCCAAATGCCCAGTTCCTCATTCAAATATGCATTTAATGAGCACCTACTGGTTGCTAAGCATTGGGAACTACATCGAGATGTGTCCTTATCATTAGGAGTCCACTGGCCCACAGCCCAGCCGGATGGACCCGTATTCAGCTCTCAGATCACCTCCCGAGGCGCCTGGGTGATTCCACATGTGCCAGTTTGGAGTTCAAACAGGCCAGGCCTGGGGTCTCAGGTTCACCCCATCTCTCCTGAGTGGCCTAGGCAGGCATCTTTGCTCTTTGAGCCTTGGTTTTGCTCATCTGTAAAATGAAGATAAAATAACGATGCCTACATCATTTTGCTGTGAGAATTCAGTGAAATGATGCTGTGTGTCAGTCAGCTGCTGCTGTGTAACAAATCATCCGAAAAAAAATGTAGCAGTGGTTAAAGAGAACAAGTGTTCACTCCCTCCTGGTCTGTGGACGTCAGAGCCAGGAGTGGCCTTGCCTGGTGCCTCTGGCTCAGAGTGTCTCCTAGGGCTGCAGTGGCCCTGCTTCCCAGGGTCTCACTGAGGCAGGAGGCCTCAGTTCCCCACCTCTGGGCCCCCGAGACATGTGCCCCTGTATCCTCCAGACACAGCAGCTGACTTCCCCAAAGGACGCTCCCAACAGCCGGGGTCACACAGCATCTCTTCTGCTTCATCCTATCATCAGAACCAACAGCCAAGTCCAGACCACCCTCCAGGGGAGGCAGGAGGCGCTAAGAATTTGGGGATAAACTGCAAAGCCACTCCAGCATGAGGGTGGGCAAGGTTAGTGCATAGAAGGGGACCTTGCCCGCGGGGACCCAGCGTCGCCTGCCAGGTCTGAGTTTCATTCCACACGCTCCTGGGCACTTCACCTCCACAAGAATCCCATTGGGCCCTGGCACACAGTCCCCACCCACGATGGTTTGATTGACAGTCTTTCACCCTTACTGTGGGGTGACCGTGACTTCTACTCAGTAGGAACAGCCTGTGAACCTGGCTCTTCCCTGGTGCCCAGGACTGGGAGGGTGGAGGCTCTGCTGAGCTGAGAGGCAGGGCAGGCGGCGCCTCCGTGTCCTTTCAACTCAGCGTATTTCCTGGGGATGGGCTATCGGGACAGACCCCATCACACTGAGGAACACCCGTACTTCCGTTCCAGCCAGGGACAGCGAGGCAGTTGGTGGCAGAGCTGGGTTGGAGCCCAGCTCATGGGGGTCTTGCAGGACACTCAGGGTCTGCCTTCCCAGGGGCTGGGGGCACCTGAGAAGCTGTAGGAATCTCACAGCCCCTGGCAAAGGCCATCTCACCCTGCCAGGGCACGGCTGGCAGCGGAGGCCACTGTCAGGCATCTGTGCTGAGGAATGAGGGTGGGGAAGGGGACGGATCCCGAGGACAGGCTGGGCAAGTCACCGCAGCTGGCACTCCCGGCAGAGTGCCAGGGAGATTGGGTGCAGCATGGGGGCCTGGGGACAACTGGAAGGAGACCCTGGAGACGGTCCCCAGGCAGAGCAGGCGGCCAAGCCAGGGGTCTTGGAGTGAGGCTCACCTGTGCTCCAACTCTGACTCCAGCATCTCCACGCTGTGTGCTCTTGGGCAGTCCCTAAACCTCTCTGTTTCCACAAGTACCACGGAGACAGTCATATCCCTGGACCCCTCCTTGTGCCCCCCATGCCCAAAGCCAACGCCTCTGTGGGGACACCAGTAACACTGTGGTGTGTACCTGTCTTCACAAGGTCGGAAATCATCCCTGGCGCCGCGCCCTCCCACGCAGAACCCACCAGCCCACATGTGGCTACTTATGTTCCAGTTTAAATTAATTAACTTGAAATAAAATTTAAAATGCACTTGTTCAGTCGCACTGGTCGTATTTCAAGTCCTCAATAGCCACACGTGACCTAGAGGCTGCCCTCCTGCAGGATGGATGGATCCACCCCTGCATAGAGTTCTTTCGGGCTGCCGGGCTCAGCACTGCAGGGAAACGCAGCACAAATGCAGGAACACTGGCGGCGAGGAGGGGCGGTGGGCGTGGCTGGGTGGTGGGCGTGGCTCGGCGGTGGGCACTCCACTCGCCTGGCCTGTGCAAGGCCCTGGGTGACATCCCCAGCAGCCAAGGGAGGAAGGAAGGACGAAGGGAGGTCGCGGGGTGGGGGGACAGGGAAGGAGAACAAGGCAAGGTTTTTGGTAGCCACATTAGGAAAAGTAAGAGACATGCGTGGAGTTCATTTTTTTTTGTTGTTTGGTACCAAGGATTGAACTCAGGGACCCTCCACCACTGAGCCACATCCCCAGCCTTGTTTTGTGTTTATTTAGAGACAGGGGCTCACTGAGTTGCTTAGGGCCTTGCTAAGTTGCTGAGGCTGGCTTTGAAGTCGAGATCCTCCTGCCTCAGCCTCAGGAGCAGCTGGGATTACAGATGTGCCCCACAGTGCCGGGTCATGGCGAAGTTAATTTTACTGATACATTTTCTAATCTACTACATCCCTAACGTTATTCCAACAGTTTACCAAAACCTCACAGGATATTTAACTTTTTTTTTCTGCATTTGTTTTACTAAATCTTTGAAATGCAGCGTGTATTTTC
>JAJEJO010002089.1:315955-342203 GCA_020662805.1 Glaucomys volans | reverse complement strand
TCTTCGTCTCATTCACACCCAGGGGGCGCTTGCCCGGTCCTGGTTCCAGCAGTCCTCGGGCTTCCCACTGGTCCTGGGACTTGCAGAACTTGCCCCAAAAGAGGGCACCCCTGGGGATAGGCACCTGGCTCCACAGCTCTGCTTTTTCAGGCTGTGTGGCCTCAGGCTAGCGATGCACCCTCTCTGAGCCCTGGGGCTGATGCACTTCCTGCCTCCCAGGGTTGCATAGGATGAAATCAGAACCCTCTTGGAAAGGGCTCCGCGGGTGGGGCTCGGCGGTTCTGGCTCCCTTCTGCCCAGATGTGTGGGCCAGCGGCCTCCCAGGAGTGGGCGCCGAGCACTGCAGGGGCCTGGGAAAGGTGAGGGGTCGGGGAGGCAGTGGGAGGCTGCTGGGAGGGCGTGGGGGCCAGAGGGCGGCTCCCAGAGTTCTCTCTAATTTTTGAGAAAACCTTTCCCCATCTTCATATAATTAAGAGTATTTTTAAAATGCCCTGTTGAAATAAAAATAGTCCATTTCCATATGACCTCATTTCATTCCCTGCCCCCCGGGGCGCAGGCTCGGCACCGCCCCATCCTCAGGCCGCTGCTCCTCCCTCTGAAGGGCTCTTATTCTTGCCAAGCAGGTGAGCATTCGGGGATCCCCGCTTTGTCCTCTGACTTAGCCCCACGGAGCGCCTGTTCCGGGAGGCCCCAGCCCGAGACCACGTCGTCTGCGTCCCTCGGCCAGCCCCCTCTCGCCGGGCCTGGCACGTCACCCCCACAAACTCCGACGATGCCTGTCGAGCACAGGTGTGGCGGGAGGCCCATCCCACAGAGGACTGAGGCTCAGCTGCCCGAGGCCTGCGCCCAGGACTGCCAGAGCCCGGGGGCCGCTCTGCAGGACCTTTCTGTTCAGCCCCTTTGATTTTAGTTGGGGGGCCAAGACCCAAAGAGGACAGGATCCATGCGCTCTCCCGGAGAGGAGCCGAGGTCAGAATGACCGCGCAGGGTGACCGCTATGCGCAGCATCCTATGGCCTTGTCGGTGCTAGGGTTAGGGTTAGGGTTAGGGTTGGGGTCCTCCATGGTGAGGCGCCATGCTGGCCATCTCCGAGAGGCGGGGGAACTCAGTCTCTGAGAGGTTCAGTAACCTGCCCAAGGCCACACAGCCCGGAGCCTGCGAGCCCGGTGTGGCCTGATGGGGACATGGCCAGAAGTTGATCTCAGGACTCTAGATTCTTGGCCTCCTGGCCTCCAAAAACAAAAGCACAGCCAGGAGGCCTCCGCCGTTGGGAGCCCCCGGCCAGGAGCGCAGAGCCCTGCCCTCGCCCCCCACTCAGAGGCCGGCCTGGGAAGGAGCTGGGGCTGCCGCCTCTCAGGCCTCTGGGGAGGGGGCTCTGGTGCAGCCGCCGCGGCCCCACCTGCAGGCAGCGGGTCCTGGCTGCCTCGTTAGCAGGAGGCCGTTGCCCTCCCTCCCTCAGCCCTGGCAGCCGACCACCTCTCCGGCCCTCCGAGCCTCAGGAGACCCTCCAGAGACAGGCAGGCGGGGCCCCCCAGTCTCCAGGTGGAGAAACCGAGGCCCAGAAGTGTATCCACCTCGGTTAATGCTCTTTTGCTGTGGTTCTTAACTCCTTTTGGGTCACAGAGAACCTTGAGAGGCTGCCAAACTCTGAACTCCCCTCCCAGGAAACTGCAGACACACACATGCTTTAGATACCGTTTCAGGGACTCCCAGACTTTGGAAGCTGCAGTCGCATTGCTCTGTGCTGCCGCCCGGTCATCTGCTTTGTGCCAGACAGGGTGATTGATCCACGCTTTGCCCCCTCCTACCTCTGCCTGGAGTTAGGGAGACTGGGGCTCAGAGAGGGTGGCGCTCACTAACGCTGCACAGCAGGGAGGTGACCGGTCCTGCTGGACTGACCAGGAGGCCTGGGAGCGGCCTCCTGAGGCTGCTGTCCAGAACTGGGCCTCCGGGGAGGTCCAGAGCCCGCAGCTGGTTTCTGCTCGTGGAAGGGAATGCCAGGCCACCAGCCCGAGGGCAGGGAGAGCGCCCTGGGGCAGGCGGGGACTGAGCCTCCTTGGCTCCCTGGGAACTCCCTGCAGGGCGCCCCCTCTCCCGCTTCCTAGTGGTGTGACTTCAGCCCCAACCCCTGCCGCGGCTCTGCAGGATGGAAGATGGGCTGGATGCGTTTGGTTTAGATCATGGGCGTTCCTTTTCCCTGGAGGCACCCCTCGCCCCAGGCCAGAGCGCCCAGGGCTCTTTGGAGACAAGCCTGCCCAGGGAACAAGGCACAGGAGAGGGCTGGGGGTCCAGGAGGTCCCTGGGCTCAGGGCAGAGCCTCTCTATCAGAGCAGCCTTAGCAGTCCTGCTTGGTGGACAAGTGCATGGGCGCTGTGGGACCCGGGTTCCAATCCTGGCTCAGACACCTGATGCTCTGTGACCTTCCATAGGTTGCTTGCCCTCTCTGAACTTCAGCTCCAGGCACCACAGAGGATGCATGGCAGGAAGGAAGTGCTTGGTAAAGATAACGGTAGTGGGATTGGGGGTGTAACTCTGTGGCAGAAGACGCACTCGTGCCTGAGGCCCTGGGTTCCATCCCCAGCAGCCAAACAACTGCAAAGATAATGATGGTCTTGATCGTGGCTGTTCTGGGGAACGTGGAGGGGGCAGGGACACAATGCACACGGTGTCCATAGGAGACTGGTCAGGGTAGGCAGGATGGCACCTGGAGGGAGACTGGGCAGGAGCAGCAGGCAGGCTGGTCTGGGGGGTGCTGGGGACAGGAGGCCCCTCCTGCTTGGCCGTGTGGGGAGGAGGCCCAGGGCTGCCCCAGAGGCTCGAAGCCTCTCCCTTCAGCCTTCCTCCCAAATCACTGGGAGGCCAGACAAAGGCTTGTTGGGTCCCGCTTCCCAGTGCACAGCGGGGCTCTGTAGCTGCCCCCACCGCAGGCCTGCCCTGTCACCTGGGCACTGGCGTGCCTGCGGGGGCGGGAGGGGATCTGGGAGCCCCGCAGTCCAGTTCTTGGGACTGGTTCTCGGCCCCAGGAGGCCCCTTCCCAGCCCGGCACAGGCCCTTGGGGAGGGGCTGCCCCGCGCTCCCTCCCTGTGCCACTGACCCTGGCGGGTCACTGAGGATAAAGGCGCTGCCTGGACCTAGGGCCCAGCCTGCGATGGGCTTTCTTCCAGAGAGGAGCCTTTCTTCCCAGGCTCGGTGGGGCGGCGGCAGGGGGTCAGCCACGGCCTCCGAGGATAATGGAGCTCCCAGCTCAGAGATGCAGCCGCCCTCCAGCCCCAGCCCAGCCCAGGGAGGAGGAGGCTGGGGAGGTCGGGGCTTGGGACTCTCCACCGAGGCAGCTGCTCTGGGTGGATTCCCAAGGGGAGATGTGACGAGAGCCCGGGGCACCCCAGAGCTGTGGACCGTGAACCCAGCCCCTGGCCCCAGGAGGCGTCTGGGCCGCTCACCCAGGGTCCGTTCCCCGGTGGGCCTGCCTGGGGATCCCAGGAAAGGCTGCCTGGGCCAGAGCCAGCGGGCCTCCCCTCCCGGCCCCTCCACGTCAGCCGCCCAGGCCGCTCCCTTCATCCGCTGGACCACCTCAGCGAGCGCTGGGCTCTGCAGAGCATCCCACCAGCCCTCAGAAGCACAGCTCAGCCCCCACGAGGACTTGCTCCTTGTTCCTTAAAACTCCAAGGTCAAGCTCCGCCCGCTTAGCGACCTGGCCCCTCAAGATTTCTCTGCTGGCTGGGTCATTCCCATCCCCAGGCTCCAGCCCTCCCACATCCGTGTCATGAACTCCCACATCCCAGATTTCCATTTGGGCCCCAGCGTCACCTAGAATGAATACCTTCCTCTCCTGGCTCTGTCCAGCGAACTCCTACTCATCCTTCAAAGCCCAACTCAGGTGCCCTCCTGAGCAGAACCTGCTCTGTACCCACCCTGGCCCTTTATCCACGACTCTCCTAGACGGCCTTCGAACACCGGTAATGCTGCCCACACTGGCCTCTTCCCTGAGGCTGGAATCTGGAGAATTTCCTTCTTCATCTCAGGGCCTCTGGTGCCTAGCACGGCGTCTCCCACCAGCCAGCTCTCCCATGGCTGTTCACGAATGAGGGAATGAATGGGTGCACTGTCTGCCCATAAAAATAACTTCCTCCTGCATCTCGAGGCTTTTACAACTCAGTGTGACTCCCCCACGGGACCTTGGAAGTGGGAGGAAATTATCATACACTCAGGCTGTTCCCATGCGGCTGCAGCCGGGCAGCGTCTCGGAGGGGACTGGAGCAGGGGCAGGCAGGGAGGTGGCGTCCTGTGCACCCCAGGAGGTCCTTGAGTTCATGCAGGACCTACTGAGCCCACAGGCCAGCTGAGAACACAGCTCAGCTCAGAGCGCCTGGGGTCCTGGTCTTGGCCTCCCTTTCTCTTTCTCCCCTTCTTGTTCCTCAATGTGCCTCGCCCTGCCCTGTCTGTCTCTGGCCTTTCCCAAGCCAGGGGACCCTGTGCTCTTGGTCAGTAACCCTAATGACGCCTTGTGGTGCGGTGACCACCATCCCCCTCTGCAGACGGGGAGACCCAGGCTCACGGGAGCAAAGTGCTTCCCAGAGGTCATCCAGCTGGTGAGTGGCAGGGTGGGGTCCAAATCCATGGCCAGCTCCGTGGGCCTCCCTCCCAGGCCTGCACCGCACCCCCAGTCCGCCGTCCATTCATGTAGTACTGGTGTGGCAGCTGGTTAGGGGTGTGTGTGGCGTAACCGTCATTAGCTAGTGACCGGTCCTTGCACTCAGTAGGTGCTTACTGAGGACCTACTGTGTGCGGGGCTGTGCTGCAGAGGTTCTGGGGAGGCTGAGGCTGGCACTGGCAGAGGAGGCGCTCTCCTAAGCCAGGATGGGGTCTCCTAGCAAGGTGCCCCACAGTCCTCCAAGGGCTCTATCCGGGGCCGGGGCCTGGCGGGCTGGGGGCACCGCTGTGGTGGTGGCTGTGGACGGCATGGAGCCTGCCTGGCCCTGCGAGGCGGTGTCTCTTCTGACCTTGACCCCGCCACCTTTCACCTTCCTCCCATCCCACCTCCGGGAGGTGTTTTTGAAATGCGCTGGCGGGAGTGCACATTCCCAGGCCCCGAGGAGCTCACCTGGGCCAGGCTGGGCACTGCCGGTGTCCCACGCAGGTGACCCTAGGGGAGTCATGGTCAGGAGTGGCTGGGCCCGGCCTGCTCTGCTTCTGCTGGAGCTGGGGGCGGAGCAGGCGCGCCTCCCGCACACCGTGGCCTCCGCTCCGCTCTGGATCTGGAGTGATTCATAGCCTGACGCTGCAGAAAGGCCCGCGGCTGCAGAGGGCTGCCCAGGGCTTGTGGTTTGGAGCACAGAAAGCATCCTCTCGCTGGCTCAGGGTAGGATGACTTACTTGTTGAGAGAGACATTTTCACAAAATAAATCCTTGGAGAAGCCAGGCGCTGAGGCGGGGGGCCTGGCAAGGGATTATCTAAATAAACCCTGTTTTTGAAGCTTCAGGCCCAGATGATTTGCCTGAGCCTCTGGTTGCTTCCTTGTGCTCAGCTTGAGGTCCTCAGGGACCCTGAGATCGTTTTCATTGGTACCAATGCAGCCGAGCCCTCTCCCTCTGGGTGATGTTCTGTCGTTTGGGGTGCACGGATCTTCTTGAGGGGAGTGTCGGGCCAGTCCAGTAGACTAGCTGAAGCGTGCTTACTATTCCCATTGTAGCAGGGCGGCTCTTCCTTTTGTGAGACTGTCCTGCCCACTGTAGGCTCAGCCCCTGAGATACTGGTGGCCTCCTCCAGGGTCACTGGACCCCGGGGTCCTGCGCTCTGTCGGATCGGGGACAGCATTCCTCTGTGGCATCTGCAGGGAGCCAGAGTGCTCTTGAGCCTCCGTGGGATCAGAACAGCCCAAATTGCCCCTGTGAGTCCAAAGTGCCACCTGGGGCACCGTGGCCAGCTGAGACCCTGGCCACGGCCCACGTCCTGCCTACCATGTTGCTGTTTCTAAGGCACCTGCCGCCCTCGCTGTGCTGTTCCCGTGCCGGGGTGCCTTCCCGCCCGGCCCCTCCGCAGCCCCCCAGCTCCCGCCGTGCTGGTGTGGTGGCCTTGGCCTCCTGCATCCCTCTGAGCCTCATTTTCCTCCTCAATAAAGTGGACAGCAGAGCAGAAGCTTCTCTGGCTGGGGCAGAGCGTGTGCGTTCTTCTCGTGGCCCGGCTCCTCCTGGTCTCCCCGCCCTCTGCCTGCCTCTGGGGCAGCCCCGTCCCCCTCCCCGGGCGCCTCCTGCCACAGTGGCCCCCCGTGTGGACGGGCCGGCTGCTGGGACCCGTCTCCCTACCCTGACACCTCCGCTTTATTGTCCTCCTCCCAGCAGAGCTGCGGCCGCCTGCCCGGAGCCAGCGCCTCCCACCCTGAGATACCTGGCCGCCCTCCCGCCGCCCCTGGCTCCCTCTTATCTAAATCCCGAGCCCTGGGCCTCCCCCCGGGAGATAAGGGCCCAGCAGATTAGCACAGCTGCCTGGTGTGCGCCCACTGCGGACGCTGAGGGCAGCTCCTGGCGCACAGTAGGTATTTCACCTCTTGCGGGCTCGGCTGGGCTGGGCCTGTGCTCCTGAGGTTGAGAGGCTTGGGAGCCACGGAAGGCTCCGGAAGGCAGGAAGCATCTGCTTTGACAGCCTGGTTTTCTGATCTGTGAGCGAAGTGTCCCTTTCTCACAATGGCTCCCACTGGACACCACGACAGGAACAAGGCAGGGGCCAGAGTCACCTGCGGGCAGCCTGGGAGGAGCCGTCTGGGATGCCAGCACGGGCTCGGTCATTCTCCCATCTCAGGACGAAGCTGGGGCCCAGCGTGGTCCCCGCAGCAGCTCATGGGGACAGTGTGGTCAAGGCAGCAGCTCATGGGGAGTCGGCCTTGTGAAGGTGGAAGCAGGTCAGAAAAGAGCGTCCCCAAGGCCCCCAGCTGAGTGGGCGGCGGCAGGCTCCACACCAGGACCAGGTCCCGGCTGCCGCTCCTAAGGCCCATCTGCGTCCCCCTCCTGGCCCTGTGAGCCCAGGGTCACTGGTGCCCGGTAGCCTCCGGAGCCTCCGCCTCCTCCTCTGTGGAAAGGCCGCTGCTCACCACGCCTCAGGGCTGCGAGGGGTCTGCCTGACACTCTGATGCTGGGCTCCCCCGGCCACCCAGCCCGTGGCCAGGCCTTGTCCCCGGATTAGCTTCTTGGGCAGGAAGCCTCCCGGGTATCCAGGGCAGCTGCAATGGAGCCGAGTTTGTCTGAACCCCCAAACTGCAACCCAGGAGTTCTGGGGAAGCTTCATACTGGCTTACGAATTTGTTTCTGTGGAGATCACTCCGCAGCGCTAAAGTGAATCGAATCACCTTTCAGGACTTTGTTAAGATTTTTTTTAAGCCGGGCGTGGTGGCTCACACCTGTAATCCCAGCACTTGGGAGGCTGAGGCAGGAGGATTGCGAGTTCAAAGCCAGCCTCAGCAACGTAGCAAGGCCCTAAGCAACTCAGTGAGACCCTGTCTCTAAATAAAATACAAAATAGGGCTGGGGATGTGGCTCAGTGGTCGAGTGCCCTGGGTTCAATCTCCAGTACCCCCCCCCAAAAGAAGATTTTTTTTAGTTTAGATGGACACAATGCCTGTATTTTGTGTACGTATTTTCAAGCGGCGCTGAGGGTCGAACCTGGGCCTGCCCCGGAGCTCAGCCCGGCCCGCCATCATCATCCACACGGCAAACCCCCTTTATCCAAGGGAATGAAATCACCCTCCATTGTGACCCCCTCCGAGGTGGAGGGGCCGAGGGTATGCGTGGAGCAGTCAGGTAGCCTTTGGGAGGCCACCTGGCTCTCTCTCACAGGGCTGAACCTGTGCCTGCCCCGGGGCTGGAGCCCACTGTGCGGGAGACCTGGGTGACTCGAGTGCCCGCCGGGTAGGGAACCAGGCTAGGACGTCACAGTGGCCTTGCTCACGGTACCTGGAATGGGAGACAAGCAGGCAAAGGGTTGTTGACCAGTGAGTGACTCTGGACAGCAGCCCCCGCTCGGGCCCTCCTGCCTCTCTGGCTCAGTCTCCTTCATCCCCACCGAGGGCGAGGATCTCTCCGGCCCCAGGTGGGGGCGACAGTGCATGGTGCGGGGAGGGGGGGTCTGGGCAAGGCAGATGTGAGCCTGGGTGGCGGCACGGGTGGCCCAGCAGGACCCCTGGGATGGGCGGGCGGCCGTGGGCCCCTTGTAGGACAGGCGGGCCAGTGGACTCCTGCTGCCATCCAGCCCGTGGCTCGGCCTGCAGAGCGGGATGTGGGCATCAGGATGCCGCACTCCTCTCTGCCACCAAGGGGGCTTGGAGACTCAACCGGAGGGTGGGCTTGGCCCTGCTCGACTCCGGGGGATGGGCACCTGCTCGGGGCAGGCTTTGCCCGGGGCCGGGGAGCAGCCCCAGACCCCTGCCCTCAGGGCCCCAGGGCCTGGGAGCAGATCGGTCATCAAAAAACCTGCGGTCTTGGGACAGCTGCGTCTCTGACAGCCACCCAAAGAGGAGGCCAGGGAAGACTGGGTCTGGGTCGGGGCAGAGGAGACTTTGTAGGAAGAGCAGTTCACGGTCCAGCCTGGAGCTGAGTGGAGCTGACCCGCTGCTCCAGGGAAGGCCCCCCTCCGTGGTGGAAAGGACAGAGGTGGGACTCGGGGGCGGATGAGGCAGGGCCTGGGCTGCTCAGCCCACCCGCACATCTCCCTCCTTGCAGCAGCAGGAAGCCAGTCTGCGGGTGGGAGAGGGAGCGGGAAAAGGCCTTTCCCAAGTTTCTGTGCTGGACCAGGCTCCGTGCTGGGTTCGGCCCCGCTCCCCCCTCCAGATCTCCCCCTGTGAGAGGGTCTTCCCGGCCTGTCCAGTTGGAGAAGTCGGGTCGGGGACAGTAGGAGGCAGTAAGATTTCTCAGTGACCTTCCTGTGCTGGGGCGCGGCCCACTCTGGAGACGGGGTCCTCCCCCTCCCCCTGCCACCCCTCTGATCCACAGCAGCTCTGGGGTGTGGATCCCAGAGCTCTGGGCCTCAGTCCTAGAAGGTGGTTAGGACCTGACCTCCTCCTGCCAGGGGCTGTTTTGAAGTCAGATGAAAAAGAGAAAGAAGTGACAGATGGTCCGAGGAGCAAGCCCCTCACTCCAAGCCTCTTATTGTATATAAGGGGAAACTGAGGCCCAGGGAGGGAGGTTGGCTGACCCCAGATCACAGCAACCTCTGGGCAGGGCTGGGGCTGAACCCTGGGTTTCTGCTTCAAGCCAGAGAGTCAGGCAGATGCCGGAGAAATGCCTGCGCCCAGTCCTTGGTCGCCGGGTTGGGGGTCTGAGCAAGGCAGGCTCGAGGTCAGAGCAGCGTGGACCACAGCCAGGTCCAGGCCAGGACCGTGTGTGTCAATCATGGCTGACGCTGATGAAGTGCTCGGTGTGCCAGAGCACCATGCCAAGGGCTTTTCCTGAGCGACCTCATGTAATGATTGACATTGTCCTAGGTGAGAACCGGTTTCCCCAAGGTCAGACTCTGGTCAAGGTCAGCTGACTCAGGCCCTTGTCCTCTGAGGGCCAACCAGAGGAGCTTGAGAACCTGCAGACCCGGGGGCACAGGGACCCAGGTGACTCACCCACTCAGGGGAGGGGAGCAGACCCCTTGGGGTGGTGTCACTGGCGAGCTGGCATTGCCAGACCCCCAGTCATCAGGGACCTGTGCCAGCAGGGCGGCCTGCGGGGAGCAGGCTCGGCCAGTGTCAGGATCGCTCTGCCCCCCCCCCCCAGGGACTCAGGCTTGGCCTGTCTTGTCACCTGGAATGAACCCATTGCCTCCTCCTGTGGGTGGCATGAGCCCTGGGCCCTGTTGCACCTCGAGCTGAGCCCGCCCGCCAAGGGAGAGGACAATGGAGCAGGGCGGCCGCGCCCGTCGCTGAGGAGCTGTGTACATTTGGGCAAGCTGCTTCACCTCTCTGTGACTTCACTTGGCCAGTGAAGACAATGACACGGCCTGGGTGCGCCAGGGGTTGTGCAAACAGAGAAGGGCACGCTAGCAGCGTAGTCAAGAACCAGGCGAGCCGCACCAGAGCTCCTAGTTCAGACCTGGCCTGCACTTGAGCAAATTCTTGACTCCTCTCATCTCAGTTTGCCTATGCAAAATGGGCAAGTCCCCACACCTGTTCCCCTGGGTTGCTGAGGTGTCTGGGCATGCGGAGCTTTGAATGCTCTGTGCGGATTACGCACGCAATACGTGTTGCCTATTGCCCATCTGTTTTCCCTTCTCCTTCCCCTCTCAACTTGCTTCCCTTCTTCCTTTGGCTGCCAGGAAGCTCAGAACAAACATTGTTTCCCGATCAGGTTCGTGAGTGAATTCTCTCGCCCTTTCCTTGAAGGCTGTCTGGGTGCTCTTTTTACGGGTATTTGATTCAAATTTCCTGCAATACATATAAATTACAAAGTTCCCTTGAACTTACCCTAGAGAATATAGAATTTTTTGAAAACCAGCAGGTTGGCTACGCACGTCCTGGGACCTCTGGCCTGTGAGGCCCTTCTCGGGTCTGTCATTCATCCCTTGGTAGTTGGTGACTTGGCTGGCTACCAGGACATGTTGGTGCCCTGGGAAAAGGAGGGGTGGAGGGCAGGGCTGGGTGTATGTTTCTTCTAGAACCCTCCGCCCCCCCACATCATGAATGTCCTGCAGGAACCTGGACGTGAGTGGAGGGATTCAGACCCGCTTTGAATCCTGTCTGGGATGATGACAGCAGCCACCTGGGTTTCCAGGGTCCCAGGGCCCACCGAGGAGAGCTGTCCCTCCTGGTCCCCCGTTGAGGGAGCTGAGGCTACAGGGCCCTGGACGGAGGCGTCACGCACAGGCCCTCCCTCCCTCCCTCCCTCCCTTCCTTCACTGAGCTGTGTGGCCTGTTGGGTTCCGGACCCTGTGCTCTGGGCAGGGAGGGACGGAGGGGTCAGCTGGTCCCTGGGAGCCAGGCACAGGGCAGGATGGGTCGGAGGAGGTCCTGGAATGCGTGACTGCTGGGATCGCTGTCCTCGAGACCCGGGGTTCCACAGGGGACTTTCTCCTCCAATTTTGAACTTGTGTATAAGAACAGTGGTAAGGATCACGTGGCGGGTGCTCACTGCGGGCCTGTGCTGTGCGGTGGGAGCCCGGATCCCGCATCATCCAAGGAGCCCCCGCACGCTCTGGTTCCATCTTTATTAAGCAGACAAGGAAACGGAACAGAGCAGGACATGACCTGCCCAGGGTCACACAGCCAGCGAGCATCGAGTTGGGATTCACAGTCCAGAACTCTGACCCTCCTCCTCTCCCAGCTGCCACGTCTCCATGAAAAGAAACCGAGTGGGGTGCTTTTGGTTGGGGTGACCAGAAAATCCCGGCAAGCGGGGCTGCAGAGGGAGGGGGCTTTCAGCCAGCAAGGGCAGGGGCAGGAAGGGAGCCGGGCAGGACGGCTGGGACCCTCCGTGGCCTCGGAGCTCCGCCCTCTTCTCTTCCTGGAGTCCTGGTCACCATAGGCAGGCCAGACGTGCCTTCGTCCTGTTGGCCGGGGTGTCGGACCAGTGGCCCCGGGGGCGCAGAAATGGCATTAAATAACGCTGACTCGCAGGCCAGAAATCCCCTCCTGTCCTCCCGCCGCCTGATTACTCACGGAGGTCTGTCTCCTGCCGCGTCTCCAACGCCCCGTGACAGCCCCTGATCTCCCTTTCAGTTGGGGGAGGCCGTCTCAGGCCCAGGCCCTGCCAGGGAGCTAAACTGCTGGGGCATCTTCTCCTCTTCGTTGTGGGAAGCTCATGAGCTCTTATTTGGCAAACCACACGGGCAGCACCAAGTGCTTGATGAACATCACCTCTTCTCATCCTCATTGTAGCTTTAGCCGGTAGGAATTCCTATGCATCTTACAGGTGAATAAGCTGAGTCCAGAGAGGTTAAGTATCTTGCCGAAGGTCACACAGCTAATAAGTTTCAGAGCAAGGATTATAAACCCAGGCAGTGAGCTCCAGAAACCATGCTCTTAACCACCTCTCCAAACCGCCTCAGGTTACAGGGATCAGCACTAGATTTCTTCTAGTGATGGCAGGAACCTGATTTTCCCTGTACTAATGGATTTTTTTGAGTGAACCAACTTAAAAATTTTAAATTTAACTGGTGATGTGAATACAGCCGGACGCCTGATGGTTCAACTGAAGTTTGACGGATACTGGTCAGTCCAAGGGGGAAGGTGAAGCCCAGAGAGGGGATGGGTCCTGACAAGGGTCACACAGCAAGTGAGCCCGTAAGCTGCCAGGGCAGACACGTCCGCCTCCTTCCCTGAGGGCCTAGCCCAGGAGTGGGCAGCTGCGCTCACCTGCCCCGAGCGCCCTCCGTAACAGGATCCCTGTCCCCACAACTGCTCCCGGCATGGGTGGCTGGGCCCAGGCCCAGGCCCAGTCCGTGACTTGGCCACTGCCGAGCCGACTTCCGTCACGCCTGCCCTTCTCGCCTGGCCTCTTCACAGCAGCAGCTGGAACTCTGTCCCACCTGCACCATTTCCTTCCAGGGCCTCTGCCTTGGGAATGTGACCCACCTGGCTGGGGTCCTGCTCTGCCCCTGACCCTCCATGTGGCCTCCACGGACTCTGCCGGCCTCCGTGGTGTGGGCTGTGGAGGCCCAGTGAGTGCTCTGGGCAGGGTGGCCTCTTTGTCCGGAGGCCAGCCGCCTGCCCGACTCCTCCTGAGGGTCCTGGGATGGAGGGACTGCACTGGTCCCAGCCCAGATGGGCAGCCAAGGCCAAGGGGAGGGTGGCGTCCCCGCATTGGCAGTGGCTGGGGTTCAGCCCTGTGCACAGCCCCCCAGGCCGGCCGGACCCTGGTGCCCACTGGCCCAGCGTGGCCTCCCCTGCCCCTTCCCTCTCGGCCTCCGTCTCCTCACCTCCAACCCCTCGTGACGCGTGTTGTTTGAAAGGTCTGACGTTCTGCAGGCGTGATTCATGATCATCTCTGAGCCTCATGGGGACGGGAGAGCCCCTGCACAGCACCCTAAGACCGTGGTGTAGACAGCATGGAGAAAGGGATTGAAACCGCTTTCTAACCCGCCTCTGAGAAGGGCCTGGCCAGAGTTGGGTCTTTTCTTTCCTACTCGTCCTACCAACCAATGGCCCTCAGCCGTCTCTACCTCCAGGTGGGGACGGAGCTTGAGCCCCCACATCGGGCAGCCCTGGATTGCGTCCCGGCTGCCCCACTTACCAGCCTATGACCCCCTCTGACCTTCAGGCTCCTTGTCAATGAAATGGGGACGCCTTCTGAGGCGTCCTTGGATTGAGAGCATGGATGCCCGAGCAGTGCCCGGCACGTGTCCTGGCCCTGATGGCCGTCCCTGCTGCCTGTGGATACGAAGGTGGCTCTCCAGCCCCTCTGGCCCAGCCCAGCTGCGTTGACCATGCAGGTTGGTCACTTCCACGCCCAGATGGAGGACGCCAGGCTGCACACCCCACCCGGTGGTTAGGGAAGCTGCCCGGGGCTGCATGGCCAGCTGTCGTGGGAGGGCTCCTCGCCGCTGGCCGCGCTCAGGCTGCGTGGGGGGAGCCCGGAGACGAGCTGCCGAGTAGATGGCCCCTGGGGACAGCTTGTCGGGGCGCCTGATGAGGCTGAGGGTTGACCTGGAACATCCTCGCGTCCTCCTTCCCTGGTAGGGATCCATCATCCCGGTGTGTATCTCGGCCTGGCGGCCGTCTATCCCGGCCTCTCCTGCTCCCCGTAATGAGCTCCAGATGTGCCGGGAGGGGGCAGGAGGACTCGGCGCTCCAACGCCTCCCCCAGCACTGGCCCAGGACGCCCCACAGCCCTGCCGCCGGCCCCTGGGCACCCCGGCTCCTCGGGTAAGGCCACCCTGAGGTGTCAGACCCCCTGTGCCTCCCGGGACAGAGAGCGGCAGCAAACTCTCCACCCAGAAAGACCCGAAGAATGTCCCCAAACCGAGTGGAGCACTGGGGCTGGAGGGACTCAGGCACCGTTTCATCCCAGTTCCCGGTCATCAGCCTCAGCTTCCGCCATCTGGAGCCACCTCTGGTGGCTGCGCTGGGAAGAACCCACCTTTCTATTTACTGGAATAAAGAGTAACCGTGGACAGGAGAGACCTTGGCCTGCCACAAATGCAACGCAGGTGTCTCCTGGCCTAAACAGAGGGACACGGTGGCTGTAAATACAGCACAACAGGGTGGGTTGTCGCCTGCCAGTGCCAGTGGTGCTCAGTGCTGGGTGCTTAGTGCTCAGTGCTTGATGTTTAGTGCTTGGTGCCAGTGGTGCTTGGTGCTTAGTGCTCAGTGCTCGGTGCTTGGTACTTGGTACTTGGTGCTCGCTCCCTGCCAGGCTCCTGTGGAAGGAGGGCACAGGGGGTGGGGAAGGGATGCTGCAGAGCTGAGCTGCATGTCCCTGCGTCTGTCTTGCTGATACCTCAGAACGGCCCTGGCCATGCTCATGAGGCTGCCGGTGTGGAGTGCCCGTCCCGTGTGCCGTGAGCCGCGCTGGGCATCCTCTAAGCCCCGGGTGAGCGAGGGGGTCTTGGGGCAGGCAGAGCACGAGAGGAGGGTGGAAGCTGGTGCCTCCGAGGCCATGCATGTGGCACATCCCCTCCCCTTGTGAAGAGACCAGCTGGAGGGGCATCCACGTCCCCAGGTGGGGGACCGTCTCTGTGAGGTGGGGCACTGAATGGAACTGAAGAGGGCAGTGTCCCCGCTCTGCGGCCCCCTGGAAGGCAGTGTTGGTGAGCCAGTGTCTCGCAGACTGTCCCCAGGGGAAGGCGGAGCTCCAGGGTGGGGAAGGGATCGCTGGGGGCACACGGCACTAGACATCTCGCTTGTCCCCTGCCCTGACCCGCCGGCCCCGATGCAATTGTGACCACCTTTCCCGCAAAAACGAGACCAGAAAACATCTCTGATGGTTCCAGGGGACAGGGTCCCAGGGCCAGATGAGCAGGGCACCCCTTCCTCAGGCCGTGGTCTGGGGAGGGAAACCTGTCTCAGCGAGGCCCGTCCCCGCCACTGGTCTGTCGGAGGGGCTTCCCGGGGAGCTGGGTGCACGGGTTCAGATTCTCCCTCTGCCCCCAGATGACCACGTGACCTTGGAGGATGACTTCACCACTCTGGGCCTCGTCTGTGATGGGGACGGCGCAGGGCCTCTCCCCAAAGAGTGTCAGAGGGTGGAGGCCGCCACCCCGGGCTTCCTGCTCAGCCTGGCACGGGCGCCATCTGAGGCCCAGGGAAGCAGAGGGGTGACATCTGTCTCGTGCTTCCGAGTGGCCTCGGTGCAGCCCTCTCAGGCAGTGCTCACCCTCTGGGGGGCCAGCTCTGTGTCCTGGTCACACCCTGTGGGGATGCAGCCCTGTCTGGCTCTGGGCACTTGGGTCCTCACCGCAGGGACGTGGGCACAGGGGCAGAATGCGAGGAACATCCCCATCCCTCTCCCTCTGGGAGGAGGCCGTGGGCCGGGAGGGGCGCCAGGGCTGCCTGAGGAATTCTGGGGGAAGCGCCTTCTCCCACGGACGTTGGGGGGCCACCGGCAGGCCACGATCGGGGAGTGACATGATGGAAGGGGTGTTGGGGACGCTCCTGGGGCTGCGGTTTCAGGATGAATGGGCGCGGGAGGGTCTGGAGGGGAGGCAGGAAGCTGTCTGGGTGTCTGGCTGGGGATGCTCCCAGGGAGGTGCACAGGGAGCCTGCGTCAGAGTGACCCCGGGCCCCGGTCAGCGCCAGCGGGTCAGGGCCCAGGCCGCAGGGCTGCATGGCCCTGAGACCTGGCCTCCGCTTGTCGAGGGTCTCTGGGGAGCATTGGGGAGCCGAGCAGCTGGACGCCTGCAGATTCATGAGGTGTGGGGAAGCGGCTGGGTGATTCAGGCTGCTGGGGAGGGAGAGCCAAGGGTGTCCCCACCCTGCCCGCCACGCAGCCAGCCTCGGGCCGCTGGGCTCCTGAAGAGGCCACACCTGCTGCCTCAGTTTCCCCTTGGATACCCTGAGAGGCAGGAGGAGAGAGGCCACATACAAGAGCCTGAGATGTGGGGGGCTGTGGAATGTTCTGGAAACTTCTGCACCAGGGTCAGGAGACGCACGTGATCTGAAAGCAGACTCAGTTGAGAACGATGTCACACGTAGGGTGAATGATCCCGATGGTGCTCCCTCTGGGGAAGAGCTCTGGCCTCCGACTTCAGACCCTCTCTGTTGCCTCAGTGTCTTTTAATGAACATTTCTTTTCCACTTGAGAACTTTTTACAAAATTCAGGGTAATGGTAGGCGTGATGTCAGTGAGAGGAGGGAGGGCCACCATGCTGGGGGTGATGGGCGGGCAGCCGTGGGGCCCAGAGTGGGCTCAGGGCTCAGATTGTTCTGGAATTCTCTGGCCACCTTCTCCATGCTGGGAGCCCACGCTGGCCCACAGGGAGGAGCCCCCAAGATGACACAGGCCATTCCAGGAGTGGGGAGGGGGATTGGGAACTCTGGGGCGGGGGGTAACAAAGGCAGTGACACTGAAGGATGATGAGATCTGAGTAGCTGGACATGGAGTGGAGGGTGTTCTGGAAGGATGTCCAGGGCGGGTGCATCAGGCAGGTGTGGTCCAGACCCTTGCTCCACGGGCCATGGGGAGACCCTGAGCAGATCTGTGGTCTCTGAGCCTCAGTGTCCCCGACAGTGTGACGGCATTCAATGTCAGAGGGTCTCACTACGGGCAGTCCGTGTCTTTAGGTGTGGTCGCCCCCAAAGCTGGGCCTTGGCCCCGAGGCTTGAAGGTGTCATGAGGAGGCACAGGGAGGGCATGGAGGGGATTCCCTGGCAGTGGGTGAGCACAGGGACGCTGGAGCATGGCCACCCTGCCCGAGCACCCAGCCAAGCTGGCAGTCTTCGATGGGCACTGTCCCCTGGGGGCCCCAGGACTTCTGTAGGCAGGACACCACTGCCCTAGCATCGGGCCTGAGCTCCGCATCTGCCACCTGGGGCCGTGAGAAATGGGCACCTCTCATTCATGGTCTCTCCTGGCATAGGCCAGGTCCCCTCCCCAGGTCTCAGTCTGTGACATGGACGGGGACACGGAGCCATTTCTGGGTGCACCTGTCCCCCCTAGTCTGTGAGGTGGAGCGGGCGTCCTGGACCAGCCGTATCCTCATCCCCGCACAGAGCCTGGTGCAGGCGGGGAGCCCAGGGGGAGGCCGCGGGCGGGTGGGAGCCAGTTAACTCGTGAACTTCCCTGAAAACAACTAAGCTCCCGCTTCTGGGGCCTCCGCGCTGCTGTCTGCTCTGCTGGAACCTTCTTCCCAGCGACTCCCTCTCCTGCCACAAAGCATCCCGAACAAGCGGGGGCTCAGGTCCACTCAGCATTGATGACCATGAGCCCCAGGCCCGCAGGGATGGCATCTGTGAAGTGGGGACGCCGAGGCCTGCCTGGTCCCTCCCCCTGACGTCCCCCATCCCGCTGGGTCTGGACCCCGCGGCCTTCACTGCTCTTCCTGGTTCATCCACCCCGGCCCTTGCTGCCCGCCCAGCGTCTGCCTCGCTGGAGGGCTGGGTCACACCGGCCCTGGGGTGTGCCGGGCTGGTGCAGCGGGCAGACCCCCCATGAGGTCTGATGAATGAGCGACTGCCTGCAGGGGCCAAGCTGGGGAAGAGCGTGGCAGGCAGGCGGCCCCTGGGGTCCGTCCACCCCACCTGGTGTGATCTGTGACGCTTTCTGAGAAGGCGGTGTCACACTCACGAGGGACAATTAGCCACTCACCTTCCTTGATGACAGTCACACCCTCTGGGGGGGCCCGCTCCCCACAGCCACACTGCCTGGTGGCTCGTGGCCTCGAAACCATACTGGCCCCACCAATGGGGCTGGGGAGTTCATGGGCCTGCCCGGCACCCCCGGCCCTGCCCAGCACCCTCGGCCAGCAACCTGGGCTTGGGCACTTCGCCAGTCCAGAAGCACCGTGTCCTCCAATTTGCTGCAGATGCTAGACTTTGAGACGAGGTGTGCAGGTCACAGGACTCACCCCTTCACAGCCAAGAAGTGTGACCCCACCTGTGCCGGGCTCACAGAGCCCGCCCTGCCTGCTGGGCCCGCACGTGGGCGGGAGGGATACCCTGCTGTCCCGGCCAGCCGTGGTCTCCAGAAAGGGGAGCCGAGGGTGTCCAGGAGAAGGCTTTCGGCCAGGCCAGCAGGGTGGGCTGGAGGAGCTTGGAGCAGGGCCTCGGGACGTGGGGCTGCGGGGCCACGGGGCGGCTGGTAAGGACGGGGAGGCCCAGGCAGGGTCCCGGGTGCATCCAGTGTGGTCTTGCTTCCAATATGCCCCCCTGCAGGGGCCCCTCCCCTGCCGCAGGAGCATCCTGGCCAGGGGAGGGAGGACCCTCACCCTGCTCCAGGGTCCCAGAGATGCAGCCGGGGAACTGAGGCCCCGCGGCAGGGCCGAGGCCAGGTGCACCACCCACCCCACCTGCTGCAACCCATTTTTCCTCTGCTCCGGGGGTCTCCTCACTCTCCCGCCTTACCCAGGCCACTCTCCTGGGCAGTTCTGATGGTGGCCCTGAGATACTTAGGACAATTGCCTTGGGAAGGAGGCTGTGTCCCAGATGGGCACAGGATCCTGTTTGGCCTCTCGTCCTCTCCACAAGCCTCCATGGGGAGTGCGGTCGGGGAGTCTTGTTTTCCCAGATAAGGAAACTATAGCTCAGAGAGGTGAATGCACTCAACCAAGGCCACACAGCTCAGCCGGGTTAAGCCAGGAGATGCCCGGCTGTCCCCAGAGCCAGTGGTGTGGCCAAGGCAGGTCTGTGGCCGCCCCAGGCTGGCTGCAGCAGCACCATCAGGAGGCTTGTGGGAAATACAGAGCCCCGGCCACCAATCGCCAACCTGCGCCAGGATTCTGACGCTGCGGTCCTGAGGGAATCAGGGAACGCCGGGGCTGGTGCTTCTGAAAAGGGTCCCCGTCTATTGTGAGCTGCCGCCGGCCGGCCGCTACCCAGAGCCATCCGCAGTGCTGAAATCGTGACGAACTGTGGGAAGCAAGAAACAAAGAATAGAAAGAGCGCCGCGTGGTGCTGGCAGCCGCCCTGGAGGGAGAGGCCGCGGGGGCGCGGATTACCGCTCTGTGCTGCCACCTGACTTTGCAATTTCCAAATTGTCCTTAAGGAGCATGGTGGCTTTTATAAGGAGAAGGCAAGTCGCAGAAGCCCTGGCAGGGACCATCTGGGGAGGGACGAGCACGAGAGCCGGACCTGGGCTCGCGCAGACCTGGACCCGCGGGGCTGCGGGGCAGGGCGCCTGGTCAGCGCCTCCGTCCCCGCCCTGGTCTGGGGACCGGGAACAGGTGTGGCCGGGGGTGTGGCGAGATGATTCCCTACAGCCGACGCCCCGTCCTGTTCCCCCACCCCTCCGGGCCTGGCTTTCCCAGCCACGTGCCCTGACCCTGGACGCCTGGACGCCCGTTTCTGTCCCTGCCGGTGGCAGCCCCTCTGCCCGGCCACCTCAGGCCCCCGCAGGGCACGCAGGGCCTGGGGCTTCCGCGGCTGCTGGTGAGGCCCTTTTGCGGACGGGGAAACTGAGTCCGGGCCACAGGGAGCCCCGCGGCCGCTTGGGGTCCCCAGCAGCGGGCGGGCGCATGCGTGCGTCTGTGCGCCTCCCTCCGCGGCGCCCCGCCTGGCGGATGAGGGGGCACCGTGTCACCATCTGTGTTTTCCAATAAAAGAAAATGAAAATTGAAGCACATTAAAAATAGCTCAATTGGGATTCCGGGCGGGTGCCGAAGCCCGCGTGGCAGACACCCAGCCCGCCTCTCCCTCCCCGGCCCGCCGCCGGGAGTCATCTGAGGCGAACGGCAGGCGGTGTCCCTGATGGCACCGAGCGCCGCGCCACCCCGGCTCCCCACCCCTGGCTGATGGAGTCCCAGGCTCTGGGGTCTCATGGAGGCAGGAGAAGAGGGGCTCAGAGCCCGTGGTCTCCAGGCAGACGCTGCACCACTGCCCCCAGGTGCCTGGGGCCCACGCCCGTCTGGGAGGAGGTCACAGGACCCCCGTGGCTGGAGGAAGGGCCTTGAGCAGCAGAGCCCCTCTGGGCCCATCTCTTCCTCTGCGCCCCAGGCATATTAATAGAGTCTGCGGTGGGAGTGTCAGTGAGCTGCCGCAACCCCTTCCCTGCTGTGTGACGTAGAGAAGCCCCTTTCCCCCTCTGAACCCCAGGGTCCTGGTTCAGGATGGCATAGGAGATTTCCCTGGGGGTGTGTCCGAGGAGAGCATGGACATCAGCGGGCACTTAGCTCAGGGCCTGGCATGGACAGGGACTCAAACGTGGTCCCATGTTTGTGGTTTTCTGTGTAATGGGAGACTGATGGCCCAGCCTTAGGAGCCAGTGCCGTCAGGTGGCGAGGGCTGTGTCCCCGCCCCAGCTGCTCCCTTGAGAACGGGGGCATCTGTTCAGGAGCCGGTGCGGTGACTTCCTGCCATGGTCCAGCCCCTGCAGCAGCATCCTGCACCCTGGACAGCAACCACACAGATCCTCCAGGGCCTGACGTGAGGATACAGCTCCTGCCTCGAGGCCCTGAGCATGTGGGCAGGGAGTGGCCCCAGGTCCACACAGCAGGGATCCTCTGCCAGGATCTGAGTGGCCTGGGTGTGAACAGGGTCCATGGACCTACCTGGCTTCTGCTTGTGCAGGAAGCCAGATTGCATCCTGCTGGACAGCCTTGGGCAAGTTGCTTGCTTCTCTGAACCTCAGTTTCTTCATCTGTAAAATGGGAATGATTTATAGTTCCTGCCTCTTGGGAAGAGGAGGTGCTGGGAAGGCACTAAGTCCATGGCAGCCCTAAAAGGAGTCCACCCACCTGTTATCCAGAACAGGCTGGCACAGGACCAGCATCTGCGTGCCGCCGCCTCAAGCCTCACCAGGAGGCCTCTCAGTAGTGGGGGGGCAAGTGTGCAGGCTCCTGGGACAGAGTACGTGGTGGAGAGCGAGATGGCCGCTTCTCCATTAGTTCCCTGTTGCTCCTGTAACAAATCCCCATGAATGTGACGGCGTAAAGCACCACAGATTTACTATCCTGCAGCGTTGGAGGGTGGAGGTCTGGAACGGGTTTCGGGGTCTGACATCCATGTTGGGAGCCACACCCCTCAAGGCTGAAGGGGAGAACCCATTTCTAGTGCTTTCCAGCTTCCTGGGCTTGCGGCTCCTTCCTTCCTCTTCAAAGGGCCTCACTCCTGCCTCTGCTTCCATGGTCACGGCTGCCCCCTGACTGTCACCCCACTTCCCTCTCATGAGGACCCTCACGATGACATTGGGCTCACTCGGATAATCTGGGATCATGTCCCCATGGCTAGATCCCTCATTCAGTTCTGTCTGCAAAGTCCTGACCCCTGGCTACGTAAGGTGACGCTCACAGGTTCCGAGGATGGGGATGCAGACATCTCGGGAGCCGTTGATCTGTACCCCATAGATGAGATGCTCGAGTCGGCTCAGCTTCCCCGGGCCCCAGCTGATGTTGATAATAAGCACAATGTCACCATGTCCATTTATTGAGTGACCACTTTGTGCCCAGTCATGTGGAATCGGAGTCATGATAAGGACAGCGTTTTACTGAGCACCTACTCTATCTGGGTACCGGCTCAGTGCTTTCCGTGTGCATGGTCTCGTTCATTGCCAGTCACCTGCAGGGCAGGTAGGAATACCATTCCCGTTCTGCTGCCCAGAAATGGAAAGTGGTGACAGATCTGGGGCCCCTGGGTTAGGAGGCGGGTTCCAATCTCGATGGCTGCAGGCCACACCCTCCGCCACTCAGGAGCTGCCTGGGTAGGCGGCCTCCCTGGAGCTGCACTGCCACGCTCCTGCCCTCCTGCCTGTCACTCTGGTGGCGGGAGCCAGCACTGCTTGCTGGGGTGCTGTCCTCAGAAGTCCTGGGTTCCTCCGCCGAGGGCTCAGCCAGGGTGTGGGTGAGAAGGGAAGGAGCTTGGGAGAGCAGGCAGGGGTGCTGGGGGCGGCGCAGGTGCCTGGCCCGGGTAGCAGCTGGACCAAGCTGTTGACCGAGGGGGGCGAGGGCCGGTGGACGTCAAGGCTGACTGTCCGGGTGTGGGGCTGGGCCCGGGAGCCTGACCTTCATCTGCAGAACGGGCTCTGTCAGGAGGCTCCGGGGCACTCAGACCTCAGACGCCACCTGCAATGAGCACCGTCACCCTCTGCTCCAGTGCTAGGCCTTCCCTCTTACCTCCTTCCACCCCTCGCGGAGGTTTCTGGGACCCACCTCTTGGTCTGTGCTCCTCTGAATTTTAGGGGTGATCTTCGTCCAATTCCCAGATTGCCTCAGTCTTCCCATCTCTACATGGGTCGCCGCCTTCACGGAGCACCCTGGTGATCCCTCTGCTCCGCCTGTGGTGGGACCCCTGCACCCTCTCTGCAGGACTGATGAGGCGCCCCCAGCCCTGGGGGGCCCCACTGGCCTGGGGCAGGGGCAGATGGGAGAGAGGCCAGGTACTGGGACAGGGCCTCTGGCAGGGCTGCACGTCCGCCAGGCTCATTCAGCCAGAGGCTCGGTGAGGAGCCCTTAGAAGCTCCCCGTTCCCGCAGCCTCCGTCAGGGTCTTCCCGCCTCCCCCGAGACCTCAGCGGAGCCAGCAGGAAGTGGGACAGATAATTGCAACTTTAAATAAGGCCGAGCGAACACTCGCTGCCAGGCCGCCACAGGGGACGGAGCTTGGAGGGAGGCGGTGGGATGGGAGCCCTCGACGGCGCTCAGAGTCCCAGCACTACCACACTCTTCCTGGGGACCCAGGTGAGTCACCAGCCCTCTCTGAGCCTCAGTGTCCTCATCTGTTAAATGGGACCTGTGAGAAGCTCCTGTCGAGTGCACCCAGTGGCACCTGGTAGGCCCGTGTGACTGGGACCAGAGTGATCATTTTCCCTGTGAAGCTGCGGCTGCCTGTCCATCCCACCTGCCCGGAGCTCCCTCCCTCCCTTCTGTTGCTGTTTCCAGACCTGCTGGCCTGTGGCGATGGCGGGGGCCATGATTGTGGAAGTGGCTGCCCCTGCAGGCCTCGGGCCAGAGCTTTGCAGACCCAGGAGTGGGTGGCATTCGCTGCCCCCATTTCCCAGATGAGGTCACCGAGGCTCGTGTGGAGAGGGAAGGGGTTAGGCGCGCCCGCCCATCAGCCTGCAGGACCCCCACCGCGCACCTTAACCCCTTCCCAGAAGCGTCTGTCCAGATCCAGCTTCCCATCTGCAGCGGAAATTCATAGTCAGCGGGTCTGATGGGGTCGCCCCAGGCTGCCACCGCCACCGCCAGCACAGACCTCCTGGCGAGGAGGAGGCTGAGTGGGGCTGGGAGGTGAGGCCGGGCAGGGCTGGGGCCTGGGCAAGGCTGGAGCCTAAAGTGCTGTGACCTCCACGCCTAAGGAGTGGTAGGGCCAGTGGCTTGGGAAGGCTGCTGCCGGCTCAGCTCGCAGGCAGGGCTGGCCTGTCCTGTCCCTGGGCTTAGCGCAAGGCCACCTGCTCGCCCTCTGAGGTGACCCTCCATGTGCCTGGGAGAGACTGCTGGTCACCCTGGACCCCAGTGGCCTTCACATCCCACTTGGAAGCCCAGTGTTGGAGGCCAGGCCAGTTCAAAGGCAGGACTAGGAGGTGGCAGGGTGAGCTGCGCAGAGAGCTGGGGCGCAGGGGAGGGACATGGGGATGGCTTCCTGCGGGGAGATGCCTGCGCTGTCCTTGGAGGTGGCCGGAGTGTTCCAGGCGAACACTGGGCGGGGTGCCAGGAGGCAGGAAGAGCTCCGGCCTGTGGAAGGCACTCCTTCCCTGAGTCCCGTGCCCACGCTGGCCTGCTGGGACGGCCCGTCCTTCCACCAGAGGGGCTCAGAGGGAGCAGACTGGCCTGAGGACACCATTGGGATCACCAGGGCCAGCCCCAGGGCCAGCAGGGCACACTGATCCACTCAGGGCTGCGAGGGGGACACGGGCTCCTGCCGCTGAGACCTGGTCAGTTTCCAGGACAGGCTGGCCTGGAGCCTCAGACATCACAGGAGGCGAGCCCTCCAGAATGGCTGCCCTCCCCTGGCAGACCCCGCCTGGCTTCACAGGATGAGGGTAGTGGGGGCGAGAAGCTGCTCCGCGGAGCCCCAACAGCAGCAGCTGGAGCGTCCACTGCAGGTGACGCGCTGTCCTGGCACCTCACAGACATCCACATTCTGCACCCTGCAAGGCACTGCCAGTGGGCCAGGACCAACACAAGCTGGCTGCTTGGAGCCTCGTCCCTGCCTACTCTGGCCCTGCCCCTGGATCAGACCATACCTGCTGCCTGCGTCTCTGCTGCCATGTTCAGGCAAGGAAGCCCCCCTTCCCAACTTCGCCGTCTACTGCAGCCCTTACTGGAGACACTGGACGCCCTAGAGTGTCCTTGGGGTGGTGAGAGAGGGTCCGTCACTCAGCCCAGAAATGAAGACGGCCTCCTCACCAACCTGCTCGGGCCTTGCAGGCATTTGCAACTAACTTGTCTTCACCAGAGCTCAGTTGGCTTTTCTGCAAAATGGGGACAGCCCTTTGCTGTGAAGACTTGGGGAGACTTATGTGAACTCAGTGCGGGCCTGGGTGTCACCTACATGGCCCCGTCCTGGGGGTGGTGGGTGCTGATTGACGGTAGCCATGACGACGGAGCTGCTGCGGCAGGCGGTTTCCCTCCTTTCCTGGCTGGCACAGGGTGCCTGTCCCTTGTGTCTTCTCCACCCCAAGGGCCTCCTTCATTAAGTCCAGCTCCTTCTCAGGCCCTTCTGTGCCTGGCAGGGCCTCTTGGGGTACCTGGGTGGTGACAATGAACAGGAAGTGACATGGAGCCTCTCGGGAAAGTGACGGGGAGTTTACTGAGCAACTCTGAGAAACATCAGCACGCAAGAGAAGACCCCACAGGCCATCCTGCTTCACGGCCTGGGAGGCCAGGTGTGGTTGGCCAGAGAGCCTGGGGAGTCGCGTCAAGTGGGGACAGTGGCCCGGGGTATTCTGTCATTGCACCTACCTGCCTCTAGCCTACCTGGAAGCAGGCTAGAGGGGAGCTCTTCAGGCATTCTAAAAATGGCTCCCCTGAGGCAGCAGCGGAAGGGGGAGAGATTTAGAGCCATCAGACCTGTTGTGGAATCTCTGCTCTGTTTTGAGCAGCTGTGTGGCTTAGGGTAGTTTTCTGTACCTCTCTGATCCCCTGGCTAAAATTTTCTCCACTAGAAAATGAATGTGTTATGCAAGAGAATGCATAGAGTGGCCAAGTCAGGTCACCCACCTTGAAAGATCCCCTCTGCCCTCAGGAGGAGCCTCAGGCCTTCAAACTGGCATTGGAGACTTTGGAGTCGAGTTGTCTGTCTTCCAGAAGGGGTCTTGCTCAGTCCTCCCCCCCAGCCTCTGTACCAACTGTTCCCTCTGCCCTGAGCACCCTTTCTATCTCTGAGTACCCTTTCTACCTCTGTTCTCTCCTTCCTTCGGCCTGACTGTCTCCTGCACGCTATTTGGGGTTCAGACCAGGTGTCACTCATTCAGGAAGGTGTCACTCTGACTCCTGGGCAGGGCTAGGGTCCCTCCTCTCTGGGAGACTACATCTGCATGTGCCTGGGATCCCCTTGTGGAGTGAGCAGGGAATGGTGGGCTGAATCTGGGCCCTCTGTGGGGAGGGGCAGGCCTCAACCATGTCCAGATCTGATGTGATCTGGGATCCCCGGGAAACAGAGTACTCAGAGGCAGGGGGGTGCCAGCTTCCGAGGCAGCAGGACAGGATCCAGGATGCCAGGCTGAGCAAGAGTCCAGCTCCGAGTGTGGGCGTTGGCGTCTAGAAAGCCCTCAGGAACTTGCAGGGGGAGAGCCAGAAAGGGTTCGGCCTTTGCTTCAGATCAGCCAGCATCGTGAGTAACAGTGTCTGCTTGATTCTGTAGGACTTAGCATGGGCTTGGCACATAGTAGGTGTTCAACAAATGTAATCTGGCTGGATGAGAGGAGTGGAAAGCAAATGTACAGAAGTATAAATGACTGATGTGAATTGAAGGATAGATCAGCAAATGGGCAAGTGGGGAGGTGAATGGAAAGAAGAGAGAAAGAGGGAGGTTGCTTCAGTGGATGGTGGGTGGTGGGTGGTGATGGACGGTGGATGGATGGGTGGACAGATGAATGGATGGATGGATGAATGGCGGATGGGTGGATGGGTGGACACATGGATGGATGGGTGGATGGATGAATGGTGGATAGATGGGTGGACAGATGGATGCATGGATGGATGAATGGTGGATAGTGGATGGATGGATGGGTGGGTGGACAGATGAATGGAT
>JAJEJO010002089.1:282628-315855 GCA_020662805.1 Glaucomys volans | reverse complement strand
GATGGGTGGATGGAAGGACAAATGGATGGATATTGGATGGATGGACAGATGGATGGATGGTGGATGGGTGGATGGATGGATGAATGGATGTTGGATGGATGAATGGATGGTGATGTACGGTTGAATGGATAGATGGGTAGTGGATGCTTGGTTGGATGGATGGACGGGTGGATGGATGGATGGTGGATGGATGTATGGATGGGTGGGTGATGGATGATTGGATGGATGGGTGGACAAATGTATGGATGGATACCTAAGTGGGGTGCTAGACATGGTAGGTAAAGGGGTAAGTGAGAGGGGTAGATGGATGGACAGGAGGATGGCAAAATGGCAGAATGATTTCATATATGGTTGCTTGGATTGGGTGCTTCAGTGAATGGACAGGTATGAGAACAGGCGGGTGCATTGTTGGGCAAGTGAATGAATGGGGGGGTAGATGGATGGATGGACGGACATGTGAATAGGCGTGTAGATGGGTGGGTAAATGGGCAGATGGGTGAGAGAATGTCGTGATAATTCATGGGTGATTGCGAAGTCAGGATGGTTGGAAAGATGGATAGATGGGTGGGTGTAGGGGTCAAAGGGCGAGTGAATGAACAGTCAACCTTCATGTGGCTCGATGCCCGACACCTTGCCCAGAAGTGGAGAGTGGTCTGGGTTCTGGGATTTGAGTTAATTGCCCTTCGCTGGGGGAAACCAGTGCCAATTAGGCAAATAGATCCAGTCCCAGCAGGTCCTGCGGCAGGCTTGCTAATTGACTCCAACCTGACAGACCCTGGACTCACGGTGGCCTGTGTCTTATTGATTTGTAATTTACACTCCACTCACATCCAAAAGGATTCGAGGTGACTTGCATGATTAAACCCACGTGAAATAAGACATTTAGAAATCAAGTGAGACAGTGAAGAGGCCACAGAGCCGAGGGGTTAAAAGTACCTGGTTCACCTCCCAGATCTTCTGCTTACTAGCTGTGTGATGTGGGGCAGGGTGCTTAACCTCTCTGAAGCTTTATTCCTCCCATCCGTAGGGAGAAATGGAGGAAGGGAGGAAGAGAGGTGGCACAGGAAGGTGCACGGATGATAAGTAGGTACTTACATGGGGGCGGAGCCAATGGGTGGAGGGAGAATGTGGGGAGGTGAATGGCTGAGCGGAATGATGGACAGATGGTTAGTGACTCTGAACGTGGGGATGGGCGAATGGGGACCATGATAACTCCTCTCACAGGTGCCTGAGCATCAGAAGAGGTAACGTAGGCGGCAGCTCTGCACAGCGGTGGGCACGAAGTCAGCGCTTTGAATCACAGCCGACCCTCCGTCTCGGCAGGGCTCCCTGTGGATCCAGCCATCCTCAGATCAGAGATCATTTTTAAAGATTCCACCCAACGCACAGGCCAATTTTTCCTCGTCAGTATCCCCTGAGTGATGCAGGATGACAATTTTTTTTTTTTTTTTTTTTTTTTCGTTTTTGGTACTGGGGATTGAACCCAGGGGCACTTGGCCACTGAGCCACATCCCCAGCCCTATTTTGTATTTTATTTAGAGACAGGGTCTCACTGAGTTGCTTAGGGCCTCGCTAAGTTGCTGAGGCTGGCTTTGAACTTGCGATCCTCCTGCCTCAGCCTCCCAAGTGCTGGGATTACAGGTGTGTGCCACCACGCCCGGCAAGGATGACAATATTTATATAGTGGTCACACGGCATTGGTGTGGAGTCCAGGGAAGGTGTGACATATACAGGGAATGTGGAAGGTCTGTGCAAATCCCGTCACGTTCTGTAAGGGACTCAAGTGTGAGGGCGTGGGATCTGTGGGGTCCTGGGACACCCAGGGACAACTATCATGTATACGCCATCTTGACACAGTGACCATGTTTCCTGGTGCAAAAATCCAGACACCCAGACGGATGGGGGAGGCAGGAGTGGCCTGTGGCCTCCAGGTCTCCTGGGCGATCATCGGCGAGGTGCTCCGGGGGCGAGGCTGTTGGCCCAGGCTGGCCAGACTCAGCCCTGCCTGCACGGCCCCTTGAGGGGCCCCTGAGTCCCACCCGTGACAGCGGGAGCTCTGCTTCCCAGGTCACCAGGGAGGGCTTCTCGGAGGAGGTGACATTTAAGATGGGTCTTGAAGGTCAGGGGGGAGTGTCCCAGGCAGGTCAGAGGGTGAGGATCATCTCAGGGAGAAGGAACAGCACCTCGGTGCCCACTGCAGAGTGGGGCATGGCCCAGCGACAGAGGGGACGTGAGGTATGTAGCAACCGCACCCCACAAACACCCGGGACCCAGCTCGGCGGTGTCTTGCTAAGCACAGTCCAAACTTCCTTTTCTCCATTAAAGGACCACAGCAGTCATCCCTCCTCCACAGGTCATGTTACGATCTCAGGAGATAAAGCAGCAAAGGACAGCAGAGTACCGAGTAGGTCTTGGTAATGCCCGCCACCGTGATCGCAGTCTTCTACTATTGGATAGGAAGGATGGGCGCATCCATTTAAGTAAAGGAGCTTTAAAAATGAACAACAGTGGGCGAAGGCAGGCCCCGAGAGGTGACCTGGTGTGGGAGGGTCATAGGCTTGGGTTCAATTCCTGACTTGCTGTGTGACCCTGGTCAAGTCGCCCAACCTCTCAGAGCTTCTGCTTCCGTAAGAATGCAATGAGCCGGCGAAGGCATCCCTCGGGGCGGCGAGAGATGGAGGAGCTCTTAATGTGTCCCGGGCCCTTCCCGCCCCTGCCTCCCTTCCTTCCCTTCCCCAGCAGGCCCTGGTGTTCATTTACCACCCACCCCGCCCCCAGCAACCCCATCTCAGACCCCCATCCATCATCCTGTCCTTCGCAAAGGTTAAGTGGGTCCCCAAGCAGCGGATCCAGGCTCCCCCACGCCCCGTCTGCACAATGCTGCCCGCTGTTAGCGGCAGCCCGGCTGGCCGAGGATTGGGTTTCCGCCGGGCGGCCGGCACTGGCGGATGCCCAGGCCAGCGGCAGGCAGGCAGGCAGGCGGGGGACAGAGTGCGGGAGCTGGCGTCACCAGGACTCCCCGCCCAGGCCTGAGAAAACACGAGGAGGCTCAGGCAGGCCACCGAGGCAGAGAAGGCGGAGGGACGTCCCTGTGCGAGTCCTGGGCAGAAGGATTTTACATTAGCAGCGTCCCCTTTCCCCCAGCCCGCGGCCAGGCAGGGGCTGAGCTGGAAAAATCACTGCTGCCCGTCGGTGGGTTTCACTTCCAGGCGCTGCGGCCTCCTCCAGCTGGGCCACTGCCTTGTGGTGGGCCAGGGAGCCCCAGGCCCTCTTGGATGCCCATCCTCACGCATTCAGAGGAGAGGCCTCAGGAAGCCCAGTGAGGCTGGCCTGGGAGGGAGGAGATGATGATCCGCCTCCCCGTGGGCGGCCTCTGCAGGTGTTTGCTGCTGTCCCCAGGGCCTTTGCACGTCATGTTCCCCCACCTTTGCACCCAGAGCCTCCTCGAGTCCCCAGAGCAATGCTGTGAGCTACCCAGAGCAGGGATTTTGCCACCCCTGTTTTTCAAATAAGGAAGCTGAGGCTCAGAGAGGAAGGGACTCTTCCCAAGCTTAGCGGTGGCCTTGAACCTCACCTCCTGGTTCCCGACGTTGTTCTTGGAATTTCTAATTTGGACCATGAAACTAATGCTCTGGGCTCAGAGAGAGTCTGGGTCAGCCCTCCAGGCTGTGGCTGGCATCTGACCCTCCAGGCCTGGGTGCAAGGCAGCTCAGCCCTCCAGCACAGGCAGGGTGCAGTGGGGCCCGCTGGGGAGGCTCCCACCCAGTCTCTGCCCCTTGGGTGGCTTGCCCGGCTATTTGCTCTCTGGGTTGTGGGCTGCTGTCCAGGCTCAGGGAAAAGACCCCTGGATGTAGCTGCCAGGGGTCCATCCATTTTCAGTGTCCAGATCTCCTGCCTGCACTGGTGCCCACCTTGAACGTCATTTTCTCTGTGGCCTGACAGTTCTCAGGACAGACCATGTGACTGCCCTCCCTGGGAATCCTCCATAGCTCCCTGCTGCACTTCTCCCGGAGCCCCCGAGGGCTGGCCCCTGGCTTTGCCGTGACCCAGATGCCCTCGCCATAGGCCTCTGACAGTGTGCCGTGTGTGGCACGCCTCCCTCTCCCAGCTCTGATGCCACCGCCCCCGCCCTGCCTCTCCCAGTTCTCTGGTCAAGCTCTGTGTGTCCTGGCGTCCAGCCGGGACCAGCCGTCTCACCGCCTCTGCCTGCAGTGAGTTCATGTGCCGGGCACCAGCCTGGATCCCTGGAGGGAGGGACCCTTGGATCCATCTGCCTCCCCAGTGCCTGGCACACGCCGGGTGGAGGAGAGGGTCACTGAGTGACCGTGACTTTGCTGCTTCAATCAGCCAGACGGGGAGAAGTCAAGGCCAGCTGCCAGGAAGAAGGAAGGAGCCTTGGAGCTCAATTTTGGAAGAGAAGTTAGCCAGGCTAACAAAGCAGGAAGGGCCAAGCATTCCAGAGAGAACATTCTGGAAGTGTCAGGTCCCTAAGGCTCAAGAAGTATAGTGCCTTCTGCAAGCAGAAGAGAATTCAGGGTGGCTGGACCCTTGGGGCATGGAAGAGGGGGGCTAGGAGGTTAGTCTGGTCTGGTTAGCAGGGGCCTTGAAGACTAGGAGCAAGGACTCTATCCTGCAAGCTTGGGGACCTGGGCTTCAGACACGGGCTTCAGAAACACCCCCAGCCCCCGTGTGCAGGATCGTGCTGAGGACACTTCGGGGAGACTGCAGGTCCCCAGAACACACCCACATGACATCATTCAGTTCTCACAAGGACCCATCGAACAGATGCAGAAACTGAGGACCAGAGAGGAGAACTGGCTTGCTCGCACACCAGAAAGTGCCAGAGCCGGGGACAGAGCCCAGGCCATCTGCCCCAGGACCTGCCGGGCTCCCCTCCTCTCCTGCCGTCTCCACACACGGGCACCCAGAGGCCCTGAGGCCCTGAGGCCCTGGTTTTGTGTCATCTGTGTTTAAGGCCCCAGCCACTTCACATAGCACAGTGGGAGGAGGCAGAGGGAGTTCACCCCCCCGGCTCTGCTTGTGCCCTGTGAGCATTGTTTCCACTCTGACCTCGGTTTCCTCATCTGTAAAAGGGGGTTCATCACAGCGTGGGCCTGGCAGGTCCAGCTGAGTGTCTCGGCCAATGCTTGGCACACCCAGGACCTCATGAAGGTCCCCTCCTCAGGTCCCTGGCACTCTCACATATTTGTTAGCCCAGACAAATCGTGTCTGTGGCCCCAGGGGATGATGACTCCAGAGGGGGTCAGGCAGGGCCGCCTGGGGCAGGCGAGGGGCAGGGGCAGCCATCTGCCCCAGATGGAGAGCAGGGGCCCCCACGCAGCCGCCTCGTCTGCCTAACGCTAACGACTTCAGTGTGTCTCCCCTTTTAGCTCAAATATTTCTGAAATGCACACGGCTCATTCACACGTCGCCGGAGGCCGCGGGCTCCCCAGCCGGGACGGGGCCTCCTGATTACTTTCTTCTGTGCGGCCTCCAGGAAGCAGAGGGGCTGCCGCACAGCGGGGCCGGCCAGGACCGCGCACGGCTCACACCCTGTGATCCCTGAGCAGCGAGGACAGGGACCGGGCCCAGCTTCTGCCCAGATGCTGAGAGCCTGGGTGCCTCCCTCTCCCCTTCCGTGCATCGGGGCTTCTTTTCAAAGTGGGCACTTAGAGCGGCTGAGACCTGGGAACTGACGTGTCAGTGGGACTGGTGGGGCGGGCGGGCACAGGGGCAGGGAAACAGCCAGTCAGCGGGCGGGTTAGGGGTGGGGTAGCGGCTGGCCGGGCCCAGCACAGGGACCCACCTGACTCGCCTCCTTGCCTTCTGCCTCCCACCTCCTCAAGCCTCCACCAAGCGTCCCCTCCTCCAGGAAGCCCTCCCTGCCTGGCCTCCCCTCCTCTCTGCTCGGCTTCCCCAACACACATCCTGCACGTCCCCCTGGTGGTCTTTGTCACATCTGCGTGGTGATTAATTATCTGCGTACAGTGACAGTGGCTTCTCTGCATGAGGGATTGTCATTGTCACAGTGGGGATGGGGACAGGACATTTCCAGCACTCCAGAGGCAGCTTGATGAGCCCGGCCACCCCCCAGGCAGGGCAGCGATGTGACGCGGGGTCTCAGCGGACTGTGTCTTTCACTGCAATCGTCCTGCGTTTGTGTCCCTCTGTGTGGCAGGTGGTGGGGTTCTCCATTTATAATGGTGGTTACTGTTTCCTTTTTAAAATGTACTTTAAAGAGAGAGAGAGAGAGAAAGAGAGAGAGAGAGAGAGAATGGAAGAGAAACAGTAACTGAATCACCGGGTGTGGGTGTGAAGGCCCAGGGCACCTTGGCCACCAGAGGCGGGAGCCTGGGAAACCCAGCTGGAGCCCGCGTTCAGGCCCAATGGGTGGGCACAGGTCCCCGAGCTGCTGGGGGACCCCAGCACCTGCCCTGCAGGGACACAGACACCATTGGAAGAGCACAGGGCCCTGGACAGTTACCACCCAGGACCCCTGCAGTTTCTGGGACCCGTGAAGCACCCGCGCCTGCAGAGCTGTGGGGTGGGTGGGTTCCAGAGGGCTTCCCAGTGGAGGTGACCTGAGTTGGGACTTCATGGATGAGGAGCATCAGGGTGACTAAAGAAGGCGTGGAGGGGAGGGTCGGAAGGAAGAGGAGATCCGGGGTTCGGGGCGAGAGAGCACCTCGAGGTCCGTCCACCTGGAGCGCAGCTTGGAAGTGGAATAGGCGGGCGAACTCGGGCGAGCTCCCAGCTTTCGTGGGACTGAGTTTCTCCGTCTGTGAAGTGGGACAGCAGCGAGGGCCTCCAGGCATGGCTGTGCGGATGTTGGTGTGTTTCTGGCGTTCAGCGGGGTCTCGGTGGACGTGGGCCCCTTCCCTTTGTAGATGTTTGGACCTGGAGGGAGGCGCCTGGGGCTCTGGGAGGAGGAAGGAGTGCTGTGGATGGGGCAGCTGCGCTCCTGGACACACCGAGGCTCCTGGGCAAGATCAGCTCCGGGTTCCCCACAGGCTGGGGTTTGGCTTGTGCTTGGCTGGAGAGGAACAAAGAAGAAACTCGGGCGTCCCCAGCGAGCAGCCTCAGATGTGCGGGGACGGGCTCCCTGCGCGCAGCCTATGGCTGCCGCACGGAGGCTGATGTTTGTCAGATGTGTGCAGCGTGGCCTGGGAGACGGGGAGGCCGGGCAGACTGCGCTGGGGACTCTTGGAACAGCCTTCACTTTCAGGGGCTACTAATGAGCCCAAAGGAAGTGGCATGTGGGCAGGCACTGGGGGGACCAGAAAGCATGGCGCCCCATCTAAGCTGACTCACCGCGTAAGGATGGCGTCTGTTCTTGCTCCAGGCTGCCGCACTTGGCCTGTGATCAGCCTGCACAGCCACGCTTGGCAGGTATGCGCCCATTTTGCAGATGAGGAAACTGAGGCTTAGGAAGGCCCCGGGTTCCAAGGCAAGTGGAGACAGTGTTAGAGGTCAGGTCTCCCTGGCCTCCAAGGCCGGGTCCACATGCCCAGCTTAACAACCTTTAGCAGGAGGCAGAGGGAGGTGTCAAGGCTAAAGAGCACAGGGCCAAGGGACACTGCAGGGAGAGGAGCCGAGTGCTCCTTCCTGCCCCGGCCCAGCGGTGGTGACACATGACCCAGCGGTGGTGACACAGCCAGCGTTCCAGGCAAAGCCCAGGCTGGCCTGGTGGGCAAGAGCAGATGCCCCTCCCTCCTGGGCATCCGCAAACTTCACTGTCCATTCCTGCTGGTGACCTGGGGCCTGTCCCCCTGCAGTCCCTCTGAGCATCTCCCCAGGTCCTTCCCCACCCGGTGTGTATGGGCCAGGTGTGATGGAAGGGCAGGGACCCCATGCCCCTGGCCTGGGCTTCTGGGGAGCCCAGGTCTGGCGCTGATTTCCAGTGGGTGTCTTTGGCCGTCATTTGCTCCCCCTGGGCCTGAGTTTCCATCCTTGGAATGAGGACAGCAGTTCCCAGCCACTCCTTCTCTGGGCCACGGAAACTTCTAGTGCTTCTGCTCTGGGTCAGCCCAGGAATCCAGCCAAGGGGTGGGGCCACCTGCCTCGGCGGCCTCCCCCACCCGACCCCGTTCTGTCCCGGCAGCGTCTCTTCTCCCCCCCGGAACACAGCCCCAGCAGCTGTTCCTCAGGCCAGGCAGAGAGCCCGCTCGGCGTGTCTCTGGCCAAGGCCGATGAGAGAAAGCAGGTTAAAAGTTCAGCCCTTGTTCTCTCCAGGAAGGAAAATCTGTAGCATTTGGAGTGTGAAAAGATCCCCTTTTTTCAGCTCCAAAGCTGCATAATAGAACTTCCCTCCAATTTGCCACCAAGAAGATGCCCTTGGCCCTGCCCCCGCCCCAGCCCTCCCCACAGTGGCCCCCAGTGCAAGGGGACACGGTGACCACAAACACAACCATGGCGGTCCTGGGGACGCCTCTGCATTCTGTCTTGTCAGCTCAGGGGTCTGACCGGGGTCACCTCTAGCCTGATGCCTCCTCCCTTCCCGTCCTGAGACCTTCTTAGTGACCTGGGCCTTGGACACCCTGCCCCAATCTCCTGGCCCCAGTGCATCCAGACCATCAGACTGATTGTGTTAGATATTTATAGGGTGCAGGCAGGACGCCACTGCCCACACCCTGCCACCAACTCCTGCCCAGGGCTGGACCATGGCTAGCCTCTCAGATGGTCCGTGTTCATCTCCTGAAGCACGGCGGTGAGCAGCCTGTGTGGTGTGAGATTGATTAGTGATGCCTGCCCTGGGCATGGCATGGTAGCATGACAGTGAGCCTGCCTCCTAGCTACTGTCACTGAGCTGGGTGACGTGGAAGGTCCCACCTACTCTCCGGTAGCCTTTCCATTCACGCTTTACCTCTACTACCAGGCTGAGAACTGCTCCCTTGTAGGCTTTGATCTTCACTGGGTTCCCTCTTGGGGTGCCCAGCACAGTGCCTGGTACCTGGGCTTTGGGATTTGCTGAATGAATGCTTGAAAGGGGTCAAGTTAAATCTGTTCCATGCACTACAATTCAATTCCAAACGTGTCTGAGGGCTGGGGTGTAGCTCAGCGGCAGAGTGCCTGCCTCGCATGCGCCAGGCCCTGGCTTCCATTCCATCCTTAGTATCTGGGCTGGGGGGAGGGCTTGAAGCCCCTCCTTTGCCAGGGAGGGGTAGAAGGGAGGAGTCCTGAGCTGGACTTGGGGTGAATGGGATCTCTAAAGCCGTGGAGGTCTCCTTCACCACCAGCCTGTGGGGTTCCTTCCCTCCAGCTGCTGATGCAGAAGCTGATTGGCATCTCCTGAACCCCCAGAGGGCTTGTGACAACTGGCCCCCACTGGTGCTGGATCTCACCACTCCTGCATCCCCAGGATCTGACCCTGGGGGCAGAGTTGGCTGGGCCCTGCTGGGAGGGGCCCCAGGGTTGGGGACAGAGCTCTCCTAGGTCCAGGAGGAGCAGGGTTCCCTTTCAGGATGTGCTGGCCTTAGAGGCAAGGAGGGGCAACACGTGGGGCCCTGTGGGGCAGGAGAGAAGCCCCTCTAGGACTTAAGTTCCAGATTTTGAGAATTTGATGCAAGCCAAAAAGTGAACAGAGACCCACAATTTGACTTAAATTTCAAGGGTTTGGTGATGGAGCCTCTGGAACCCATCCAGGAGACCCCATGTTGACTCTGGCCTGCCAGGAAATTAGGGAAAGGACAGAACGTAGGTTAGGCGTGATTGGCTGCAGGGAAGGGGGCTGACCATGAAGTTGTGCCTAGAGGGGCGGAACCTGGGGAAACAGATCAGATGATTGGCTCGCTGCGGGAGGAGGTGGGATCACGGAGTGCCAGAGGATTACCTGGAGCAGGAAGTGGGCAGGGCTCTAAAACGACGGCCCTTGAGGGGTGGGGACTTAGGGTCCCGACAGAGTGATTGACAGTGCTGGGTGGGCGGAGCAGGGCCTTGACTCCTTGCTCTCCCCACAGAAACGCTGATGGACTCCACGACGGCGACGGCTGAGCTGGGCTGGATGGTGCATCCCCCATCCGGGGTGAGTCTGTGGTCCCCAGACCCTGCTGGGTCCCCCACGCTGTCTCAGAGGGCTGTGTTGCAGGACCCGAATGCCAACTCACATTCCAGCCCCTCTCCCCTCCTCAGGGCCCAGAGCCAGGCTGCTCATGTCCCACCCTCCCCATCCCCTGCCATTGATGGAGCACCCGTTACCATGACAACAGGCTGGATGCTTTCAGCCTTTATCCCAGGGAATCCTCAAGGCGAGGCTGAGAAGTAGGTATTCACGCAGCCCCCTGATTCAGATGAGGAAAGTGAGCTCTCACTGCCCGAGGCCGGCTCTGTGCCGTGAGGTGGGGAACACCTGTCACACTTCAGTGGGAGGAAGCCGCTCCCTTGCAGCCACCTACCCAGGACCCTGTAGCTAATAAGTGAAGGGCTCAGGTTTGTTTATTCAGTGCTGGGATGGACCGAGGGCCTTGCGCTGGCTGGACACACTCCACGCTGAGCTGCACCCCAGCTGGGGCTCGGATTTGCCTCCAGGGCTGTGGCCAGTTTCTCTCTGGCCACTCCCTGGGTCCCCCCAACACCAGGACTCTCTCCGTCTCTGGTTCTTAGCATTGCGTTTCCTCGGGCAGCGCCGGCCTCTGTGCGCTGAGCTTCCCGAGAGCAAGATGGCACGATCTGGGGATCTCGGAGTCCTTTCTCCCCGGCACTGGCGCAGAGGGAGAGGCTGTGGGGTCAGACGCTCCCAAGATGCTGTCCCAGTGCCACCCACCAGCTCTGAGCTTTGGTGTCCTATCTGTGAAGTGGTCCTGACAATGTCCTCCTCCCAGGGCTGTGGTGAGAGTTTCCTGCAAAGTGTCCGACACAGAGCCTGGCATAGGTTGGTCCCCAAGAGAGAGAGTGGCTGCACTAATTACCACCATCGTCACTGCCATCGTCATCAATTTTAATATTCACTTCCCGTCCCCCGGTTTCTGGGGGAGGACCCTGGACTGCACAGCCCAGCCCTGCCCTGCCCCCACCCCATCCCCTTGGGGACTCAGCTGCAGCCCCAGGGAGCTGCTCCCCCCACCCCCAGGCCTGCACTCTCAATACGCAGGGCCCCGGGGTCAGGCCTCTTTCTGTGGCTCTTTCTTGTCACCAATTTTCCATCTGCGAAGGCGGCTGGGCCCAACAGCCCCACCCTGCCAGTAATGAGGCCAGGCTGGGCTGCAGGGCCCCCGGACGCAATTATTTGGGGTGTTTGGGCTGCAGGGCCTCCGCATGTTAATTAGAGAGAGGGGAGAAAGGCAGAGTGCTCTAATTAAGTGCTCTAATTAAGTTCTGAAGAAGAGCAGCAGTTGTAACAAGGGGCTGACTTTGTCACATGGTGCCACCAAAAAAAAAAAAAAATTAAATGCGATGTAGGGAGCCTCAGGGTCGCCATCGAAGCGGAGGCTGGGCCCGCGAGCCCGCTCTGCCTGCCCCACGCGCACTCTCTCCCTAGTGTCCGACTCTCCCCAGGCTGCGGGCTTTGCTCTGCCCTGCACAGACTTGGCCAGAGAATCCATGCAACCAAAGGACAAAGAACGCCCACTGGCGGGTGACGTTGCTGTCCCCTGCTGTTCCCACAGTCACATTTGGCAGTTGGGGAAACAGAGGCCCAGAGAGAAGGGATGGCCCGGGGCCCACATCAGGCCGGCAGGCAGTGTCCTGGGGCAGCACAGGCTAGCATGTCTGGGTCGCCGTGACCTGGGTCAACCGAGGTCACCTGCCCAGTCTCCTCCCTCTTCTGTATGGTGGCAATAGCGGTACGTGTGGGAATCATGGCCCAGGAACCAGACTGTGAGGACACCTAGCGCTGGGCCTGGCTGGGGGACTTTGCTGTCAGGGTCCCAGCTGAAGCCAGCCTGAGCCCCCAGGAGGGGCACGGGAGGAGGGCAGAGGTGGCGTCCCCAGCAAGCTCCCACCCACTGGGGAGGCCAGGCTGGACATGGGGCTGCTCACCCCCATGTCCCCAAAGCCCAAGGGAAAGTAGGTGAACTCAAACCCAGGCAGCCAGGGGACAGTCTGCTGCAGAGAGGTCGAGAAGGGCTGAGGCGTGGCTCCGTGATAGAGCACCCAAGTCAAAACAAAACAAAGTGAGGCTCAGCCATGGGTTCCAGCTCAGCCTGAGAGTGTGCGGAGGTAACCCAGGCCCCGTGTCACTGAGGCCAGGCAGGCTCAGCCAGTTCCCAGCAGGGAGGGTGGGAGAGCCCCCTCGAGGCAGCTGAGAGCAGCCAGCCGTCTGAGGAGACCTAGCAGCTGAGAGCCTCAGAGGGGGAGCTGCTCTCCTGGGGAAGGACTCTGACTTCTCAGTCCCCTAGGAAGCCAGTGGGCAGCAACCATCTTTCCCATCAGACTAGGAGTCCCCAGAGGCTAGGGCTTTGTCTCCCTGGTCACACAGGGAGCTCCCAGAGGGCAGAAGTTCCATCTCCCCTTAAACTGGAAGCCTCCCAGCATGAGGCCTGCATCAGAAGGCGTCCCAAAAGGAGGGACCTCCCCATTCTCCCTTCCAGGTGGGAACTTCCTGGGATCAGGGTCTGAGTCTCCTTTATCAGATTAATGAGCCTCTGACAGTGAGGGCCATCACCCATGTCACCTGGGGGGGTACAAGAGCAGGTGCACGCCTTCTCTGTTGGATTGGTGTGTCGCTGTTCCAGACAGGGGCGTTCCTCAGGGTCCAGGCTGTCTCCCGTCAGCCTGGGAATTCCTGATGTCTCTGTCATCAGACCGGAGGATCCCAAAGGCGGAGTCTGTCTCCCCACTTGGGGTGTTTCCAGGGGCTGAGCCCCTTCCTCCCCGCCTGACTGGCGTCTCACCCGCAGTGGGAAGAGGTGAGCGGCTACGATGAGAACATGAACACCATCCGCACCTACCAGGTGTGCAACGTCTTCGAGTCGAGCCAGAACAACTGGCTGCGGACCAAGTTCATCCGGCGCCGCGGCGCCCACCGCATCCACGTGGAGATGAAGTTCTCCGTGCGCGACTGCAGCAGCATCCCCAGCGTGCCCGGCTCTTGCAAGGAGACCTTTAACCTCTACTACTATGAGGCTGACTTTGACTCGGCCACCAAGACCTTCCCCAACTGGATGGAGAATCCGTGGGTGAAGGTGGACACCATTGCGGCCGACGAGAGCTTCTCCCAGGTGGACCTGGGCGGCCGGGTCATGAAGATCAACACCGAGGTGCGGAGCTTCGGGCCCGTGTCCCGCAACGGCTTCTACCTGGCCTTCCAGGACTACGGCGGCTGCATGTCCCTCATCGCTGTGCGCGTCTTCTACCGCAAGTGCCCCCGCGTCATCCAGAATGGTGCCATCTTCCAGGAGACGCTGTCAGGGGCCGAGAGCACGTCACTGGTGGCCGCCCGGGGCAGCTGCATCGCCAACGCCGAAGAGGTGGACGTGCCCATCAAGCTGTACTGCAACGGGGACGGCGAGTGGCTGGTGCCCATCGGGCGCTGCATGTGCAAGGCGGGCTTCGAGGCCGTGGAGAACGGCACCGTCTGCAGAGGTAAGAGCGCCGCCGGCGCGGGGTGGAGTGGGTACCAGCCGCAGGCTCTGGCCTGGCAGCCGCTGCCAGGGGCAAAGGCCTGGAGCTGAGCGCAGGGCTCTCCACGGCTCGTTCCCAAGCCCACAGCTTTGCCCAGCCTCCTCGAGGGAGGCCCCCAAACAGCGCTTCCTGAACAAGGCGTGCCCAGGGACTGCGCTTGGGGTGAAGATGGAGGCCTTTCGTGTTAATTATTATGGGATTTTTTTATGATGATAAATGGTGTTTCTTTTTCTTCACTTGCAAATATGATACGGTTTCTTGTTTAAAAAAATGACTGTGGTCTGGGGTTGTGGCTCAGTGGCAGAGCGCCCCTCTGGCACGTGTGAGGCACTGGGTTGGATCCTCAGCACCACATAAAGATAAATAAATAAAATAGAGCCGTTAAAAATTTTTAAAAAGGAAAATGAATGTCATCATAAATCACATGGAGATGTTAATGGGTCACCATTTATTGGACTTCTGCCCTGTCATTCGGTACAGGCCAGGCTAAGCTGAGGTGACAAAGCAAAGTGTATTTCTCAGTGCCACACAATCATCAGGGGTCAGCTTGAGACTCCTCCCTCTGGGAGCCAAGGGGACAGGGGACGGGGAGCCACTGTGAGGAATGTGGCCGTCATTAGCACAGAGGGAGGAGCGAGTGTAAGGACAGACTGAGGCTTCCACCTGGAATGGCTCACGCCTTGCTTCTCTGCTTAGTCCAGTGGCCAAAGTGGGTCATGTGGTCACTTCCGATTCCCACTCTCACTGTAAATCAGGCCTTGTGATCGCTTTGAGTGACGAGCACTTCCGTGATATTCCCCACCTAGAACCTTGTGGAAGGTACTCAGTGCTCTGAAGGAAGCGAGGCTCAGAGTCAAGGCTCAGAGCCGTCATGCAGAGTCAGTGGGGGGTCTGGGGTCGTCACCCAGGGAGTGCTCCAAAGCCAGCCCTATTAACCACTAGGCCTCCTAGTTAAGGAAAAATCTTAAATAAATAGCAGCACAGCAGGTGATCAGATAGGGCAAAGAATGGTCAAGAAGCCTGTAAGGTTCTGCATGGCGGGTGGGCGGGCAGAGGCTGCCCAGGCTGCGGAGGCTGCGGAGGCTGCGGAGGCGGAGGGGCGTGGCCTGCAGGCCCATGCTTGGCAATGCCTTCCCCCTGAGCAGACCCACAAATCTGGTTTTCTGTCCTTGGAAAGAACAAACCTTGGCAGCTGACGGAGCAGGAGGTGCAGAATGTGCAAGCGAGAAACTAGTCACTCATTGTTGGTTGTTTATTCATTCATCAAACTTCCATGGGGCCTGCTCTGTGTCAGACCTTGTCCTGAGCATCAGGTGATACAGAGAAGAATCCGGCTGTGTGTGGGCCTCCGCTCCGGAGCGCTCGGTCCAGGGGGAGGCAGACCTGTGAATGAACCCAGGTTGAGGCATTAGGCTTGTTTACTAGGGACTGTTCAGGCTGCAATGGGCACAGAAAGCGGCAGAAGGCTGCACAGCGGAGGTGGCATTGGCACCGTCTCGGGAGGGAGCTCTGCTGGGTAGGTGGCCCAGGACTTCTGGAGGGTGGATCTGCACAAATATGTCCTAGGGATGTGAGGCAGCGTGGCCGCCAGGGGGGCTGGTTGGGTCCAGCCAGGGCCAGAGCTGCAGGAAAGATGTAGAAGAAGCTGTGTCTGGAGCAGCTCAGACGGGGCGTCCTCTGGCTGCTGAACAGTCACCCAAGACTTAGTGTCAACCAACATCCGTCATCTCGGGGTTTCCGGGGACCAGGAATCCACGTGTGGCTTGGATGATACCTCTGTTGACTGGGGGCTGTGATGTCATCTGCGACCTTGCTCCCCAAGGTCAGGCCACAGGCTGTCTTAGAGGTGCCCGTCGGAGGCAGGTTCTCAGGGTCGAGCCCTGCTGGCCGTGGTGAGGGTCTGGGGGATGCGGGGCAGGGTGGGCCCCGCCCCGCCCTGGCTTCCTTCTCTTCCTTTCTTCCTCTGGTCTCACCAGCCCACCGAAGGCCCAGGCCGGGTCCAGCCAGCTGCAGGGTGTGCATGGGGCCAGTCAGGGTGTGACTCATGACCTCAGAGAGCCCAGAAGGACCAGCTGCTGCTGTGGCCTGTGGGCAGCCACCCAGCTGTGGGGCCGCTCCAGCCCACATCCCGCAGACACTGGCCTGGCCAGCAGGGCGCAGAGGGGTGGTGGCTATGGCTCACTTGTGAGGGGCCGCCCAGCACAGTCTCGGCCCCCTGCTGGGGCGTTCTCAGCCTCTGCTGTGGACTGGAACCCGCGGATACTTGGTGGAAACGCAGGCTCCTGGGCGACTCAGGCCCCTCCCCAGGTCGGGTCCTGTGCCTCTGAGGCTGCGGCAGGAGTTGGCTTTCTTAACCAGGCACCCCTGATGATTCTGACCAGGACTTGAGCTAGACGTGCAAGGGCTAGACCAGGCTGGGGCTCCAGGCCGAGGGGATGACCCCAGGCCCCGCTGCACCCGCCCCAGGGAGCTTCCACCCTGAGGGGGGGAGGACAGTACTCCAGAAAGATCCACTTACTGTCCCGACCTCATCTGGTCAGGAAAGTCCCACTGCTTTGTTAATATAGAGAAAATGAGACACCCAAGTCCTCCTCGGGGGACAAGTGGAGGAGTGTCTGTGGGGAGCGGCCACCACCCCGGGGGCCAGCAGCAGAGGCTGCAGGGTCACTACTTCCAAGCACCCTGAGTTCCCAAAGCTCAGCTGGTTCACTCCGACCCACTGTCTGCAGTGCCTACTGTGTGCAGAGTGTAGGGAGAGAAGCCAGTCATTCACCACGCGTGTATTAAGCACCCGCTGTTTGCCGTTTAGCCCTCTAACAAATGCGTGTCGAGTACCCACCAGGTAGCAGACGCTGCGGGGACCCCAGGAGTGAGCAGATCACAGGCTCCCTGCCTCCTGGAGTCCATCTGGGTGGGATACCGGGAGCCGAGGAAAATGTCAATGAACAAATAAACAAACTGGTCACAGGGTCATGAACGTACGGGGATCCTGTGTCACCAGGGACCCACAGAGGACCTGCTTTGGCTAAGAAAGGCCTCCCACAGGAGTGGCCTTCAAGCTGGGGGACTCCCCCATGGGGCCCAGAAGAAGCGTCCCCAGCAGAGGGACCTGAGGAACCCAAGACTCGGGGCGAGTGGCTCCTGTGTGAGCTGGGAACTCAGGCAGCAGGGACGAGGCTGTCAAGCCCTGTGAGGACGCAAGGACGAAGGTGGCCTTGCCCGGGGACTCGGGGTCCAGGAGGAGGTGATGTCAGGTCTGGAAGAGGGGGTGGGGTCTGCGGGGTCCGGGGAGTGGGGCAGGGTGAGGAAGGGGTCCCGCGGACCTGTCCTGCCGCGGTGCAGGGCTCCCAGACACAGGGCGGGTGGCCCCTCCCGAGTGACTGCGCTCTCTTCACTCATCTGGTCCCTATGTACCAACCGACTGATCTGTCCCCACATCCACTTGTGGGGACACCGGGACTTCCCCTCCCCCTCCCCTGTGCCTGTCCCCAGCCTCCTCAGGACCATGTCCCCTGGGGCCTCCCACCTGGAGGTGTGGGGGTGTCCCTGCAATCCCTCCTCTGCAGTCCTGCCCTCGGCCTGCTCCTTGACTTTCTGGGGGTCGTTACTGGCTGGATCGCGCAGGGCCCCTGCCTCGGTTTCCCCAGCTGTCTGTCTGTGTCCCTATTGCCCTCAGCAGCCCCTGCTTCCCCTGTCCAGCGGGAGCCCCCAGCCTGGCCACCTTTGGGGGCCTGCCCTCCTCCACCCCTGTGCCCTGCTACGACTGCTGTGGCTCTGGGGACAGGCCTCAGGCCCCGTGGGATTTTGACTATTGAGCTAGGGTGGGCAAGGGACGCAAGCCGGCAAGGGGTGGGGGGGGTGTCCCACGTGTTGCTCGGTAGCTGTGGCCAGGACTCCCCAGCTCGCAGCTGCGGGCCCTCCCGGAGCCTCCCTCTCCGCCCTCCTGCCTGCGGCCAGCCCTTGACTCCTAGCCCACCCGCCTTGACCTTGGCTTTAGGGACCTGGTTTCAAACCCCAGCCCCGCCTCTCACTGGCCACGTGACCTTGGGCCACCAGGGACCTTCTCCAACCCCTGCCTCCCCTCCCAGGGCAGGACTGGGGAAGGGCGCGGAGGAGCAGAGGCCATGGCGTGTGGGGAAGCAGAGGCCGGCCTGGGCGCCGCTGGCTTGGCGGTTGTTGTTGGTCTTTTTTTTTTTTTTTTTTTCCCCTGATGAGCTTTTTATTTTGAGGAAAAAAATAACTTTTCTTTATTGTGAGAGCCATACAAGTTATTTGTAGGAACTTTAGAAATTGCTGATGAGCAAAAAAGAGAAAATTAAAACCTCCCGGCATGCATCACGCGGAGACGACCACGGTCAAGGGGCTGCTCCAGACCTGCGGGGACGCAGGCGGGGTCACACATTTTATTTTTTAAGAAAAAAAAATGAGCTCCTGCCCAGGCCCCCTGGAGGAGCGGCGCTGGGATGGAGCCCAGGGCTGGCACGTTGTGGGAGCGCGTCCCACAGGCCAGGCAGCCAGAGGGTCCTGGACTGCACACCTGGGGCGTCCTGGGGGCTCTCGGGGTTCGCAGCGGGGAGGCCAGGCATCCTGACGGGCCCTCCGTGGATGGACACACGGACGGCAGGACTTCACCCTCTTGCACCAGCACTGGAGACACGTCGGGGCTCCTCTGTCCTCCTGCCCAGCTGCTGCTATTTGCTTAGGATACATTTCCAGGCCTGGAATCGTGAGGTCAAAGGGCACATATTTTTTTTAGAGTTTTTTGACTCGCGTTGCCAAATTGCCCCACAGAAGTCTGGCCGTGGCCCCCGCTGGCCGCAGCCTCTGGACGGCCCTTGCCCTGCACAATGTCCGGGGCTCTGTCTTCTCTTTCAGTCCCAGAGTCCTGGGAGGCCCTCAGAGGGGGATCCTGGCCACCCTCGGGTGGCCTCTTCCCACCCAGCCCTTCCCTCAGAGGCTGGCCTAGGGGCCCAGATGTCTCTGGGGGTGATGCGGGGTGGGGCGCAGGCAGCGGGGCCAGGAGGAGGGAGGCCGCCAGCTGGCAGGGCCCACGCACTGGGAAGGGCGTGAGGGTGGGAGCGCCGGTGGGAGGGGAGGCCACACCCCCACCCCAGCATGTTCCACTGTTTCCCTTCAGGGTGGGGACAGCCAGCTGGAGGAGGGGGCGGGGGACGGACAAGCCCTCGGGACCCCCAGGCTGGGCGAGGGCCGAGACCACCCAGGCCAGCCTTTGGGGAGGGGGCTGGACGGGGTCCCGGGCAAGGCCCTCAAGCTGTTCAGAGCTTTGCTCCTGAAATCTGGAACGCCCTCCCCTCCACCCCTCCATCCGCTGGTCCATCTGTCTGTCCGTCCATCTAGCCAGCAGTCTCCAAATGCCAGCTCTGGTGTTTTGCCCCTTGGAGGGGCCAGAGATGTCCTCACAGAGAACCAGAACCGTGTGCCAGGACCGTGCCAGGCATCGGGGGTCCTGGGAAAGCCCGTCATGGCCCTGCCCTCGGGGACAGCCAGGCTGGATGTTGACCGAGGCCTGTGGACGGCGAGGGTGCAGGAGCAGGAGTAATGCTGGACCGGGCAGGGGGACGGGAGGCGCGAAGCAGACAGGCGTGGCCAGGGCAGGGGAGGCTTCCTGGAAGAGGGTCCCCTCAAGTGGGCACCAGCAGCTGGCCCAGTGGGGATCGGGGGTGCAGAGGCCCTGAGGGGCCACAGCAGCTGCTCCGGCCATGACTTCAGCCCTGGGGTGCTCGGGAGGGAGAGGGGAGAACCGGGCGGGCTCCCTGGAGGAGGAGCATTCCCGGGGCTGTGGGGTGGGCAGAGCCAGGGCAGGGTGGACTCAGGCCAGTCGCAGGCCATCAGGAATGAGGGCCAGTTTCTCTTTCCGTGCTCTCCAGGCAGGTCGCTGCCCTCCAGGGGGCGCAGGGAAGAGGGGTTCTGGTCAAAGTGGGGGGAAGGGGCCACCAGGGCTTCAGTTCCTCTGCTGTAAAGCCGGGGCCTCAGGCCTGGCAGGCCCTGGACAGGAGGGAGAAAGGACCACCTGGGGCCAGCACTGCCCTAAGTGCCGTGCTCCCTGATCTTATGGGATCTGCCATTGTCCTTACTAGTTCCATTTTACAAATGATGAGACTCAGGTCCAGAGAGGGTCAGCAAGTTGCCTAAGGTCACTCAGCACTAAGTTGCAGAGCCAGAATTAGAACCTGGCTTTCTCCAACTTTCTCCAAGTAAGTTGCCCAAAGCTGGGCAACTTACTAACCTGGAGTAGACTGATGCCAGAATGTTCTCTCCACTGATACCTGAGGTCTGTGTCCTGTCCACCTGGCCTGGAACCCCCTCTTGAAGAATCAGAGTGAGTAGCAGGAAGTGCTCTGGAGAGCTCGGCACCCTTATTCAAGAAATGGGGACAGTGACCTGCCCTGCCCCCTCCAGGTGATGGAGGAGCCCAACATGGCCGATGCAAAGAACGTGACAGCTAGCAGCCCAGGGCTCACGTTTAGGACTGGGGAGCTCACCCCACAGGCAGCCGAAGGGGCTTCTCAGGACTGGGCCTCCAGGGGCGGGATGCTCTCCTAGAGAGATGTGGGAGTGGGACGTCATGGTGCACGCCTGTCATCCCAGCAGCTCCGGAGGCCGAGGCAGGAGGATCACAAGTTCAAAGCCAGCCTCAGCAAAAACAAGCAACTCAGTGAGACCCTGTCTCCATATAAGTACAAAATAGGGCTGGGGGTGTGGAACAGTGGCTGAGTGTCCCTGAGTTAATCCCTGGTACCAAAAAAAATAGAGGTGTGGGGCAGGGTGCAGCCTGACCCCAGGACAGGCTCCGGGGTAGGGAAGCCCTGGGGGGTCCCTACTGACTGACATCTTCCCAGAATGCAAAGCTCCCCATTCATCCCCACCCAGCCCTTCCTGCCCACTATCTTCTCAAAGCTGTGGCCCAGCCAGTGTGTCAGGCCCCTGTTAGGTGACAGAGGCAGGTTGCGCTCCTGTGCCTCCCACTGTGGATTCCTTCTTCACGAGTGGTGTCCAGTTGACCCTTGGCCACCCTGTGGGGTTGGCAGAGGGCATGCCCATTTTACAGAAAAGGAAACTGAGGTTCAGAGAGGTTCCACAGTCTGCCCAAGGTAACATGACTAGGAAGGGGTGGGATGTGACCCAGGGCCATCTGACCCTGGAGCCCCTGTGCTGTCCTCTCTTGGCCCCAGACTGGCTCTCCTGACTCTGGTGACACCAGGGTGACAGGCTTGGTCCACGCTGCCTCCAGAGCACACCAGTGGGACCATAAACAGCTGGGGGAGTTCCCCTCCCTCAGCCACTGCCTTTCATCTGGCTGGGCCTCTGGATCTGGCGGGAGAAGCGGGTTTATTGAGGAAGTTTACGCATTTAACAGTTTAAGCCTTCCTAAGCCCGTGGTACAACAGGATTTGGGAGCCGTTAACAATTGTGTGTGGTTAAGAGATTTTCACTGCTCCGCAGCAGCTGGCGGAGGTCCCACGGGTCTGCTCTGGCCTCCGCCCCACCCCACTGGGGTACCCCCCTCCCTGGGGCCCCCCTCCCTGCTGTCGCTTCCACCCCAAGCCTCCAGCTGTGAACTCTGGTCTCCTAGGAGGAACCAAGGCTCAGAGAGGGAGAGGGAGTGGGCCAGGGCCACACAGCCCACAAGAGGCTGGAACGAACACCTGCCTGAGTCCCCTCCCCCATCCTAGACGCTGCCCTGGGAAGGAGGGGACAGCATAGCATTAATCCCCCATTAAGCCAACCTGAGCCTCACAGGTTGTGGGGCTCACAGGAAGTGGGGGGCCTCACCTGGTTTGTTCACCTTGTTGGCTGGAGCCGAGGCGGAGCCGGCCTGCTGGGTTCAGGAGGACGGAGGACGTCACACAGCACAGCTGGCTTCCGTCCCCACAGCAGTGCCACCGTGACTATGATGTCCTGGGTGTGGGGTTCTTAGTCACTCCTACCCCCTTAGTGGGGGGCTGTGCCGCGTGGCACGGGGTCTCACCCCGTGAGGTCCTGTGATCCGAATGACACCCACCCAGGAGTGGGGCCACCAAGGTTGCCATCGGCATTTTTCACCCAGGGAAACTGAAGTCCAGAGAGACAGGATGTTCCCAGGGTCACAGGACACGGGGACAGAGCTGGGACAGGAGCCCCAGACTGCGGCCTCCTGGGCCTGGGCCTTCTGGAGCAGCTCAGGGTCGCTCGGTGTCCAGCCAGACTCTGGGAAGTCCAGCCGGGAAGAGGGGAGAGCACCTCAGACCCAGAGAAGGCGGCTCTGGAAAAGGACTGTGGGCGGGTTGGGCCCCCAAGGGCCTGAACTGACCCGGGCCAGGGGCCAGCATCGCCCTGAGGGAGGCTGGCCTTGCGGCCCCCGCCCTGCTGCTGCCACAGGCCCTTTGCTCCTCTGCGGCCTTCCCGGGCTTTCTGCAGGAGCCCTGCCCGCCTTGGCTGGTGTTGCTATTTTAACCGTAGGAGCTGTTTTCTGTCCATGGTCACATGTCTGTCCAGCCGGCCAGCAGGCCAACGCCAGCAACCCCCCTCACTCGCGCCCACAGTCTGTGCAGGTCCCTCGTCCCCTCCTCCCACCCCCACCCCAAAGGCAGGGGCTGAGCAGCTGCCCCCCAGCTGTCCTGCGACTCCTCCCGCCCTCAGCTGTCCCCTGGACCCGTCCTGAGAGCAGGGAAGGAGCCAGCAGGGCTGTGAGGAGCACCCTGGGGACCAGGCCTTGGCTGCTGGAGGTCAGCCGAGGCCCAGACGAGGCCATGGTGCACGCCCAGGGGGCTCTGCCCTGGTGCCCGCTCGCTGCGAGCTGCTCCCGCTCTCCTGGACCCACCCCCCAGGCACCCACCCTCCCGTCCACCCAAACAGCTCACGTGGGTGCTCCCAGGAACGTCCGCACGGCAAGCCAGTGGCAGGTAACAAGGCGGCCACACTCTCCAAGACCCCACTCAGCCAGGGCCCCGCCACCCCCTGGTGCCTCAAGGCTGGTCCTGCCTGTCTCCCACCTCGGCACGTTGGAGGACCCCAGGACCACGTCCCTCCTCCCTGTCCCTGGGGCTTCACCCAGTCTTGCAGCCTCAAAGGCCTTCCCTGGGCTTGTCTAAGGTCCAGATGTCCCTGCCCAGGCCTGCAGATGCCCTGTCCCACCCCCGGCAGACCCAGGAATAGAGTCCCATCCCACACAAGGAAAGCCAAGGTCCCGCAGCGTCCGCAGACGGCCTCCAGGCCCTGGTCCCTCCGACAGCCCCCCTGGCTCTCTCCTTCGGTGTCCTGCCCTATCCCTCCGCCCAGCCCAGCGCACTGACCCCCAGCTCTTCTGCCTGGAACATCCCTCCCTCTGACATCCACACATTGCTCCTCGCCCTCCTCAGGCCCCTGCCTCTCCTGATTCCCCCGGGGGCACTGATCCGAATGCGGGTGTGCGTCCCTCTGTCCCCCTTGACTTCCTGCATCGTACCTTCACCCAGCGACTTCCTGGTGTTTCCCAGCGCCTTCCTCAGTGCCTGCCTTCCCCAGCGGGTGTGTAGACTCCTGGTCAGGCGTTTCTGTCCCCCGGTTCCCTGCTGGATCTCCGGTTCGGGATGGCGCTCAGCTCACAGGATCGAGTACTTGGCAAACCTCGGACTGAACCTCCCGACCCTGAAGTGATCAGCCCTACCAGCAACGGTCCTGGGAGAGCAGGGGTCTCCCCGAGCCCCCGGCACGGACTGCACATCTGTCTGGGGTAGGACAGGGGTTCCTAGGTCCACATGGAAAGTCCTTATGCTCCACACTCAGGGGTCCCTCGAGGTCTCAAATTCTGGGACCAGAGGCGTCAGGAAGCGTCTTTCTCATTAGTAAGTGTGATTTCAGCCTTGCTGTCTTCCTCCCCTGGCCTGGCGGCATTGGGATCCCTGTGGTGACCAGGGAGACCAGGGGAAGCCCAGCTGGCCTGTGCGGACAGAGCTGGCTCGGGGGCAGGGGGATTCCCTCTCCATTACTTGGCAGGGCCTTTTCCCGAGCCTTGGCTTCCTGGAGCAGTACTGCCAGCTTCCCAGGTTTGGGGGAGGCTCTGAGATATGGAGGGAGCTCAGAAGACAGGAGAAGGGCTGGGGCAACGTTCCCAGGGCAGGCGCCAGCCCAGGGCGGACCCTGGCAGAGTTGCCAGAGAGCAGGGCTGTGAGCACCTGTCCCCGGGAGGCACATGGGGATGGACAACCCTTCAGTTATAAGCAGGCCTGGGCACACAGCAGGTGTCTAACGTGTGCTCATGCCAGCCAAGGTGCTCAGGGAGAGCCGGGCACAGCCCGCAGAGTCAGGTAACTGAGGCAGAGCCCTGCTCCTGGCTCCCTCCCCTGGAGCTCAGTGACTCCATCGGTAGACCAGCAGCCTCTGATTCTATCCTCCCTGGTCCTCATGGCCCCTCAAGAGGCCACCAGGGCAGCTGTGACCATCTAAGGATAAGGGTCCATGTGGCCTGCCACCCTCCAGGCACCTGGGAACAGGAAGATTTTGCAAAGTAGGTAAGAACCAGCCTCTTGGGTTCAAATATTGGATCCACCGAGGCGGCCCTGGGCTGGTGATTGCCTCCTGAGTCCTTGCTCTCCTCATCTATAAAATAGGTATAACAGGGAAACAAAATGTTACAGGGCAAGGTGAGAGAGCCCAGGAAATCATGGTGGGAAGGCGTCCAGAGCAGCACCTGGCATGAGGCTCATGGTCAGTCAGCCTAGCTCTGCTGGTCAGAGCCTGGAACTTGCTCTCGGAATGGTCAGGGTTGTCACCATCCCCTTTAGTACATGAGGATACTCAGGTTCAGAGAGAGCAAGTGACTTGCTCTAGGCCACACAGCAAATAAATGGCTGTTACTGAGCCCAGGTTGTTTGGTGGAACAGGTTGGGGAAAGGCTTGGGGCACATGCAGAGCTATTTCTGCCCCTGGGTCCTCGGCAGATTCTGGGCTTAGAAGGAAAAGATTCTTCCCCGGGGGTTGACAGGCCTCTCCCGGTACCAGGCAGGGTCACAGGGACTCCTGGGAAGCCAGACTTAAGTTTCCAGTCTCTGTAAAGCCACCGCCATCTGATCAACAACGCTTTAAAGACCCGAGAGTGGTCGCTGGCCTTTTTGTGCTGCCCGGGCGGGCCATGTAGCTTTGGGAGCCCCGAGTCTGTATCCCTGGCAACCCTGGCCGGGGCTGCCCTCCCCCCACACTGCTGTGGTCTGTGGGAGCTCCCCGGAGACCCCGAGGGGTGCACCCACATGTGCCGGGTCGGCCGGGCATCCCTCTTCAGCATGTGTGTGTGCAGGGCTGGGGTGTGTGTGTGTGTGTGTGTGTGCCCACATGTGTGAGCACTCCACATCCCCACCCAGGAACATTTCTGCACCAGGGAGCAGGCGGTGGGCTGGGCACACGTGCTTGCCCACGCGGGTCCCCCTGAGCCGCCGTCCGTGCTGACGGCCCTGTTTCCGCGTGCCTTCGTGCCTGCCGACCTGCCCCAGCGCACCCGTGCAGGGAGGAGCACACTCATGGGTGTGCCGGACCCACCAGCCCCAGGCTGGCTTCCACCCAGCGGAAGTTTATGCAAACAAGCGTGACGTCCATCTGCACTTGAGAGTGCCCACCTGTGTCCCGTGTTCCTGGGCACTGCGCAAGCACTCTGGGTCACGTGGTTCTAGTCTGCAGGGGTGCACACGCACCCACAGATCAGCCAGGCCGTGTGTACTCCACATTCATGTGGATATTGTATCAAGCCAGATGTGCATGCACTGGAAATCGGGTATTTGTGAGTGTGCGTGCACTGCGTCCGTTAGTGCAGTGCGTGTGTGTGTGCGTGTGTGTGTGTGCGTGTGCGCGCACCCGTGTGTCTGCGTGTGAGACTTTCTGGGGGCCAGGATGTCAGGGCCATTGATTTTCTGTCTCTTAGAAATTCCCTTTGAGGTCCTCTTCTTGTCTCTTTCATGAACCAAAGGCAGCGGATCCAACGTTCTTAAAGCAAACAGGGCCTGTTTGCAGCGGGCCCCGTCCCTGGCCGCCGGCCCCCGCTGGTTGTGTGCCTGCACTGACGCACAGAAGCTGCCCATCGAGCGCAGGGGCTCCAGAGGCACGCGGGGGGCACAGACCAGGGTCAGGCTCCCCAGGGGTCAGGCCCCGTCCAGGTTCTGATCTTTCCTGTGCCGTCGTTCCTCACTTCCTGAGTCTCAGGTTCCCCGTCTACCACTGGCGTCCGTCTGAGGACACCATGGCTTTTTACCTCTCGCCGCCCTCCGTCCTCGCTTGCCTTCAGAGCAGAGGCTGGCCTCCGCTGGACAGGCCAGGAGGGGCTTGGGAAGGGGACACACATGAGCTGGCCCCACTCGGGGCCCTTGGCACGGGCACTCTGCCCGTGTCCCTGCCTTCCATCCTGGCCACTGCCCCAGGTGGTGGCTGGTGTTGTCTCCATTCCACAGAGGAGCAAACTGAGACCCGGAAAACTGCAAAGACTTCCGAATCTCACAGGGAGCAGGTGGCAGGCCAGGGTCAGGACTCAGCTCAGCGGCCCCCTGAGGCCTACCCTGGCCCCGCATTCCAAGATTGCCCCTGGAGCAGGCTGGAGTGAGCGGCAGGCCTCGAGGATGCCCAGGCCCCTCCGGCTGATGGCGTCTGGGCCCCAGGCACGGTGTGAGCGGAGGCACGGTTTAGGGTGGCACCGCCTGGAGGAAAGGGGCCCAGCCTCCCCAGCCTCCCCAGCCTCCCCTCCCTCCCTTCCCCCTCCAGATGGGCAGCCCCTCGCGGGGTCCCCGCCCCCCGCGCCGCCGTCTTTGTGGCCCAGGAAGAATGCAGCTCTTTATCTCGCGGACGCCCCTTCCCTTTGATTCTCCTCTCCCGGCGGTGCTGCTGACCTCTGCGTGTTGGGAATCCAATTAGAGGCGCGGACGCGGAGAGTGACAGCGCCCGAATCCCGCCTCGGCCCCGCCGAGCACGCTCCGCCGGCTGCCAGCGCCGCTGCTTGTCATGCCGGCCCGCGCCGCTTTGTGGGGATTAGCGGCGGGGGTGGGGCCTCTGCAGATGGGACCAGAAGTGATGCTGCTGAATGTCATGTCCCGCGGGAGAGTGGAGGAGGGGCCTCGGCGCTGGGTCCAGCGGGAGAGGAGAGGAGGGGGCCGCAGGGGCGCTTGGGGACAGCGATGCCCCTGCAGTCTCTGGTTCCCCATTAGAGGCTTGGGGGATAGAGCTGGCAACCAAGCTCAGGCTGACCATGGCAGGGCAGGGGAGCCAGAATTTCCACCCAGGAGGGGGCTTGGGGTCGACTGATGGCAGGGGCGGGGTCTTGTCTTGAAGCTTCATTGGCAGAGCTCTTTCTGTATGAGTGGGGGATCCAAAGAAATGGGGACAGGGCTCCGCTGAGAGATGTGTCCAGAGCTCCTCCTACCACCAGCCACCCTTTGGCACAGCCTCCAGCCTAAGGGCACAGGTTACGCCCTTCCGTGGTCACCAACATGACTGTCACCCTCCTGGTTTACAGCTGAAGAAACTGAGGCTCCCTGGGAGAAAGGCCTGGCTCGAGGACACAAGCGCGTCCCTGGCAGAGCTGGGATGTCTCATCCCGTCCTCTTAAGTACCCCCCCCCCCCGCCACCGAGACCTTACCCCACCTGCCTGGACTCATGGGTGAGGGGGGTCCCTGAGGCCACCTGCAGGGGTATGTGGTGTCCCTGCTGTGGATTCGGCTCTCAGGGAAAGCGGTACCAGACAGAACATGGTCAGACACCGGACCAGCAAGTGCCCCGGCCCCTCTGGATGTGGCCCTACTGTGTGCCAGGCCCTGGGGAGACAAGGAGACCCTGCGCACAGAGGGTGGAGTACGTGATGGGGACTGAGGACTGAGGACCCCAGAGGAGACTGGGAGCTGGGGGCAGCATCTCACCAGCCCGGGAGTCCCCAAGGGCTCCCCAGAGGAAGGGCCACCGAGCTGAGACCAGCTGACAAGCAGGAATAGCCTGGGGGCCGGACAGTGGGCCTGCAAGGCAGGGCGGGGGGTGCGCTGGGTGGACACCTGCCACCCCTCCAGGCTCATGCCACACCTGCCGGCGCTGGGCAGGCCCCCCAGCCCTAGGGGGCTGTACAGCTGGCCACCTGCGGCAGTGGCAGCCTTTGGGGGCTCAGGGTCTGCAGTCTGGTCACCACGGGGTGGGACAGTGGCTAGGAGGCCAGCGTGTGATGAAGGAACCAGCTGCATCCAGCGGATCTGGCACCTGCCACGCACCGACTGGCCTTGAGCAACCCGGGGTGCAGGGACCGCCACCCCACTTCGCAGACAGGAGGACGGTCCCGGGGGAGAGGCCTGGTCCAGACGCCGCGTGTCCCTCCAGGAACCAGCTCCAGCACTCGGCCCCATGGGTTTGTGGGTTTGTCCTGGGCTCCTGCCAGTGTGGCACCTGCCTGGCAGGGCTGGGGGTGGGGACGGTGGGGGGGACCCCCAGGTGGAGAAGACCAATCAACCATGGGCCGGGTCCTGCTGGCCTCCTGCCCTCTTCTCCCCAGAGGACACGTCCGCAGCCCCTGCTTCCCACAGCCTGTATCAAATATGAATTAACCTGCGGCTGGTTCTGGGGGTTCAGGGTGGGGAGGGCACGTGGGCCCCACAGAGGCGGAGAAGACCCCTGCCCGGCTGCCTGCATGCACACGCAGCCCACGCCAGCTCCGGGCACACTCACGGCACAGGGCACCAGCTCACAGGGGTCCTGCCCCACCTGCCCCACCACTGGCACCTGGGCTAGAACCGCAGCCCAGGGACAGGACAGGACCGGCCTCCCACCTTCAACCCCCACTCCAGCCCCGCCTGCTGAGGCGCAGGGCTGGTGGCTCTCCTGGACCTCTGGGCCCACCCGCCACACAGGCTCCCAGGTCTCTGAACTTGACCCCCTCCCCCATCCTTTGTGCCCCCCTCCCGTGTCCCTACCCTAATCCGTGTCCATGGGCCTTGTCCTCCCCACCCATCCTGCTGTCCTGCCTCTTGCCTCTTTCTCCCTCTCTCCCACCTTCCCAGCCCCTTCCCCATCTTCTCCCCTCGTGCCCTCAGGGGACCATTCACCTGCCTGGACAGGCCAGGGGACCGGGGTGAGTTGAGGGCTGGAGAGAAGCTTCGGGGTCAAGCTGGGGTCAGAAAGGAGCCCCCAACCTTCCCCCACAGGGAGGGGCCTGGGACACCCCCACCAGGGCAGCACCTGGGTCTCCTCGCCTGCAAACCTGTGGCGTCCACGGCCAGGCTGAGCTGGCTCTTTACTTTTGTGGTGACAGGGTTACTGGGGATCGAACTTGGGCACACTTGGCCACTGAGCCACACCCCAGGCCCTGTTTTGTATTTTATTTAGAGACAGGGTCTCACCGAGTTGCTTAGGGCCTCACTGTTGCTGAGGCTGGCTTTGAGCTCTCTATCCTCCTGCCTTGGCCTCCTGAGCCACTGGGATTACAGGCCACTGCCCGGTTAAGCGCACTTTTTTAAAATATTTTTTTAGTTGTCGATGGACCTTTATTTTATTCACTTATTTATATGCGGGGCTGAGAATCGAACCCAGTGCCTCCTGAGTGCTAGGCAAGGACTCTACCTCTGAGCCACGCCCCAGCCCTGAGCTGGCTCCATCTGGCCACTTCACACATCTGCTGATGCCCATCCGCCCAGTTCACGTCCCCTCTGAGCCTGGAGAGGGGCCTCCACCTCGCTCAGTCCTGTTCCTTTCATCTGGGAGATGGAGGCAGGCACCTGGGCCTGGAAGGTCCAGTGAGGCTCGGTGTGCATCCTGCCCGACACACACAGATGCTCAGGGTGGCAGGGAAGGGGAGAGAGGGGCACACCCAGGGCCCCCAGGGCCCCCAGAGCCCACCGAGCAGGAGAGCAGGGAACCCCCCCCAGGCTAGAGCCACCGTCAGTGCCCCTGAGGTCAGTGAGGGCAGACTGAGGGGCCACAGGTCGGGGTCACAGGGAGTTGACCCAGGGATGCCCTGCCCTGAGCAGTGCTGGCCCCAGGTCCTCCTCAGCAGGACTCAGAGGTGGGATCAAGCCCAGGTCTGGTCAGCTGGAGTTTGCTCGTCCATCCAGGGGGTCTCAAGTCCTCCCCTGCTCCTGTCCTCGCCGACCCCTTGGGGGCGCATCCCACAGGTGCAGGACAAGCCTCCAGCCTCTGGGTCCACCTCCACCTGCCGTCTCGGGGCTCCATGCTGGCCACAGGGGCTGGCTAGTTGGTGCCCTGGTTTGGCATGATGTCACCTGGGCCTCGAGCCACACCAGCCTCTCTGAACCTCAGTTTCCTCATCAGTACTCTTGACTAAACAGGGGCAGTTGGCCCAGAGCAGGTGAGGGCTGCCCTGACTTCCCGGGGTGCTCCCCAGGTGGACGTGTCAGACCTCTCCTCCTCTGGGAGCTGACCTCCGGGCCCCCACCTGCGGAGCTGGCCCCAGGACCCTCTTGCCTTCTGTCCTCTTCCTCTGCCTTTCACGATCACCCAGTCTAGCCAGCTGGACTGGAGGGGACCAGACTCTGAGCAGCCCCTGCCCCCTGCCCATCCTGGACCCAGGGGTCAGCAAGTCTTCAAGTGTGTCTGTGGTGCGGGGGGGCGTGGGTGATGGAGTCGGTGGGGCAGGTGCGTGCGTGTGCACACGTGTGTGCAGCGAGCCCTCACTCGCACGTGTGTGCCTGCTGTGGGGGCTGCAGATGTGCTGAGGGTGAGCCTGGCGAGACAAAAGGCGGAGCGAGCTGCAGGGTGAAGCAGAGCCCATTTGTATGCATCAGGGAGCAGGAGCCCGAGGCCGCTCTCGAGAGGAGTCTGGCTCTCCAGAGCCCGGGAGGAGCGGCGCTGCGCAGGTGGGGAACTGAGGCTGGGGACCTCAGCAGGTGACGGGCAGAGCTGGGGCGGGAGCCCAGCCAGCCTCATAGATAAAGCTTCTTCCATCCATCAGGTGCCTTGGGGGACCTCGACCAAGTAGGAGTTGGATAAATGAAGAAATGAATCACGGTGTGGGTGTTTGCCAAGTGCCCCAGGAGGACCTTTACGGTGACCGGCAATCCTCACCAACCTGTGAGCTTAAGTGCCATTTATCACCCTTTTCTCGGGTGGAGAAACTGAGGCACAGGGAGCTGAAGTCCCTGGCTCACGATGGTACAGCTAACGGGCCCAGCACCAGGCTCCAGGGCCACGCCAGCAGGTCACACTGCAGACCACAAGGTCCATGAGGCTGCTCTCGAGAGGCCCTGCCACGGGGGCTGCAGCAGGCGGGGAGCTGGACCAGACCCCTTCTGCTTCTGGAAGGGTGTGCCCCTGTCCCTAGGTCCACCTGTGTGCTCGGGTCAGGAGGGTGACCCCATAGGCTGGGTCTGCCACTGCTTGGTCATGCCTGCTTGTGCCACTCTGAGCCTCTGTCCACAGGATGGGGACACTTCAAAACCATGGCGTGCGGAGTCAGAGTTCCTACGTGCCAGTCTCTGCTCATGGTACCTCTTAGAATGTCAAGTCCTCAAACCGTGGGACTGTCCATCTCTGCCCCAGCTCTGGGCACCAGCCAGGCCCGGCAAGTGCTCTCTGATGCCGACTGAGCCAGGGAGCGAAGGTGGCGCCCCGTCCCCCGGAGCCTGCGCGTGCGTGGCCCCTGCCCCCAGCCCCACCCCCACCAGGCAGGTGTCGGCTGTGCCCGCCACAGGGCCAGGCCCCACAGGGACAAAGCGGAGGGCGCGCCTGGCCGCCCAGCCCCGCGCAGGCTGAAGCTGCTAACAGGCTGGAGATCTCTTTTGTCGGAGCCGCTGCCTCCAGCCTCCTTTAATTAAAGACAATTAGTGCTTTCAGCCCCTCTGCACAGCTCGGCTCCCCTGTTTGCAAACACACAGCTGCAGGAGCTGTGTGGCCCCCCGCCGCTGCCGCCCCCAGCCCCGCTTCCCCAGAGACACACAGAGGTGCTTTATCACCGCTGCGGAGGAGGACGGGAGGCTTCCCGGCAGGCGGCAGAGCGGCAGAGCCGGCAGAGCGGGGCCCTGGGGGAGGCACGGGTGGGCTGGGGTCCCACTCTCCGGAGCGCAGCCTGTGGGTGCCAGGTCCAGGGAGGCACCTTGGAGGGAGCGCCCCTTCCTCCCCCTCTGTCTCCTCTGCTCCTCGGGGCCCTGCTTTCTGGAATTTGGGCCGTCCCTGTGCTTCTCCTGGGACCTTAGGTCCCACCTGGGCACGGCAGGGCACGGACACTGATCCTGAATACTACCTGAGGAAGGAAATAAAAGGGAGAAACGGCTTTTATTGAGCACCTGCTGTATCTAGGGCCCTGGTTACACTCTGACTCCGCACACCCTGGTTCTGAAGTGTCCCCATCCTGTGGACAGGGTGGCACAAGCAGGCATGACCAAGCAGTGGCAGACCCAGCCTATGGGGTCACCCTCCTGACCCGAGCATACAGGTGGACCTAGGGACAGGGGCACACCCTTCCAGAAGCCAGAAGGGGTCTGGTCCAGCTCCCCGCCTGCTGCAGCCCCCACGGCAGGGCCTGCGCTGGGGTCAGGCTGTCTCTGGCCTCTGGGTGTGGGGAAGCTCCTGGGCAAAGGGAGCTGCCACCTGCAGCCCGGCACGCAGCGGCAGTGCCAGTGGGAGCGGGGGGCTCTGCGGAATTCTCCAGCAGCACGGAGGGGGGCGACTGCCCGCGGGGAGGGCTCCTTCTCAAGGGATGAGTAATTGTTCTAAAAATGAGAGCGATCCCTGAGCCAGACCTGCCACCCAGAGGCGGGCATAACGGAGTCCAGAGAGGCTAGCAGTGCAGGCAGGAAAGGTGTCACTGTGCCTGCTTGGCTCCCAGGACGGAGGCACAGGCAGGCGGAGGCCACTGGCCCCCCTGAATGCAGGACGCACCCTCTCCTCTCTCGGCCCCAACGGAGAACGGTGGCTGTTTCTGTGCACCTTTGTATCACAGGCCCAGCCCAGGGCCTGGCACGGAGCAGGGGCTTAATGAATGTCCCTGCCACGGCAGGCGGGAGGCCCACTCACAGGTCACCTGTGTCTGCTCCTGAGCCCAGTGCAGACATCACCAGTCAATCACAGCATCCTTCCACTCAGTCCAGAGAGCTGCAGGCCGAGCTCAGAGCTGTGCAGGTGCTGACCCTTCCCTGCCCTTCAGGCAGGGGCGGGGCTCACACTCTGCAGGTGAGTCTATCCAGAAGGGATGGTGACAATGGTAAGAACCAGAAGCAGATCCGCACACCAGGCACAGTTCTAAGCTCTGGATGCACACTTAATTCCCATGACGTCCCTGTGACGTGGGGACCCTTCATCTTGACTCATGGGGGACGCAGACACAGAGGCATCAGGTAACTCACAGGAACGGGCAGCTGTCAGGCCAGGAGTCAAAGCCGGGGCCTCGCCGCCAGGTCTGTGCCTCTGTGCCAGCTGCCTCGCCTCTGCTGGTGTGGGCCTCTCCAAGGGACAGTGCGTGTCCAGCCTTGCAGGGAGGCCTGGTTTCCTCCCTCCTGGGGGGAGCCTGGGAGAGCTGGCGGGCGGGCCAGGCCTGGGATCCGTCTGCCTTTCGGCAGCTCTGGCCTGTTTCCTCCAGCCTGGACGTCTTCCCCACAGCGGTGCCTCCGCCAGCCCTTTCAAGTCCCCTGGCACCCCAGCCCCACTTCCTGCGACCCATGGCCCAGCCTGACCCGCTCCACTCGATTTCCCAAGATGAGTTGCAGAAGCTGCAGGTTTGTGTGCGGAG